>CM031242.1:750264495-750626678 GCA_018340775.1 Taxus wallichiana var. yunnanensis
TGGTTTGGTGCGGTGTGATCTCTTCATCGAGAAGGCTGAGTGTGGCTACTTGGTGAGTAGGTGGAGGTGTATATGAAGGTGGTAATTTGGTGAGAGAGCCTACATGATGGGGTGTAATAATGGAGGCCACGGGTGTAGGGTCATGGAGTAATACCTCGATAGACCTGAAGAACCTCCATGAGAGCTTGTGATGGGATTTTGAGGTTTGGATGAGGTCATATAGGGACATTTTGAGGGGAATTGGTGTAGTTGTTTGAGCATCACACGATGTGTAACCCCATTAGATATAGGATATGTGGGGCTGCGGATAGTGATTTTAGGTGTGGGTGCAGATGGTATGTTGGGTATAGGGTTGGTCGGTGGGTCGGTTGCCTTTTTTTTTTTTTTCCTTTATCCTTCTAGGCGTGGGCAGCGGTGTGGATCATGTAGGTGAGCCATGAAAGTTATAGCGATAGGAAGGGCAAAAGCCGAGTGGCGGGAAGGAACCTTGTGAGATGAGTTGGGCGCATCGACATTTGGGTAGAAGTTTGGTGAGTTCTCAGTGTGAACCATGTTAATTTTGAATCTTGGGGTGGCTGTAGACACCAAAATTGGGTCACACTCCCCTTTGTCCCTTGTCAAATAAACACCTTTAACACATTCACCTAACCATGGCCCCTTTTGTCCCACTCTACTATTAATTTAATTAAATTAACTCATTATCTCACAATGTTTATTATTTAAATATCCTAATTGAGATAAGGCCCACACATCCACCTCACCTATACACCTCTTCTAGCCACATCACCCTAAGACCTATTCTTAACATGTTTCCATAACTAACTAATAACCTACCCAAACCCTAAAAATCAAAGCCTATATTCCCTCTAACCACATCCCCACACGTTAGAAAGGAAGCTTCCTTTATAATCCATGGAGCAAACAAATGATATCCTAGAAAATCAAGGGGATCTACCCAGTTTAGTAAACCTAAGAAATCCGCCCTAACCCACGCTGTCACCCTAAACTACCCCTGGTTAACCGGAACCACCGTCGGTTACCATTTAACCCCCAAAACAACCTTATTTCGCGTTAACACATTTTAAGAGATTGTGAGATCTTTTGAGAACAGAGATGAAACCAGAGTTGCATGTAAGTAGAACGAGCATTCATACACACATCGAGCACCCATATCCAGCATCAAAAAAGAACCCACAGAGAAATCTATCTTCACGGGAGCATCTGGGGAAGCACCAACACCACATCAAGTTCCTTCCATTTGATCACCCACCATTTCTAACCAAACATCAAGCTCGTACAAATAGTAAGTGCTTTGTTAACCAACACTTGTCCATTTATCATTCTATAGATTCTTTTACTTTTGTTATTAGTTTTTTCTCCCATTTCCATTCCACCACCATTTATCTCCATGAAAACTTGACCATCCTTTCACCCACACCCTTGAACTACCCATACCTAGATTTTAATCATTCATGTGCATACCTGAGACCCATATGAACCTTTTCATTGCCCTTCCATTTCCATCTAGCCTCAAATTTGTCACCCCACCAAGTTTTTATTGAGTTTCCTGTACCATGACCATACTAACGCCGGTTACCCACAACCATCACCGGTTAACCTAAAATGACATCGGTCATACCAGACCGATGTCGGTCTTTGTGTTTTGACCAAAAACCAAGAACAAAGCTTCCATTCTCTACCCAATACCCAAAACAGCCCAGAACCTGACCCTAACCAATACATGTACTCTGACAGAGACCTTGACCTTCAAATTCAATCATAGCTTCACTGTTGTGAATGAATTTACTTATTGTAGATGAATGAGATACCTAAATCATTTTAACTATAGTAGGATTTCCTTTATTGTTAGCATTAAGTTGTTTTAAAATAGTGGATTGATAGTCATCTAGGAAGTATCACACT
The DNA here is from genome assembly GCA_018340775.1 of Taxus wallichiana var. yunnanensis. NCBI lineage: Eukaryota > Viridiplantae > Streptophyta > Pinopsida > Cupressales > Taxaceae > Taxus > Taxus wallichiana. Next base: position 750,266,419 of record CM031242.1, read on the forward strand.
TCCTAGATCTAGCATATGTTAGGCATTCCACTGCATATACTGTTTAACTTTCATTTGGTGGTCTTGTTTTCCATTTCAAGTAGTTGCTCCAAGAAAAAAGGAATCTCTCACGATCATCTATGGATTAAGAAGTCATATGCATGCAACAACCTACAACCAACATTTCGACAGGTATTCCTCCTAGCCCTTTACCCTTATCTGTTTCATCAACATTCAAAGAAATGATCTAGAATCGGATGAAACAGTGGCTCTAAGAGTTTTGGAGTGAAGGTATTGGTTCTTTGAGTAGGAAATGAGGAAAGAACTACTGAAATGGGTCTTTGGTGAAATGGGGTCCTCATCATCAAAGTTTTCTTCGGGAGGATACAACTAGATAAGAACGGTTTTAAAACCTTACAATTCTCTACATTGTGCCTTGGCACACGATGGTAGGTGAAAATGTTAGTGTCATCAAACCCCTTTGGTTTGGGTTTGAGAGGGTCATAAGGTCTGAGAGGCGGTAATGTGATGACGGAAGTTTGAGGAGGTTGGTTAAAATTTTGGCATAGGATCCGTCGGTGGATCACAATGGGAGGTAAAGGTGGGTTTGGGTATAGTTGTTGCTGGTTGTATAGGAAGGTTCTTTATAAGAGGGGAGTGGGTTGAGCTACGGTTTTAGGTCTTTGGTGTGGTTTTGGGTGTTGGTCGTGTTTTCTTGGGTAGGGGTATGGTAGATGAACCTGGTGACGAGTGTGTGGTTGGTTTGACTAACTTATTAGAGGGTAGCGGATTTTTGTCTTTAGGTTACACCTTCTTAGGTAAAGGTGATATGGGTGCATGAGATCTAGAGGGAAAAGCAGATGGTGGAAGAGGGCAAGTTACCCATGGGGATAACTAAGGTGCTGTGAAGGTAGATGGCACAGGTCGTGTAGGAGGTGTGAGGGAAAGAGACTGAAGTGTCATGGGTAGTGAAGAAGTTATCAATGGTATTGGAGGTATGGGTGGTAAAGATATTGTAGGTGTGGGTGAAAGTCATGTCGGGCTCTTGGGTATGTTAGAGGTGCGAGGGAGGAATGGGCTGCTGTGTTTTTAGTTTACCAATGGGTGGAGGTTTCTTAACCATGTTGGAAGGGCGAGGTCCTAAGACAAACGGAAGGGGTGAAGGTGATGAGGGTGTGATCAATGAGGTTGAGGTATGAGATCTATGGGATTGGTTCTTGTTTGGGTGCAGATTGAGCACGATGTTGGCTTTGGAGGATGTAGCTAAATCTAATTTGATGGGTGGATGAGTAAGGATGGTGGTTGGGATGATTCTGCTAATGTAGTAATAGGTTTAGGCGAGGAAGATGATGTAGGTGTAGGTTTGGATTTTGATGCATGTTGGGTCATGGGTAGGGGTGTGAGTTGAGCCATGAGTGGTATCATGGTGGAATTTGTGATAGTTTTGGTTGTGTTTGGTTTGATTGGCTGAAATATTTTTGGATATATAGTGGAAGTATCAACAAGTGACATCTGCATTTGTGTGGAGACAGGAAGCAGAAGACACCCCCAAAGTAAGGCTCTATCCACATAATCCATGTGGTCGAGATAAGCATGAAAATGACACTATTGTAGGTGAGGTTGATGAGGATCCAATGGCAATTCCCATAAAATATGTCTTAGAAATGGGGAATTTTCTAGCTTCATCTTCTGTGGGTAAGAGAGCCGAAAGTAAGTCCATAGGATCTTGGGTAACTGATGAAGAATGGTCACCTAGAGGTAAAGGCATTTCTACTGGATTTTTGATAGGTGGAGGAGATGATAGGTGCTCCTCTGTGGGTGGAGGAGATAAAAAACATCTTCTCGTAGGTTAGAGAGGTACTGTGGGTGACAGATCTCTAGGTGGAGAAGCCAAAGGTGAAATGGTTTTGATGTTAACAGGAGTCTCCTTCATGGGTGAGGGAGGAGACGAAGGGTGTTCCTCTGTGGGTGGAGAAATAGGTGAAGTGGGTTCAAGTGTAGGTGGAGGGCTTCAGGCTAGAATTTCCTCTATGGAAGGAATATGAGGTAATTGGAAAGCAATGGGTGTGCCGATGAAAATAACATGGACATCGCAGTATGGCTATTGTGAGTTAAGGTGTCTGTTTCGTTTTGATCGGAAGAAGGGGCATAATTAGGAAATGGTTTCTTGAAGATGTGTAGGTTTTGATTGGCAAGTGTGTTAGTATTATCCAAGGTTAAATCACCTTTCTCAAGAATTTATTGGACAATGTTTTTGAAAGTGATGCAATTGCCGTCACTATTACCCTTTACTCGATGATAGTTACAGAAGTCGTGCTCCTTATACCACATGGGTGTGGGGCAAGCAACATCAAAACCACTATGTGGTTTTATAGGAGGAAGGGTGATGGCCCTATATTTAATGAGATTTTCTAAGACAGAAGAATAAGGTTATCCAATTGGGGTTTATTTACATTGTTCATGTCTAAATTGAAAAGTCTAAACGGGTGAAAGATTAGATGAGGGGTTACCCGATTTGAGGGAGGAGCTAGGCCAACCTTGAGTACCACCGCATTAGTGGTTCCCTTGGATTTTGAAAAACCGTTATATGATTTCGAAGAAGAAGAGGTATCATTTGATTTAAATTCTGAGTTTTTATTTCGTAGTTGGATTTTCTTTTCTTGATGGCCCGAATCTCTAGCTTTCGTGCCATGGTGAATGCTTCATCCGAGGTTTGGAAAGTATAGACTTGTAGGGTCGGAAAGATATGTCTAGCACAATCCGTATAAAGAGATCTATGAGTTCGTTTGTGGTAGTTGGAATGTGAGTTAATTGATCGGGCTACGCCAACGAGTGAAAAAAATCTATGAAAGATTCATCATCATACTAACACATAGAGTAGAGGTCGGTCATGGTAACCTTCTTGAAAATGTTAATGGAGAAGTGATCTAAGAAGGCTTGGGATACACGATTAAATGAGAAAATAGAGTCTCTAGCAACCCGCTATACCAATCTAACGTGGGTGCAGTGGGAGACATGGGAAAGGTCTTCGGGAGAAAAGCATCATCATGGGTGATTAGATAACACACGTGTTTGAAATACCACAAATGTTGTTGCGGGTCTTCTTTGCTGTTAAAACCATTAAATTTAGGCATTTCCAAATGCATGGTATATGGACACATAGGAATGGAGGGGTGTATAGGCTCATTACAAATCTCATCGTAGGTGAGAGTGTTGCAGGAACTAGAAACCGATGCCTCAATGTTTGCATCTTAGCCATCATTAACTTGATTAGGTTGTTAGTAGGTTGTTATGGCTGAGTGTCTCCTGTAGCGTAAGGAGGTTAGTGTTGGGCATATAATGGGGTGGCATTCTAGTATATGGTGCTGCCATATAGGTAGATTGAGAAGGAGGGAGTGAAATAAGGGTTACGTACCAGAATGAATAATAGATGAAACGAAAGGCTGCAAATAGTATGTATATGGAGGTGGAAGGTTCGTGGTGACTCTAGTGGTAATGGGGGCTAAGGACTGTGGCATAGAAAATATGATGTTTTGAAAAGGTAGGGGTCACCAACACCGGGTGTGGCTGTGTATCTACGGTTGTATGTGAGATAATAAGCATGGATGAGGTTACGTTCTAGGTGGTTGGCGAAGGTATAATGGATGTGGCGAGTGCAACGGATGTGCAGAGATGTGGCGGTCATAAGCAAGTATAGGGCCTAGCTTCAAAATGACATGAGGCAAGGAAAGCAAGGGTAGCACATAACCAAAGGGGCTGATGCGAAGTAGGAACAAGAGTCATGGGTATATATACGAGCATGTCATATATATACTCGACATGAGGCATCTCGAGTGGATGAGTGGGAAAGATAAAACTGCAAGGTGGCGAGGTTTTGGTTAAGGAGTCATGTAAACTCCTCATAACTTGTGGTGATAAGGATAGGTTGGATAGGCTCCATGGGTGGTGATAGAATGGAAGGTGGTGAAGGAATAGGTGGGAGTGGTTGACAACTAGTGTGGAATATGAGGGCATTTTCTTGGCGACACGTCAGCACCATGTGAACAGGTACTGATGTGGTAGGACTACTTTCTGTAAATGACACAGAAATACATTAGAGATAGGATAAATAGGTTGTGGTAGGTGGATTAGGTACAAAATGTCAGATGGAAAATTACACAAGATAACCGAAACCAATGTCGGTCATAGGTAACCGTGGTCGGTCACTGTGGAAAGTGGACAATTGGTCAAAACAAGGTAAAAGGCCAATAATTTGCCAAGTATGCAAGATGCTAATGGAATTTACTAGGAAAGTGAATATGATAAGAGTGACAAAGACTCTAAACAACAAAGAAGGTGAAACAGGTGTCCTTTTGGGTAGGTTAACCAAAAGAACAAGAAACCGGCCGGCCGGTTGGGTAAAACCGATGATGGTGAAAGGGTAGCAGATGATAGTACCTTTGAATGACACCGATTCTTGTGAAAGTGAAACATAAATGAAGAAAATGTGCTTGTGAGTTAAAATTAGATGTGGAATCAAACCCATAATTCTGAGAATGATGAGAATATGATCCAGGCACACTCAGATGAAGCTAGAATACACCAACTATGATGAGGAGCGTGCAAGAGGGAAATAAGAAAATGAAGAATGAATCCTCTCACCTCAAAACACAAGCCAAGCAAAAACACTAAGAAAAATACAATCCTAAGAGTGCTTTTTCTATTATGTTTGTTTAGCTTATGCTATTTAAGGACTGACTCATGAACTTTAGAATAGAATTTTTTTGTGAGGATGGATTCCTACGAAGAAGGAGATCTACAAGGAGAGGTTTCAGGTATGTTATGGTGGGGGCAATATTTTCTACGAAGTATGACTTGACGAAATATCGAGTGGGTTCCCACCGTGTCGTGATTGTGTAATCACCTACAACTTCTTCTAGTAGAGATGTTGTTTAAGAATGTGTGTATTTTCAATTTTTTGATGTTTGGTAAGAATCGAGAGAGAGAGAAAGAGAAAGGAAGTGCTTTTCATGATTCGTTTGTCAACCATCAGCTGGGAATGACTTCCAGTGTATAGGTTGCCCTCAATTAATGTGAGCTAATGTAGAAAAGCATAATGAAATGAAATTATTTTAAAACCCAAATTGAAATGTTGAATTTGATGACACAAAAAGATGAACAGGAGAAGGGATGCTCTTTCACTAATATTATACTAATTAAAGGGAAGAAATGTTTGTTTTAAAGCACCAAAATACAATTGCTTTTAGAAAATAGTAGAAGAGAAGGTTCAGTGGGAGAAATTTTAATGTAAGAACCTTTTATAAAGGAAACAAACACGCAACTTTTCACCTAGAAATGAAAGAATGCAAAGAACCCTAATTGGGTCCCATTTAGGTGTGTGCCAAAATGTTTCACCTGATTCTAGAGTGTTTCTTTGAATGTTGACGAAACAAATAAGGGTAAAGGGATAGGAGGAATACTTGTTGAAATGCTAGTTGTAGGTTGTTGCACGCGTATGACTTCTTGATCCACAACTGATCGTGAGAGCTTCCTTTTTCTTGGAGGAACTACCTAAAATGGAACACAAGACCACCAAATAAAATTTAAAAAGTATATGTAATGGACTACCTAGTGCATGCTAGATCTGGGAAGTGTGATACTCCATGAGGGATGTCAATCCATGTTTAAAATAAGATAATGCTAACAATAAAGGAAATCCCACTATATTTACAATGATTTACGTATCTCATCATCTACAATAATAAAATTTGTCACAACAAGGCTAAGCTATGACTTAATCTTAAGTTTAAGGTGTTTTTGAGTCTTGCAAGTCTTAGTGGAGTCGGTCAAGTTCTGGGCTATTTTGGGTATTGGGTAGAGAGTTTAGGCTCTGTTCTTGGTCTGATGGTAAAAAAATAGAGACCGACGTCGTTCTAGTATGACCAATGTCGGTTTAAGTGAACCGGTGAAGGTTGAGGGTAACCAGCGTCGTTGTGGTCGGGGTCAAGAAACTCAATAAAAGTTTGAGGTGAGGGCAGATCCAAGGCTAAATGGAAATGGAGAGGGCTATGATAGGGTCTGTGTAGGTCTTAGGTATACTCAAGGGTGATTAAAATCCAAGTATGGGTAGTTCAAGGGTGTGGGTGAAGGAATGGTCAAGTTTGCATGGAGGTAAATGGTGGGTAAATGGAAATGGGAGCAAAAACTAATAACAGAAGTAAAAGAATCTACTAAAAATGGCAATGGACAAGTGTTGGTTAATAAAACACTTATTGTTACATGAGCTTGATGTCTGGTTGGTAATGGTGGGTGATCAAATGAAAGGAACTTGGTGTGGTGCAGGCACTTCCGGATGCTCCCATGAAGGAAAATGGCTTTGTGGTTGCTTCAGGTGTTGGCTATGGATGCTCTGATGCATGTATGAATGTTGGTTCTACTTGCATGTAGCTCTGGTTTTGTCTCTCGCTCTCAGAAGATGTGCCAACCTCTCAGAAATGTCCCAACCTCGAAATAAGGTTGTTTTAGGGATTAAATGGTACCGATGATGGTTTTGGGTTGACCGGCGGCGGTTTAGGGTAACCAGTGTCGGTTAGGGTAGGATTTCCTAGGTTTACTAAACTAGGCAGATCCCCTTGATTTTTTGGGATCTCGTTCATTTTGCTCCATGGATTAGAATGGAAGCTTCCTTTCTAACGTGTAGGAATGTGGTTAGAGGGAATATAGGCTTTGATTTTTAGGGTTTGGGTAGGTCTTAGTTAGTTATGGCAACATACTAAGAATAGGTCTTAGGGTGAGGTGGCTAGATGAGGTGGATATGTGGGCATTATCTCAATTAGGATATTTAAATAATAGATATTATGAGATAATGAATTAAATTAATTAAATTAATATTAGAGTGGGGGTGGAAGGGGCCATGGTTAGGTGATTTTGTTCGAGGTGGTTATTTTCAAGGGACTAAGGGAGTGTGACCCAATTTTGGTGTCTACACATATCCCACCAAAAATTCATTTAAAACAACCATTCATAACCATACTACCTCTATTTGTCATGTGAGTATAAAATGCATAATTTTTACTACCAAAACATGTAGAAATAATCAATTTTTCATTTTTTTAGTGGCCTAAACCTTTCTTAGAAGATATCTCCATTATCTAGATTAATGACTCGTGAGAGTTAGGTTTTGTTGCATTGATCATTTTTTCTTCAAAGTCTTCTTAATAATTTCACAAGGAAGGATATCTCCATCTCCTCCATAAACAATAGGCTACAAAAAGGGTCCTCTCACCTGGTTAAAAGGAACAACCATAAAGTAGTGAGGATAGGTCAAATCCTCTTGAGGGGTCTTACTCATTTCTCCACATCCGAGTGACAAAGAGAGCACGTTGTATTCCATCCTAGGCTACAAATGACACACTACATCCTCTTCTTGTCTCTAATCTTCTGCCCAAACCCGTGATATTGCTCGACTTCTAAGGGAGAATTAGTTTGAGTACCAACAAAATCACTTCACAAACTTGACAATAAACTAGAATGACTCATTTCATCTCTAACACTTCAAGAAGTAAACCCGAGGAGAGAGAAAACATATTAGTAGAATGCTCATAACTTATCTGATTCTTAAACAATTTTCCTTAAACATTTTACAATAATTTAGGATTGGAGTTATCTACAATATATATATATATATAATTTATCTAAATAACTATCCATATTTTTTCTTTGGTGCTAAGAAGATAGGATGCTCAAATTGCATTCCTTAAGAATCCAGTCTTAAGAAAACTTATATAACTTCCACATACCTCTTCAAAACTTGATGAAATTTGGCATGAAGAACTAAAAGACACCCCTCTACACTCTCCATAGGTTATTTAGCCATATATTTTCCTATACATCTCAGACCTATCTCATTTACATCAGTATACACTATTAGTCCTCAAAGCCAACTTTGGTGAACTTTTGAATTTTTCCTCCAGAATATGAAATAGACCTTTCTGTTGCTCATACATGTTCCAAAAAATATCCCTAGGCTCCTTCCATGCTTACATGATATTTTCATGACATTTATCAAGCTTTAAACTTCGTTAGGCTCTATAATTAGGCCTAAATGAGCCAGTTTCAACTGAGACTTACACTAGATGAACTTAAACTCACTCCAAGAGATATTTCCTATTATAGTACCACCATATCTGACCTATATAACCTCTAATCCAAGCATAAAAACCTACACTCTACCTTCACTGTCAACAAACTCACTTTTTTATCTGCAGAAGCACTCGAGAACACCCCTGAAACCATCATGAAGACTCTAAGAACCAAATTCAAATCACTAAACATTACTAATAGACCCCTACATGCATGCCATTTCACTCCTCCTTTTTAATTAATTCCATGTGACATCAATGACAACACCAACCAATGCGACCCAGTTCAACAATCTCCCCTTTGTCATTGGTGGCCAACAATCTCAAAAAAATTTGATGGCAAACCAATTCACCAACACCTTCGGATATGCAAGGCAATGAATTTTAGTTTTTAGAACACTCTCTCTGCCTTTGACATCTATTAAAAGGTGATTACCACAACAACATGAGTAGTAGGAAAAAACAACATGAAAAATCATGCTCTTACCCTAAGACTCTCCCCCCGGAAAGATCTTTACTCTTTTTCTTGATGGAACTCAATCAACTCCATTTGAGTTTAGTCCTTTAGATATTCAACCTTTAAAATTTATTCTAATGTATTTATAGACCTTTTGACTTGTGCCTTGGGTTTGAGAACAAAATCCCCCTATCTAGACTCAACTTGAGCCTTCTTGGAGAAAATTTGGCACTGAGATGCTCCCCTATCATTCTGAGATATTTAGTGACTTTTAGGGGCTGATCTTACCCCCAATTTATGCCTTAATTTCTAAAAAATTTATCTAGGAAAATATTTTGTCATTATATCAGCCACCTCTTCTTTTGTAGACACACATTCACGATTGATTCTTCGCTCATTGACTTGTTCTCTCATAAAATGATATTTGATGGGTATATGTTTTGTCTTTGAATGCAACGTTGGATTCTTTGAGACACTTATAGAACTTGTGCTATCACAATATAGAGGAATAGGACCCTCAATTTAAAAATTTTAGTCTTCAAGAGTTTTCTTCATCCACATCACTTATGTATAAAAATGGGTGTTTCAACATACTCAATTTCACAAGTACAAATATCTAAAAGAGACTATTTTTACTCAACCATGAAACAAGGCACTTACCTATAAAGAAGGCTCCACCAGTTGTGCTTTTTATATCATCTATGTTTCCTACCCAATCTACATCTGTGAAGGATTTAATATGAAATTCATTGCATTTTAGATACCAAAGACCATAATCCAATGTCCCCATGAGATACCTGAATATTCTTTTGATTTCTTGGAGATGAAATTCCCTTGGGTCTTCTTGAAATATTCCCACCAAACCAACTTCCTGCATAATATTAGGTCTAGATGTTGTTGAATACAAAAGGCTACCTATCATGGATCTATATAGGGTTTGATTTACCTTTGGTGAGTTATCTTCCTTATTGAGTTTACACCCTACACTCATGGAAGTGCTTCTTTGGATTACAATCTTACATCTAGAATCTTTTGAGCATTTATTTGATGTAATTTGTTTGTGAGATAAAGATTCCTTCTTTATTTTGAAGAATTTGCAGCCCTAAGAAGAATGAGAGTTCACCTAACATTGAAATTTCAAACTCCTTTTCATTACCTCAAAAAAACCATGTGACATGCTCTCATTGTTGCTCCCAAAAATGATGTTGTCCACATAGATAACAACAATCAACATGTGTTCTTCTTTTTTATGTACAAATTTATATCAGCTACATATTTTCTGAATCCTTGCTCAATCAAGTACTTGTCTAACCTGTTATATCAGGCCCTAGGTTCTTGTTTAAGCCCATAAAGTGCCTTTTTCATCTTACACACATAATCCAAGTCATTAGTAAGAGAAAACCCATCTGGTTGCTCAATATAAACCTCCTCATTCAAGTACACATTGAGAAATGCTGATTTCACATCCATTTGATATACTTTGAAACACTTATGAGTTGCATATGCTAAGAAGAGCCCAATGGATTCCATCTTATCCATAGTAGAAAATGTTTCATCAAAATCTACTCCTTCCGCTCTGTGCATACTCCTTTGACCTTGCTTTATTTCTAGTCACTTCACCTTTTTAATTCAACGTGTTCCTAAACAACCACTTGGTTCCTAATGCGAAGCATCTCATGGAGTCATTCAAATGGCATTGTTTCTTGGCGTGGTCAATTAGGTGTGTGTGAGTCATGCATGAGCCCGAGTCATAAGTATAGAATTTGAAAAATTGAATGAGGGTCTTTCCCTCCAAAATGTAACTCACATTGTAAAAGGCATATCTAGAGTGATAAAGAGGTTGTGAATGTTGTAAGAGTCTAGTTAAGTTCGTGGAGTACGTAGTTAGTCATATGTGACTGGTTTAGAGTGATAAGTGTGTGTGTGAGTGGTTATGACATGAAAGGAAGTCCAAGAGTCACTAAATGTCAGTTTTGGAGTCATCATAACATGTGTAAGGGCAATTACACTTTGGAGGAAGTTACATGTGTGTGTATGTATTTGAATAATGAGGTGGTAGAAAGGAGTTAGAGACATTATTATTCGTACGGAGGAGGAAGAAAATCATGAAAATGAAGGAAAATGTAGTGCTTTGGATGTGATTCGCAGGAAATAGACATATAGCCTAGTTTTGTGTATGTGCATATTCTTGTCATGAAAGTTTAGAATACATTCTTGATATATGTTAAGGTTTTACATTGCATGGGAGAAACATATTTCTATGTGTGAGTAGTGGATTATTGGTTTATCTTCATAATACAAGGATGAAGTGTGTTGGATGAAAACTTTAGTGAAAAACATGCATATCCATGTTTGTGTGCACAATTTGTCTTTCTAGAAGTTTGCTTTGAGTTGTGATTGGAGTTGATAATCTTGTTATATGACGTTTAATGAACCCTTGAATGACTGCTAATAAGATGCATGCCTTACTCTTGGTTGATATAGAACACTAATGCGTTGTTTTGGATGGATGACCTGGTTCTTTGAATGACATGAAAGAGGGATGTGGCTGTGACCATGTGTAGATTTGTGAGAAATTTAATTTATTAGTGGATTCCTACCTTTTAATATTATTTAAGTCATCTTGAAAGGTTTTAGTGGTTGGTGTTAGAGTACTTTGTTATAGTATAAAGTAATAAATGAATGTGAATGATGAGTAAGAAGCTGGGAAGTATGAGTGTGTGAAGATATTTGGAGATTAAAGGAAGGTAAAATGCACAAGTTTCACTAGTTCCATCACTATATGGCTAGTTGTTGTTGAGGATGTAAGCTATTAGAAAGATGACATTTGAGTGTTAGAGAGAAAATGAGTCAAAACATTGTCTTAACTATGCATGCACAAACTACATCGGGAATGGAAGCTTGATTGGCATGTGTGGAATTATTCTCTTAGACCACTAGTAAGATATTATTGTTGAACACTTAAATACAGTCCCTTAATCCAATTTATAGGCTTGGAGGTTACGTTTTGAAGTTTTTATAACCATTTGAAGAGTTTTGGGGCTCGAGGAAGGGTTTAGGATGACAAAGGCTAGGGTTTATCTTTTGACACATCAAACCACCTTCATTTTCCTTGGAATCTACAAGATAGTATGTAAAGGAAGTGTAATAAGATATTATAAATAAAATTTTGAGAAAATAATGGTTCAAGTTTCCTATTTTTGTGACGATCTAAGCCTAGGTATTTAAATATAGTCAAGGACTAATTAAAAGGGGAGGTTTTACAAAGGAACCTTACTTTTGGATTATAGTCAAAAAGTGAAACTTCTAGAGAAAGTGTAATCCCTTAAAAGGTACTAAAAACCTATAGCTTGTGTCTTGATACCCCTAGAAAATGAAGATAATCGTGATAGTTAATTGAGATAGACCTAGTAAAGGTGTTTAAGAGTAAAATTACAAATAGTGAAGGGAAAAGAGTCACACAAATATTTGGACCGTGATATTTTACAAGCATGTCGGGGCCATGGAAATACAACTATTGGAGTTGAGAGTAATTTTTGGTAGACCTATAACCCCATTTTCACTAGTGGAGCAACAATCTTGACTTGAGAAGCATATAAGGGCGATCTAGTAAAAAGGGAAGTAGTGAAGGTTGTGAGGCATCTGATTTCATTTTTGAGTGGGATTAAGCTGTGGTTGAATTATGTGCAGGGATAGAATGACTTGAGAGTCTTGGAAATAGGTATAGCAAAAGGGAAATGCTAAGGAGTGACAGAAGGCAAATAAGCTAGAAGTGACTAGTTGAAAAAGGTGAAGGTAGAGTTGTAGGGAGATTTATTTTGGTGGTTTCTTTTGTGACGATTCTAAATATATTTTGAGCTAAGAAATAGGGGAATGAAGACTAGAAATAGAGATGAGGTTAAAGGAATAAATATTTCTTCCTTGGACAAGAACTAGTTAATAAAGAGCTTGAGCATTTGAAGTGGCCAGGTAAGTGATATATGAACTTTCTTGTAGGTTGATGAATTTGATGGATAAATGGTCAAAGAATGAGGGTGTTAAACATGGTAGAAATATTTTTTCATGAATGAATTCATTTAATGCTTAGTTTACTAAATCTATACTTATTCCAATCTGTACAGCAGAAAAATATAGCTAATATTAGAATCCAAAATGTTAAATATTGGAATTATCTAGACTCCAAAATCTCACATATTGGAATCCAAAATCGCATATATTGGAATAAAAATCACATATATTGGAATCCAAAATCACATATATTGGAATTTGAAAATCATAACATTGGAATCCAAAAAGTAAAATATCAGAATCATTATACGGGCTAGTGGCCACTAGGCATTATCTATGCTTTGGACTAAACATAACATGTATCTGTTTTATATGGGCTAGCGACCACTAGGCATTATTTATGCTTTGTTATATACAAAACATGTTTATGTTTTATAAGGGCTAGCAAATGCTAGACATTATTTATGATTTGTTATAAATAAAAATGTTTATGTTTTATATCAAGCAATAATGCTAGGCATTATTTATGCTTTGTTATATACAAAACATGTTTTTGTTTTATATGGGCTAGCGGATGCTAGGAATTATTTATGCTTTGTTATATATAGAACATGTTTATGTTTTATACAAGCTAGCGGATGTTAGGCATTATTTATGTTTTGTTATAAATAGAACATGTTTTTGTTTTATATGGGGTAGCGACTACTAGGCATTATTAATGTTTTGGAATAAGGTTCTTATCAGTGTTTAAATGTCTTTAAGATTAAACTATGAATATTTGAATAATTAAAACACCTTGTGGCCTATCATGCTTGCTAGGCTAATGAAATTCAAGAGATTTGAGACACTTCCAAGTTCATGTAGTATGATGTGATTGAACCTCAGTATAACCAGAGAATTACTAAAGATATTATGAAGAAACTAGAAGAGGGCGACTATTTAGAGTAGGAGAATGTAATTAACTATAAAACCATTCCATATATATTTTCATATTTAAATATGGATATGAAATTAATTAAAATTAACTGTAAAACCAATCCAAATATATTTGCGTATTCAATTATAGATATGAAATAAATTTAAATTGCTTTACTAAAGATAGAAATGTAGAAAAACATTTTAAGAATTGTTTGAATTTTATTGTAACACTATTCTGAAGATCTAGGATCCCAAATTAACAAAATAAATCATAGTAAAACTCCAAAAATAAGCTCCCTCTAATTCAATTTTTGATCAAATAAAATCTCGAACATCTTCCATGTCCTTGATGGTTGTTGTAGACACCTAGATTTGGTATCTCCACCCTTGTTTGCCGCGTGTGCATATTTCACCATGGTCCTAGCTAGACCCCCTTAATTTAATTCATCCCCCTTCATTTAATTAAATTCCCACCTATTATTTGATCACCTTTAATCCTTATTAATCCTCTTTAATTAACATTGATTAATTAATCTTAATTAATTAATTAATTAGTATCCATTATCTAACTATCCCTAATCAACTTTCCTTTTAGGATGATTTTATCCTAAAACTATATCCCTATGATTTTCTAGCTTTTATCCTACCTATATTTATCTCCGAACTACCCATGACACATCCCTAAACAACCTCTTCCCACATACAAGCTTTAAAGCACTTTTTCCATTATTAAAAACCTAAAATCTCGATTTGAATCAAAAATCAACCCCATTGGGGAAAGTTTCCCCGTAGTCGGTGGTGACCCAACCCAGTCATTATCGACCCTATATTATTGAGTTATTCCCTTTCCAAAAAAAAAACACACAAACACACAGCACAAAAAAATACTTATCTTTCTTGTATCACCGCAAATCCATCTTCAAACCAAGCATCTCAACTATGAAAACCCTCTTACAAAGTATTTGGAAGCTTTTTTTCATTTCTTGCATGAATTTGGGAGGTTTACATTGAATTTTGTGCTATCTTACATTATTTCTACTATTATCTTGTTAGATCTAACATCTTGCAGACAGATCATCTTCAGAAGCACTCGAGCTTTGTTATCGGCCTTCTCTTCCAACCTTTCTACTGCAGGTCATCCATTCCATCCATTTAACTTCAGCCTTGTTCTACTCTACTCCATTCATCTTCATACAACCCAAGTCACCATCGACCCATCACCTTGTCCTTATGTTTTCCTATCTCTAGATCCTTTCTATGTTTGTGTTTGCACTTTGTCATCCCTCTTAGACTTCATATTTTCCATCCCACTTCTCTGTCACGTTGAATCAATATTATCGCACTCCGGTCTTCGTCACCCCATTACGTCGTCATCAATCTGGGTCATGTTCGCTAACCAATCCATCCAAATATATTTTTTTTTGTGTCTATCTTATTCTTTTTCCTCAAATTCCCTTTTGCATGACACTTCTTAACATCTACAGGATTCGTTATATCAGTTTGCATCCAAATATTTGTAGGTATGCATATTTACATTGTTTTCAGATTCACTCACCTAGGTTGTTGTTGATCTACCTATGTGCGATTTGGGTCACCATCGACCGGCCAGGTATAATTTAATTTGCATTTTAATCAGTTAAATCTGTACTTTGATCAATATTTATCACTTTGGATTCGTATTCCTTCGGTTCTGCATGTTATTAGATTATCTTTCATTTACTTCACTTTCTCTTATCAAATGGGGTTGACATTCATGAAAGGAAGGTGGAACTTCTTGGAGCCATATATTATCTAATCCATCCCCTTTTTAGTCATTCTTATTTATAGGTTATCTAGTTGTAACGATATAATTCACTTTGTGCCCATCTTCTTGCATCCATCACACATTTGAGGTACCTTAAACCCTCCATTTTCTGATTTGTTTAGCTTTCTTTAGTAGCTAACATAATTAATTTGAAATGAATGAGAAAAATATAACAACATTCGGCCCACCGGTTGGACTACCCTTTTAGTGATCCTCTTAAATTTCTTGTTGTTTTTTGTTTCTTCTATTTTCTACTAACACTGCAGCACAAGGTTTCATTTTTTGCTTTCTCATGTTGGGTTCAGCCACTTGGATCACTCTTCACTTAAAATTCAGATAAAAAGGAAAAAACTTATCCAGGTATTCCTAATTTCCCCCTATTTTCTCCTCTTTTTGCATCATATTTACCTTTCTTGTGTGTCCTCATTGAAAGATCACATTTGGATCTAGTTTGACAATAACCTTTCTTTTCGCATCCTACTTGATAACATAGTTTAAGTAGGGGTTAACTTGTTGCATCTCAAATTACCACACACAACCAAAACTCACGCATCCAAATCACACATCTAAAACATCATCCAACAGAAGCC
Organism: Taxus wallichiana var. yunnanensis; assembly: GCA_018340775.1. Lineage (NCBI taxonomy): Eukaryota > Viridiplantae > Streptophyta > Pinopsida > Cupressales > Taxaceae > Taxus > Taxus wallichiana. The sequence continues at coordinate 750,282,295 of CM031242.1, forward strand.
GCCATAATGTTTTGGCCGTGTTAGAAACTCTTTTGCAGACTTGAGCTTCTCATACCTTTAGGTATATCGAGGAATCCCCAGCCATAACTTCCGAAACCAAATCTAGATTTCCTTTTCCTAGGTACCTCATTATCCATCCCATTTTTATTTTTCACACTTTCTTAAATCCAGATAATGAAAACTTTGTTGCTTGACTTGTTTGTTAACACATTTCATAAACAAATATTTTCTTATTTCACACCTGGTACTACTTATTTTCAAGATCAGACAATGCAACACTATGATATATCTAACGATACTACTACTTCATCCAATAATATTGAGATTCCACATTGGATCTCTCAACCCTATAAATACCATATCATTCAAATAGATCCCCCTTTCAAATCCAATTCACCTATCTCCTATCGCCCATTACACCTCAACCAGATACATCTCCATCTCATGCTCCTTTAGAGACCTTTGGGCCTCCCTCTAGCCCCATATATTATGTCATAAACCCCCGAAACCTCTCAATCCTATCAATCCACTCAATTGGTGGATCCTATTCCACCCCGTCATCCAAATCTACATACGTTTACACTTTTCAACAATCAAATACTCCTATTCAACCCCAAACATCCTATCAAACATCCCCTTAACACACCAAGATTCTTTACATCCTTATCCATCCACTTCTCATGTTGACACCTCTCCTACACCTACATCAACCATAACTACAATCCCCATACCTATCACATCAACTACTACCACTATTCCCGATCTTCCTTCTATCCCCATCTATGACTACTTTCTACTTTTTTATAATTCCATATGTTGATCATGTCAACAGCAGATAATCCTCTACCACCCCCATTGTCTTATATCAATGTCATCCTTGCTTCATCTACCATGCCTATTCAACCTTCATAATCTCTTGACATTCCCATGCCTCATGTACCTCAACAATCAAACCTTCCCATCCAATCCCAGCCATCTTATTACCTTCCTACTTTCCAACATCATACAATGCAATCTCCACCCCTTGTCATCTTCAAACAACCCTTTCCTAATCCACCACTAACCAATCAATTCCCACCTCCCACATCTTACACATTCAATCCTCATGCGATCAATATGATACATCAAATGCCTCCATCCTTACTTATCTCATCTACCCTTATCTCAGACATTGTGCCTATGAATCCTTTAATACCTACCCCCACATCCACATCAACCATGTCCATGATCATCACACCTATCCCATTAACTTCTACCACTTGTTCCACATCTACATATATCCCTACCTTTACCACAACCACACCGAATTTGAATATACCCACATCTGCATCAAACACACCTACCACTACATCACTTACTTCCCTAAATGATCCAATTATACCCACCTCTTTGTCAATCCCAACTACATCCATATATACTACATCGACAATCCCACTTACATCTACCTTGACATCTTCATCACATATACCTACATATTTTCCTATGGCCACATCACCTATCTCATCCCAATCTCCTACACTTAACCCTTCAACATCAACCATATCCACATCTATAACCGCTACCACACCAATCACATCTTGATTTGCAAATATATCAATGATACCCCTCACAACATTTATGAAGCAAGCACCTCCACCTAAAATGAACACGAAGGGAATTCATTCTCCCTCTATAAAATCAACTATTTCTACATCAACCAATCCAAATCCTACACCAAAATCTTTAGATCCACTAGTTGAAATTATTGTCATCCATGCCAAGAGTAAACCATCTCAATGAACATCTAAGACTCTTAGTAAGAATCCCTAAAAGTCTCTTGTGCACCCTCATAACAAATTAGATCTTACCTCTCCTTAGCGATCCAACATCGCAAAATCCATCCTAGGAGCATCATCATCTATTTTAGGGCCAAGTCCTCCATTTAAAACATTTCAACGATAAATCAATACAAAAATATTAATTCTCTTCGCAAATTTGAATAATCTTATAAAGAACATAATTTACCCATTCAATACACATCTACTCCTTCCCTAAATCCTAGTCAAAATATCCTATCAAAACACACAAGAGCTTTCTTCCTTCCAACACTTCAATAAAATCATATGTAGATATATTTCGACACTTAATCTGAATATCTGTCATCACACATCCTCTCGTTAACCATTTTGAACTCATGTTAGGAAACCTTCGTGGTTTAATCCCAATCTCATTTGTAGATATCATCATAGCCCAGGTCATGACGTTGAGAATTATAAGGCCTTTCAGACTATTGTCCATGATCTTATTGAGAAATATGACTTCCTCATTCAGAGAATCCACCCTTCTCCATCCACCGTAACCAATCCAATTACTATTTCTACATCCATCGAGTCACCTCCTACAGAAGGTCCTCCCTTGTTCATCAATATTGTTTATCTTTCGATCACCCCTATGATCCCCAACCATCTATCTAATCCAAATCCAAAGTTATTATTGACATTCCTTCTAAGATGATCCCATTTAAACTCCTTCGACATCCACTAACTCATCCACATCTAATTTTTCCAAAGTGATATAATCTCTTTCGTTGGGGGAGCATTATCCCCTTTTTATTGATCCTTTCGCATCTTATCCACATCAAATCATACCCCTATCTATCCGACAACACCCTTGATGCTAGGGAACCTCACTTTTGACATTGTTTTATTTTTATCTCATCCAATTTTATTTAACCCATCTCATCTGATCTTACCCAACCAATCTCTTTATCATCTCATTTTTCTAAGCCCACATTTGTGGTAATATTTGTCCCTCTCTTGTGGGGACATTTTTTAATCTTCCTAAGTCCACCGTTATGGCCATATTTGTTCCTCCTTTGAGGGACCATTCATCTTTATTCTCATCAAATTCCACATTTGTGGCCATGTTTGTGCCTCTTTTGGGGCACCATATCTTTTTTTCATCGCAAGTCCACCTTTGTGGCCATATTTGTGCCTCTTTTAGGGCACCACCACAATTTTCATCCTAAGTCCACTTTTATGGCCATTTATTCATCTCATTAGGGATGCGTATTTTTATCAATTCCTCACTTTTGAAATGGTATCACATAAATTACTCCTTCTCTCATCCTAATCCCAATATTGTGGCCATTTCCTCAACTCATTAGGGATGCATATTTTCTTCACTAGTTAGCATATAATGTTTACCTTCTCTCATCTATCTCGTCACATCCCATCTTTTTCAATATGTCATCTTATCTTATTGTGACTTTAAATTTGATGACCTTGTCCTACTCTAGCAAAGAGCCAATGTGGAAATTTTTAACCTAACTTGATTGGACCATATGTTATCACACATAAGTATGGGTCAGGACCCTATCATTTGACCACTCTTGATGACCAACAAGAAGTAGAACCGCTTAACACTTTACACTTACGACCATTCTACTATTAGCACATTACCAATGAGCACTTATTCATATCCTTATATCATCCTGCCATCTATCATTGTAATGATTTGGAACTATGTGGTCTACCATCACTTTCCTAGACATGACCTTAAATATGGGCACCAAAACTTTTCCCATAGAATTTTCCTTATGGATAGGTTCTTCATTCTTGGTGAGAAGTATGAGATCATTACATCCATCACCCCCTTGTTTACCTCTTAAAACCATGCATAAGGTTCATGAGTGTCACTTGTACATTCATTATCCCCTCCTCCCCTCCTAAGTGGTCTACCTAGCTATTCCCAACCGCCCCCATGTCAAATTTAAAATTCAAGGATTCTCTTATCAAAAATCAAAGCTATCAAAAAATAGACTACTCCTTGAAGGACAATTGTACATATAAAAAAGAGAGAAGAAATAAAAATTCAAATAAAATCAAATAAATAGACCGATCCCTCGAAGGAAGGCTATCATGTATATCATTCTTACCATCTATATCATATATGTATAAAGTAGACCATACCTTTTAAGGATGGATAATCTTTTGTATTATGGCATCAAAGGCTTCCACATTGATCAACCATCCTAAGAAATCTTCTGTATTGATCAAATTTCTTCTAGAAAAATTCCCGCATTGATAAGTTTTATTTTTCCCCTTCCAGGTGATGGGGCATAGATTTAGGGAACAAAACCTATGGAAAACCCTCTTCCCATGTACAAGTTACATCAAAAAACTCCTATGTGATGTCGAAATTAGGTTTATGAGTTCATCCCATCCATGTTTCTTTCACGATCATTGATATAACTAACTATCGTTGGTTATATGTTAACATCTGTTTTGGTCGCATGTGCCTTGTGTTACCTAGATACCCTTCTTGTTTACCTCCAATATGGTTAGAGGCATCTATTTCCTCATGCACTCCTTGATATGACATAACATCATGTGTGCCCTTTTGATCACATTTATTATCTCATTTATTATCGATTACATCTTATCTATCTCATCAAATCTCATCTCATCCACCGCATCTTAAGTCCACTTTTGTGGCCATATTTATGTTCCCTCTCGGGGCATCATATCACACATTTTCTTATCTCACATTTTTGGCTATTTTTGTGCCCTTTTTCTAGGACACCATGTCATCACTTTATCTTGTCTCAATTCCACCCTTGTGGCCATACTCATTCCCCCTTGGGGCATTTTTTTTTCAATATTCCATTTATTCCATTCTAATATCAAAGTCCACCTTTGTGGCCATACTTGTTTCCCCTTTGGGAATTACAATTCGACATTCTATCTCTTTTTCCTCTAAAAATCCACATTTGTGGTCATACTTATTCTCCATTTAGGGAATTTTATTTCAATATTTTGAATCATCCCCTTATCATCTCAAAGTCCACATTTGTGGCCATATTTAATTTTCCTTTGGGAATTTAATTCAACATTCACTCTATCCATTTCTACTCTTGAAGTCCACCTTTGTGGCTATACCTATTTCTCCCTTTGGGCATTTTTATTTCACAATTCTATCCATCATGTGCTCGATTCCACCTTTGTGGCCATACTTATTCCCCCTTGGGGAATTTTATTTCACCATTCGTTTCCCTATTTGCCTTTTTGGCCATACTTATTCCCCCTTGGGGCATATTATTTCACCACCATTTTTCACTTTTCCCTATGGTCCATTTTTCGTGTCCTATATTGGGGCACCATTATTTTCATCCCCATCCCTTGCGGATGTAGACATTTTCACTTGATTCCTCATGTATGAAGGATTTCACAGTATTTTAGCATTTATTTTTGCATACTTTTATGTTTTCCTATGAATCATTGGTCATCCCAACTCACATCCATTTTATAGGTTCCCCGTTGTATTCTCTCTATTTCATAATGATTTTCACCCACTCACCGGCCCATAGAGCGTTATTGCTATTGCCATTGAGACCACCTTGTGTCCCCTACCCACATGATATTAAAGTCATTGCCATAGTTTTTATTGTTATTGTGATCCTTTTTTCTTGGGGCATCTTTCCTTTCCTTATCATTTTACCCATTTTTCTTCACCCACCCACCCTTCATCATCTACCTTTTTAAGTACGTCATCAATTCCCCTTGGCATTATAGATCCCTCATTTGAGGGGATCTCATCATAGACCATTCACCACCCCTCATCATACTCTTCATCTCTCATATTTTTTGTCTCGTGGCTTCTTAGCACAAAGCTGATCGACAAAAAGGAGAAAAATTAGACACCTAGATTCGATATCTCTAACCTTGTCTTCCTGCGTGCACATATTTCACCATGGTCTTTGCTAGACCCCCTTAATATAATTCACCCCCTTAATTTAAATAAATGAATACCTATTATCCCATCAATTTTAATCCTTATTAATTCTCATTAATTAACATTTATTGATTAATCTTCATTAATTAATATCCATTAGCTAACTAGCCCTAATCAACTTTCCTTTTAGGATTCATTTATCCTAAATCTATATTTCTATATTTTTATAGATTTTATCCTACCTATATTTATCTCCTAACTACCCATAACACATCCCTAAATAATCTCTTCCCACCTACAAGCTTTAAAGTGCTTTTCCCATTCTTAAAAACCTGAAATCCCGACTAAATCACAAAATCAACCCCCTTGGGGAAAGTTTCCCCATAGTCGACGGTGACCCACCAGTCATTGTAGACCCTATAAGACTAAGTTCTCCCCTTTCCAAAAACAACACACAAACACATAGAAGGGCAACAAAACACTTAGCTTTCTTGCATTATGTGAATCCATCTTCAAACCAGAGCATCTTAGCAGTTGTGCTAACCTTCTTACAGTCTTTGGAAGCTTGTTTTCATCACTCACATGACTTTGGGAGGTTTACATTTATTTTGTGCTATCTTACATTATTTCTACTATTATCTTGTTATATCTAACATCTTGTAGGACCAGATCATCTTCAACAACACTCAGAGCTCCGTTATCATCCTTCTCTTCTAGCCTTTTTACTTGTAGGTCATCCATTCCATCCATTTTTCTTTGGCCTTGTTCTACTCTGCTCCAATCATTATCATGACCCAAGGTTAGCATTAAACCATCACCCATCACTATGATTTCATATCTCTAGATCCTTTCTCTATCTGTGTTTTGACTCTATCATCCCTCTTAGACTTCATATTTTCCATCCTACTTCTTTGTCACCTTTGGATCAATATTTTTTGCACTTCGAGTTCCGTTGCCCCACTCTAGTCAGCTTGAGTCAAACCAGGTCCTACTCATCAACCAATCCATCAAAATATCTATTTTTCTATGTCTATATTATTCTTTTGCCTCAAATTCCCTTTTGCAAGTCACTTCCAGCATCTATAGGATTCTCCTACATCCAATTTGCATCCGGATCTCTGCAGGTATGCATATTTACATTGCTGTCCAAATTCACTCACCTAGGTTATCGTCAATCTTCCTCTGTGTAGTTTGGGTCACGTTGACCTAGCGGTATAATTTAATTTGTATTTTAATCAGTTAAATCAATACTTAGATCAATCTTTATCACTTTCAAATTATGTATTCCTTTAGTTCTTTGCATGCTTTATCAAATTATCTTTCATTTAATTCACTTTCTATTATCAAACAAGGGTTGACATCTGCTGCAAAGGAAGGTGACACTTCTTAGAGTTATATTTGTCGGGAAGCCCCGTATATATTATCTAATCTGTCCCCTTTTTACTCATTCTTATTTACGAGTTATCTAGTTGCAAAGATCATTCACTTTATGCCGGCTCCTTACATCCATGAAAAATTTGAGGTACCTTAAACCCTCCATTTTTACGAGTTGTTTAGCTTTCTTGATAGCTAGCATCATTAGTTTGAAATGAACAAGAAAACTATAACAATAGTTGCATAACAAAGGCCATGACAGGTATTCAATTTGACACCCGTTTATACCTTTTTTAATGTTTTTAGCCATAAAATACTTGCAAATATTTGAAATAACCGTCACATATGACTTACATATTTTAGATATGACCGTCATTTTTTCTAGAGATTTATTTATATATTAATTATATTAAAAATATTAAAAACAATTAAGTATATACAATATAATTTTATATTTATTTTATGAAGAACAAAAAAATACTATTTTACAATTTTTGAAGGGTAAGTTTTTTGATAATTCACCACACAAGTTATTCAATCATACTTGTTAGCTTATAATCAGTGAAAATATAAATACTCCCAACTTATATTTCTACAATCTCAACATAATATAATAGAGTTAAGTAGTACCTTCATAATAACATATGAATGTATATATTATTTACCATCATAACAACATTTGAAATTATAAATAGTTATTTAGAATTTTCTTACTCCAAATTTTTGATGCCTTCTACCGTATTCAATCCTCGAGACAATATTTCTGATTTTTTTATAAATTGGCTATCAACCATTTATCTTTTTTACAATATTTGTGTCTGCTTTTCATCCCAACCATAAATTTTTCGGAGGGTTTCCCTTTGCACCTAATGTAATATACAAAGTGTTTTTAGAAGTGTATGAAAAATTGTTTCTACTCCAAACCTTTTCTAGGTCTCTTATTGCTATTCCCTTGACTATATTGCAATGTTCCTTTCCCAAAGTGAGTTTCGATTCGATACTGATTGATATTTTTATTGAATCCCGCTAATATCTTTTTAACATCAGTAGAAATGATGTTGTTAGACCAGAATCCCAATTCATAGTATGGTGATAATAATTTTATAAATTCGATAGGACATCTCGGGTTGCAGTTGACAATTTTCATGTCGAACCTAAATGACATTTTCTTATTTTATGTTTTTTTATCCCATATAACAAGTACTCCGTATATAAAATAAGTAATTAAATCTTATTGCTACATGAAGGAAGTAAAAAAATTATTTTCATCAGCCACATATCAATTATAACCAATTGAAATAAACAACATTTTATCTTACAACTACCAGTTACCGATTGAGATTGTGGATTGGATTACACCGCCTTTACACGCTATTGGATCCATTGATGTAAGATCTATTTCAAATAAACATTCATCAATTCATAATATATTTCTTGCTATTGAAAATGTGAGCATAATTTATTTGAAATAAACATTAATCAATTCATAATCGATTTCATGTTGTGGAAAATGAAAGCTTAATTGGAAAAACATAGTGGTTTCTGTGGTGATATGGTAAGTACAATATCAATTTTTCTCTATCTTATGATTCAAATTTAGCGGCCACTAGGCTACGCTTATATTCGTTGAACCACCCTTTGGTGGAAAACAATCCTTAGCTATTGATGAGGATTTGCGACCACTAGGCTATGCCATCATTGGCGAAATACACTTCATTGGAAAACCTTTAATGAGGCTAGCCAAGTGTTGATTTACATACCTACGAGTGAGATCAAGCCGTATGTAATTTTTTTATGATGATGTTGAAGCCAAAACAATGTTAATTCAATGTAAGTAGTCAGTATGTAGTAGTGAATCAATGAAACATTGTAGAGACAATATGTAATTGTAAATCAGCGAGACATTGATGAATGTAAGGTTTTTTAGTCTAACCATTATTGTATTGAATGTGGATGCATAGATTCCGCTAAGCTCTATACTTCGTTTTAAATTGTTAGCGTAGCTTACAAATGGATTTCCTTAAAATTTTTCTTCTACCATATGCCAAGCATATAAACTAATGTTTGTTAGTTATCATTTCCTATAAATTTTTGGGCCTTATAAATGATTTTGTTTTAAAATACACATGGCTAACATACCAGGTTGTGAGTTTTTATTCATGTTAGATACCTCTGTGCCCTCCATGGTTACGTTCTCCGATTGTTGGTTGTCTGCATAATCATTTATTGTATTATAAATTTGTGGGGCTTATTAGCGGTTTTGTTTGTAAATTCACATAACTAACATATCAAGATATGATTTTGTATTCATGGCTGATGTGCCCACATCCTCCACATCTGTCATCTGAATTGTAAAAAACATAATTTTGTTAAAAAATTGAAAACCATGGCAATTGAAAATAGAGCTCATTAAACATATTTATAAAATTATTGAAGGTAAATCACCATGTTGAATTGGTTGTGTAGCATCAAGTTGAAAGGGTTGTACATCAAATTTTATATCTTTGTGGTTATTTACATAAACAATAAATGTATAAGTAACATATATAGGTTCAAATCCATTAAAAAAATCACTTTTTGAAGTTGTCTTTGGTGACGAACCTTTATTCATATAAGAATAGTAATGTTTCATAAAAATTTCTTGACTATGTGTCTCAAAAATAAAAATAACATATAGATTGGAATAAACTAATGCAAAGATTGTGACACTACTTGCCGTAAAATACTAGTACTAGAGATTTTTGGAACAACATCGAGTGAACATCTCATCCCAAAACTCATAATATCTTTCACAAGGAAAAGGATGGATGTTTCCTTGAAGGCCAATTTTCTTGCTAGTTACCAATTTTTGTGGCAATTTATCCATCCAATCCCTAGTGACCTCTTCTTTATAATCATAGTTATTATCACCATTGTGCACACTAGATATTATGTACATAAGAAACAAACTTTTAAATATCCCCATCGCATGTAAGTCAGTAACATCCATCAAAAATTGATACTCCACTATATTTAACATTTTCCATGTATCTTTTTACTATGTATCTTAACATTTTTGAATAATCAATTAGTATTAGAACAATAATAATACAATCCAACACACTAGTTCCGATAACTATTAGAATCTCCATTATTACATCAGAAGAAATATCGCTAGCCAAATTGCAAAAATCAGCGATCACGCATTCAACATTGAAAGGATTAGTCAAAGGAATAGATGATAAAGTTGATAGAAGCTAGAATGGATATGAACATTTACAAGAAAAATTATCATATTCATGTATTCCATCCTTGTTGGTATATTTCCTTCCAGTGACATCACATAGTTGTCTAATATTGTCTAAGCCTTGACAGGAAGAACTTATTCCACCTCATGGTCTTTTTCTATTTTTCCATTTTCCCCTGTATGGGAATCATATTTTATTTTTCCATTTCTCTCTTCACCCAACAATATAGAAAACTGGAAGTAGTGTGATAAATGTAATTTAAATTTAGTTACATTGGATTCACTGCAGGTTGTTAATATAATACTATCTAGACGTTTATTTCTTAAATAATGTAGAATTTTTTCTTTCATTATTCAGTCTCCTTTTATTCTCTGGCAGTAAGAATCAAATGTCTCTACTATTACACCATCCTCAAAAACCTAGTTAACAAGAAATCCCCTGATTTTACTTTATCAGCTAGTACTGATAGTTCTTTGTTGTTCATTCCACTAACAAACAATATTGGATTGTCTGTGAATATTGCAAGTGAATTTGGCTAAAAGTTAACTTGATTATCCTTAATTGGTGAATAAAATAGGCCACCTAATCTAAACAACTGAAATTTTGTTGTCCACTTATTCCATAAAAAAATCGGAAAGAGTAGAAAAGTCCATTTATCGTCTGATTCTTTATTTTTATCACTCGAAAAATTGGGAGGCATTGATTCTCAAAGCTCGCATTGAAGGAATTTTTTTTTTTTTATAATACAAAAGTTAATGTTAATAACCAATGCAATACAATTAAAATACATTACCTTCCAATCTTCCAACTCTATTTTTGTCAATCCTGGACATTGAGGACATCCTAGCAATTGCCAAATTGATCTAGCTTTGTACATAAAATAATGTAGCCAAATTAAGAACAAACCAAATATACTGCAAATAAAATGAACTCCAAAAGAAAATAGATATCCTTATTTGTTATCAAATAATGAATTACAATGTTTCCTAAATGGGAAAACAACTCCCAACTTGAGTTGCTAAGTAAACTCTAGCTAACTCGACTAAATCTACTCTAGGTGGCGGAAATTACTATTTTTAGCAGTTTACTAGAACCTGCTATTCTTAGTAAGTTCGCATGCTTATTCCTATAGGCACAAAAATTTCCATGCATCTTCTACATCCCTAAATTAGAGGAATTTCCAACTTTCTAACTCATAATGCAATTAATAGACTAAAATTAACTAATGCTCAAAAATAGGAAAAAACCGAACTATAACTTAAATCCTAATTTTCGGCCTCAAGATGGCGGATTTAGGGCCCAAAAACGTGTCAAAAACTTTCCCCAACTAGTAGGGCGGGTTTCCGCTGCATTCGTCTCATCGAAACACGTGGTTTCAAAAAAATGGACTCAAACGGACACCGGAGCTCAAGTTATGACCTTGTCAAGTTCCTGCTAATTCTGGCGCATCATTCTCCCCTGCTTGGAAAAAACGCAACTCCTGCAAGTTGTCTTCTTCAAACTGCTTCCATTTATCTGCATCCAACTTTTGAATCTCCCACTCTATGACCCAAGTATTTTCCTCTTGTTCCAGTCCTTTCCAATGTACCAAATATTTGTTGTATTTCCCATTTCGCATGTCCATTGTCTTCTTATCTAGAATTTGATCCACTTCTTCTTTCTTCTTCACCGGAACCTCGCTTCCTCAATAACATCCCCTTCTGCACCATCCCCATAAAAATAATACAAATCTGAAACATTAAACACTGGAGAAATATCAAAATTCCTCAAAGCAATTCTACCTCATAATCATTATCGTTTATTTTTTCACGATTTTAGGGGACCAATCTTTTTGTACTTCAACTTGTTGTAGGTTCCTCTTGAAACCTTTCCTTCGCAAATATACCATAACCAACTCACCAATTGTAAATAATTTTCTCCATTTGTGCACATCTGCTATTTCTTTATACTTATCATTACTATTCGCATCTTCTTCTGTACTTCTTCCTATAATTGTTGTATATGTTCGCAAATGCTTCCCCATCATCAACGACTCTGCCATCAATTTGGTAGTTGTACCAAATCTAACACACCATTTGGATTACTCCCATACACAATTGAAAATGGAGACTTTCTCGTGGATTTGTTTATGGAACTGTTATATGCAAACTCAGCTTGTGGTAATGCTAAGTCCCATTGTTTCGGCTTTTCCCCAACAATGCACCTTAACAAGTTTCCCAAACTCTTGTTTACCACCTCTATTTTCCCATCAGTCTACGGATGATAGGCACTACTAAACTGTAGTTGAGTTCCAAATTTCTTCCATAAAGTCTGCCAGAAGTGACTTAAGAACCTTGTGTCCCTATCTGAAGTAATGGTTTTTGGAACACCATGCAAACAAACAACTTCTCTGAAAAACAAATCTGCTACACCTGTTGCATCACTTGTTTTCTTACATGCAATAAAATGAACCATCTTAGAAAACCTATCAACAACCACAAAAATTGAGTCATTACCTCGTTGTGTTTTTGGTAATCCCAAAACAAAGTCCATACTCGAGATCTGTCCACGAACCTTTAGAACAGCAGCGCATATACAACCTGTATGCATGCATGGCCTTTCGATACTTAGCAAATTCGACATCTCTCCACATATCATACCACATCTCTTTTCAACTTTAGCTAATAGTATTTTTTACGCTACCAAGGCTATCGTCTTATCTTTACCAAAATGCCCGGTGACCCTCGCTATGCAACTCTTTCACTATATTCTCTCTCATAGACCCAACTAGAATACATAGTTGGTGTCCCTTGAATAGGTAGCCACCACGTAAAATATACTCATCCAAGACATCTCCTGCATTGTCGACAATGGACTAATTAGTCTTTCAACAATATCCTTGAAATCAGAATCAAAAGAATACAAACCCTTTATTGCTTCAAAACCTACCACCTCATTTTCCATAGTGGTAAACAAAGTGACACACCTACTCAATGCATTTGCAACTTGATTATGTTTTCTAGATTTATGTTTTAGAGAAAAAGTATATCCCTGCAAAAATGATTCCCACTTTGCATGCCTACTATTCAAATTCTTTTGGGTATTCACATACTTCAGGGCTATGTGGTCTGTAAATAACACAAACTCCTTAGGCACTAAGTAATGCCTCCAATGCCTTAATGCTTATACTGATTGCATAAAATTCCACATCATAAGTAGAGTATTTGTTTCTTACCTCATTCGGTTTCTCACTAAAGAAAGCTCACTCTTGGCTTTCCTCCTTGACTTAGAACAGCCCCAATACCCACATGTGAGGCATCACAATCAACCTCAAACACTTTATCAAAATCTGGTAGTGCAAATGGGTGCCTATGTCACCTTATTTTTCAAGAATTGAAAACTATCCTCATTTACCTTTGTCCACAAAAATTCCCTTCCTTTTGTGAAATACATTATAGAACTCTACAATCTGCTGACATTTTTAATGAATTTTCTATAAAATGTTGCTAGACCATGAAAGCTCCTTACCTCTGTTATACTCGTGGGGTAGGCCATTCAATAATTGCCTTTATCTTTTTTGAGTCCATCATACCCCATCTGCTGAAATAATAAAGCCCAAGAATACCAAACTATCTTGCATGAATGTGCACTTCTTCATATTTGCATAGAGTTTCTCTTTCCTTAACAATTCAAATACCAACCTTAGATGCCTCAAATGTTCTTCTTTAGTTTTACTAAATATCAAGATATCATCAAAATAAACCACAACAAACTTACCATTATACTCCCATAGCATGGTGTTCATCAATCTCATAAAAGTACTAGGTGCATTGGATAACCCGAATGGCATCACCAACCACTCATATAATCCATTACCTGTCTTGAATGTTGTTTTCCATTCATCTCCTTCTCTGATCCGAATATGATGATAACCACTTCGAAGATCAATCTTGGTGAAATACTTAGATCCAGCAAGCACATCCATCATATCATCAAGGAAAGGTATTGGGAACCGATACTTGATTGTAATTTTATTGATCGCTCTGCTATCCATGCACATTCTCCATGTTCCATCCTTCTTTGGTGTTAATAAAGCTAGTTTTGCACACAGACTCATGCTCTCCCTTATGACCCCCTTTTGCACGAGCTCTGCCACTTGCCTATTCAACTCTGCATGCAATGTCGGGCTCATCCTATAAGCCGCTTGATTTGGGAGTGAAGACCCTGGAATCAAATCAATGTGGTGTTGAATATCTCTTTTGGGTGGTAATCCATCTGGTAGCTCATCAGGAATAACATCCAAAAATTCTTCTATTAATTTTGATGTTTCTATTGGTATTTGAGAACTTACAAGTTCATCCTTATTTCTGCAACTAGTGAATAACAAAAACCGGTTGCCTTTGCCTCCTTCACAAATTCCTTTTCGAAATCATATTTTCAGCCTTCCCCTCTTCTTTAAGAGGTAGCAAAACTATTTTTGTGCCATCCTTCCAGAAAGTATAAGTATTCTTTCCCCCATCGTGAATAACTTTTCTATCAAATTGCCATGGTCTTCCTAGCAGCATATGACATGCATCCATAGGGATAACATCACACCAAAGCTCATCCTTATAAGCTGTTCCTAATAGAAAAGCTTATTAAACATATCTTATCAACAAGTAACTTCATTACCCTTCTTAAAACATGTAGTATGATAAGGGTTAGGATTCTTATCACAATGCGGACCCAATTTATCGACCATCTCATTTGAAACCATGTTCTCACAACTACCACCATCAATAATAACATTACATACCTTTCCTCCGAAGTGCATCTTTTAAGAAAATATTTGTACGCAGACCATGCATCCCCCTTGACCTCCTTTCTTGGAGCAAGAATCTTCCTCTTGATCATCGAGTTTCTCCAACACACTGGTGGAATTTCTAGGTCTGTTCATCTTCTACTTGCTCGGCTTCAACAAGATTTACTCTTGGAGCATCTCCTTGCATTTTTCATGTGTATAAGTATGTGGGCATTCAAAAGCTTGATGCCCTTATTCACCACATCTGTAACAAACAAATGGTCTTCGTGGATCCTCCCATCCTCTATCGCTTGACATATCCTTTACCCCTAGGAAATCATCTCGCCTCTTTGTTGATTTTGGAAATCTTGTCTCGTATCCTCTTGCTTTTCTAATCCACGAGATGATTCTCCCCTGCCTTGGCTGAAACCAATTCATCCCCGAAAGGAAGTTGAGGCCCCCTATTCATTAGAGTGATCTCCTAAAACTTTGACGATTTTGTTTTTCCTCGGCCTTTAAGGCTAATTGATAGAGCATCCTCCATGCTTTTAATCCTATGCATACTTATCTCATCTTGAATAGAAAATTTTAATCCATTAACATACCTTGCATGACCATTTGTTCCTCGGTTTCTTCATGCTCTACATGAATGGACAACTTATAGAACTCATCTGTATTTGCACTTGTTTGTAAGTTCTGCATGCGAGATTAAGAAACCTCCTACAAAGGGTTTGTGTATAATCCACGGGGAGAAATTTATCTTTCAGCTTCTTCTCCATCTTACTCCATGTCTGATTCTTTCTTTCCCCTTTCTTGACCGCTCTTTCGTAGGTGATCCCACCATAACATAACATGACCTTTTAATTTCGTGCATGCAAATTTTACCTTCTTTTCTTTTGACATAGCCTTCCACTCAAAAAAATTTTCCCATGCTAGTCAACTAGTCTATCAACTCCTCTGGTTTTAGACTACCTCCATACTTTGAAACATCAACTCTTATCCCATCATTATTTCCTTATAATGCTCGAAGCATCCTTTCTTCAAAAGCTAATGGTGGTGCTTGCGTTTCCTCCTCTTCACAAACTTCTTCTTCATCTATGTCATCTCCACCTTGATTTCCTCTCTGGGTTATCATTACAGCAAGTGTAGAAACTTGTCTCTGTAGATCTTGCATATTCCTATTCATCTGGGAAATACCACCTCCTCTTCCTCTTCCTCTTCTGCCATTTAAAAAATAATAATACTTGAACCATCTCTCGATACCGAGATAATGTAGCCAAATTAAGAACAAACCAAATATACTGCGAATAAAATGAACTCCAAAAGAAAATAGATCTCCTTCTTTGTTATCAAATAATGAATTACAATGTTTCCTAAATAGGAAAACAACTCCTAACTCGAGTTGCCAAGTAAACTCTAGCTAACTCTGACTAAATCTACTCTAGGTGGCGGAAATTACTATTTTAGCAGTTTACTAGAACCTGCTATTCTTAGTAAGTTTGCATGCTTATTCCTACGGGCACAAAATTGCCATGCATCTTCTACATCCCTAAATTAGAGGAATTGCCAACTTTCTAACTCATAATGCAATTAATAGACTAAAATTAACTAATGCTCAAAAATAGGAAAAAACCGAACTATAACTTAAATCCTAATTTTTGGCCTCAAGATGGCGGATTTAGGGCCCAAAAACGTGTCCAAAACTTTCCCCAACTGGTAGGGTGGATTTCCGCTGCATTCATCTCATCGAAACACGTGGTTTAAAAAAAAAACAGACTCAAACGGACACCCAGAGCTCAAGTTATGACCTTGTCAAGTTCCTACTAATTAAGCGCATCATCAAATCAATAAACTTGGTTTCATTCCATTTTTTTACTTCATTATGTTGTTTGAAAATATTATTAATGGCTTCGGTATATGCATTTATAGATAGAATGCGAGCCTTTCAAAACCTTAGCCTCGAATGTAAAGAATTGTAAGTTTTAAGATGAAAATATATTTTTACACACATATTATATGTTGGCCATCAAGTATATAAAATTTCACATCATCACTTTCTAGGTCATTCGGATCATGGAGTTCTATAATGTTATTCGTAGACTGTAAGAAGGGAAGAAGAATTGCATATGTATATCTCATGACTTAACCTCATCACCTAAACCTTACACAATTATTTATTAATTACCTTGTAATTGATAAATCCACATCACCTTACCTGCCACCTCATTTTGCCACCTCATCATGACCTAGCCCTAACCTAAACTAACCTAATTAAGACCTATGACTTGGTCTAGACTCACATCCATAACTAATGCCTCCTTACTCGCACCCAAAACCGACCTTCTAGCCACTTGGCCAAGCCAAGCCGCATGGCTGATCTCTCGGGAGAAAAGCGGGGAAGGTGGGCTATTTTACTAAAAATAGCCTACTTTTTCCTTACCGATGCGGTTCTACTCGACCGTCCGCCGTCGGTTATGCAACCGCCATCGGTTCCCTGTAAATGGGCTCCCAAACCAAAAACAAAGGATCGAAATTTCATTTTGGATCGGGTCGAATGATTTTGAATCAACGAGAGATCATTGGGAGAAGAAAAAGCGAGTCAGATCTTCACTTGGCCAAAGCGAGAGGCGAGTGAAGAAACCGAAGCGTTTGCGGCAAAGGAGATCAACTTGCGTCTTTGTCAAAACCGGTAAGTCACATCTTGCATGTCCTCTGTTATAACATTTCTTATGCTCTTTGAATCACGAGTCCTCCTAAATCCGTTTGAATCCACTACCCAGCGTGCCATTACATCTAACTATCATTCATTTACCTCTCATCACCTTATTTCCTAATACCACCTATATACGACCTTACAAACAACACACTGACTACCCCATAAAGCGACCAACCTAAGATCCTAGAACCCCCGGTACCGGTTATCGGTTATCGAGAGCGGCATCGGTTCCTCGATCAAAACCGAGAACCAGCCTTTCCCTACCCGTTCAACGAAGTAACTTAATTGATATTTTACGGTCTTTTGTGTTAATTCATATTAGCGAGGAAAGCCGACCACCTTCGAAAGGAAGTTTTATATTTCTGGGCCCAGGCGGTTTCCTCATTTATTGTCTAATCAAAATCTTGTGGTCTTGTGTTCTTATTTGCGGGTAGTCCTTCAAGAAAAAAGGAGTTCTTCGCGATCAGCTTGATCTTTCTCACATGATGCGCACACCATCTCGACATTTAACGGGTATTCCTCCTAGCCCTAACCTATCTGTTTCTAAAAGGAATGAAAGGATAGAAACAACTCTATTCTAGAAGCCGAAACATTAGAAAGCGAAACATTTTTGCTTAGCCAGTGGGACCCATTTTGGGTTTCTTTCTTTCTTACTTGCTTTCATATAGGGAGCATACTGCTGTTTTCTTCTTCTAAAGATATTCATAAGGTTTTGTATTATTTTGGTAAAAGAACTTGCTTTTTTTTTGCATCTTGCATTAGTGAAAGTCATCTCTTTTGCTTCATCGAATATCATTTTCGATTTGGGTTTAAAACACGTGCATTGCATTCTGCTTGTTGTTTTTCAATTCTAGTGAACGTAGATTAAGTAGCAGTCGTACACGTGGGGTGATATCCACGGTATTGACAGGAAATTAATCTTACATTCACTTTGCACAACACATACCGAATCACTTCACAATTAACACAACAGCTCAAACATCCCCCTTTTTTCCGCGGTATTCCTCACTTAGATTGAGGTAACCTTATAAGCCAAAACAACTTGACATTTCCCCTAAGTCTCTTGTTTAGGATTCGACATCATTCTACGTCTAAAGGCATAAGCCCACGATAATTAAAATTAACCCTAGGGTTAATCTACGGATTTGTGTGTGCATCTTGCTTGTTTTTAGTTTGTTTTCTTTCTCATACTAAATCTTACGTGATCAATAATTGGACACATATACTAAGCGTTGTTAAAAATCAAATTAGCAGCCTTTTTATATCTTGTTAGCCCGGACTTCTTACACGACATCGGTTACGACCGGCGTCGGCTATAGTGTAACCGACATCGGATCTTAGGCCGATATCGGTTCTTGTCTTCTGACCACGACAAACCAATGACACCTTTGCCAATTTCACCATTCTAAAATTTGTTTTACATTAGGATAGATTGAAACCCTCTTTGTGATGAACACTGTCCATGGTTGTTATCACTCGAAAGCAAGCCGCCGCCATGGTTTCACATGCTTGCTCTGTTTCTTTACTGAATCACCCCCTTCACATGCATGGGAATCCTACGGACACGGTGAGATCCCAAATTCTGTAGGAGACAAGGACTTTGCCAAATTTACGGATGCTAATCCTAGCTTTGTCTGTACAATACTATTTGTCTCATGCCCACGACCGTACGCTTTGATGGTCAGCTCTTTGTTGGCATGCCTATTAGTATAGCTGCTCATTTAGCCCCACTCACTTTGATAACACCGCCTTGCTTCGGCACCTTTAGCCCCATCTCCCAATCCAAGCTGACTTGAGAGGTTCATACGACTCAGTTGGCTTTTCTTTGGCTAATCTTGGACCCCACATATCATTACCACCATGATTGCCCCTACCTCATCTCTCTTGCGAGACTACTCCATTCATGACTTGCTCTCTGCCACCTATCCACACGAGCTTTCCTTCTCAAGCTCCGCCTACCTTTTCATTCCCATACACGTATCCATTAACCTCAACACCTTATATGGGACATCCCTATACATCTCGCCTCAACATATTCATCCTCCATACCTTATCAACACTTAACCCCACCATTGTCGGTGGTGGTCCTTGGTGATTTGCCTCCGTTTACCACAACCACACCATCATCTCATCCAACCTGCAGATCTAATTAAACAAATGATGGACAAAATGCAAAACACTGGAGGCTTATTTGGGAAGTCGTAGCGCCTTGACATACGAGCAAGTTTGTGGGAGCCCATTCACCCTTCTGTTCCCCTTCACTCATATCCTCCTCAATGGGAACTACCAGAAATTTACTCGTTTTAATAGTAAAGAGGATCCTCAACAACACTTGCGATCATTTAGACATGCTTGTTATTTGATTGCCCATGATGATGCCTTGTTACTCCGCACCTTTCCCATGTCCTTATCAGGACCTGCCTTGGAGTGGTACGAGTGCTTTAACTTGACACTCAATCTTCTCTTTTAACCAACTAGCCCAATCTTTCTTGGATCACTTCTCCATTAACATTGCTAAGAAAGTATCCATCACCCGACCTTTATGCCATTCGACGATTCGAAGGAATCTATCGCAGATTTCGTCGGACGATGGCGAGGCCTTATCAACCAACTTACATATGCCTTGCCTCAGACTGAACTTATCGAACTTTTCACGCGGGCATGTGCTAAGCACATTTCTCCTACTCTCCAAATTCAAACTTTCCGTACATTCGATGAAGCCTTTCTATGGCTAAAACTAGAGATTCGAGCCTTAGAGAAGAAATTGCGGTTGCGTAACAAAAACCCCAATTTCGAACTCCTGATTCTACCGATAAACCAAATACCACCACTCCTCACGCGTCCACTTCTTCTAAATCAAAGGAGCTGTCCACGCGGTGATGGTTAAATCTCAAACACCGTCTAATGCCCCACAAAAACCACCTATAAGTATAAAGCGAGAGCCCATCAACTACACTCCCTTGGGAGAAACATATGGTGTGATATTGGAAAAATTGCTCAAAGCGGGAGCCATTACATTACCTCTGTTAAACCTCATTCGGGTTTGATTCCACTCGCGCCATACCTTCTGAGTACAAAGAAAATGACTTGTAACTTCCACCGCGTGAAGGACACGGTCATGAAGCTGCAAGATGTTGAAAAACATAGTGCGAGGAAATGGTTGGCCAGCGAGGGGATATAACCCTCGATAATCCTAATGCCCCTGCCTTGACCGAAATTTGAAAATCTTCAACAAACCATTCCCGAATCACTCTCTCCCAGCATGTAACACAAACCGGGATATCTTAGCGAGGAGAGTGTTCATGAGATCCATGCGATCTTTGATACCCGGCCCAAAGCCTCTATCGAGAAAATTTTGAATCAAGCCTCTTCACTAACACGAGGGCCGAACCTCCTTTACCACCATCGAAGCCAAAGCGAAATCATTCCTTTACCCATAAAGGAGTTAAGCGCTTGAACTCCTCTTCCCATCGATGAGTGCAGCTTATACCACATCCCCTACAAGGCTGCGAGACGGATGTTATCTAATCTATCTATTTCCCGGACTTCCCCTTCTACCACTCTTGTTGCACAAGAGGAAGGTCGCCACTCCTTTTGACATCCTTAGGCGAAATCTCTTGCACCGACATCACCAAATTCTTTAACCATGACGGATCCTCTCGAACACGCCCTCTTACCTATTAGTTCTTCATCGCCTAAATCTTTTCAGCACCGGTTGACCTCTTAACATCTATTGATACGGTGCCTCATCTACTCACTTTGTATCACACCCCTGATGAATTTGGAATCACAACCCACCTTTCTTCCGTACAAAAGTTCACATTCACACGTGAGGACTGTCATTCCACAGAAGATAGACAGGCCCTATGGGAACGTTTGAGTACGCCATATTCTACTCAAATGCAAATGACCGATCCTGAGACCTCCACCATATACCCGAAGTGTTTACAGAAGCTTAAAATGCCCATGTTCTCACCTTCACCCCCCTCACCTCTACCAAATGCCTCGTCCACTTCTATTAACTTAGCCAAATCTTCCCTAACGCTTGGGACCTCACCCATACCAGTCTAACACACCCGCTAAGCGACTAGATTTATCAAGAATAAAGCCGCCCGCCACCTAGAAGACAAGCTCAATCCGTGCCTCTATCACAATCAAAACCATCATCGTCATACCTACCTTCCATATTGGGACCTCATCCTTCCACCTTGCACTTTGATATATCATACCTCCTGCGTTTTCTTCAAAACAACCTATGCCTTACGCACCCATACGAGGATCTAAGGGTATATCAACATTATCACCCCGTATCTGTCCACCCATCGACCCTAAACAAACTCCATCATCAAAGGATTTATTTTTGTCACTCCCCTTTCTCAGTGGTTGTTTCCCATTACCATGTCATCGTAGCCTCATCATCTAACCAGCCCGAGCGTAGCTCTGCGCTTGAAGAAACCACGTTTAGTGAAAACCACGTGTCAACACCCCTTGGCTAAACCACCACCCATACGAACCAGCCACGCCCAAACATTACCGAAACCCACACAACCAATACCCTCATCCTCCTCGATTTTGACCCACTCAAAGGATCTTACGCTAAAATCCTTGCCATGTTGGTAGAGAATGCGACCATTTCCCTACCCCCACTTAGACCTTATGACCCGTCTAAACCTCGGACCTATAGGTTACGATGAGTCTAAAATCTGCGCTTATCACTGCACACCAGGACATGATGTGGAGGGATGCAAAGCTTTAAAAACCATCCTTCGTCAGTCACCTCTCCCGGATAGAAAGGTTAAGAAAGACAACTTACGAAGGGAGAGACCTTTAGTTTCCATTCCCTCTCCTATACCATCTATCCCCGCCTCACCAGATCTATCATTATTCTGACCCCACCTCTTGAAGACCATGATTTATCCCGATCATCTTCTTCATCTCGGTCTCTGAGATTAATATGATTAGTGTTGCTACTCGGCGCGAGAAAAACAATGAGAAAGCGAAAGAAGGCACATCTGCGTCCTCTCCTTCTCCGTCCGACATCCAGGTGCACCACCACCTAAAGTGGTTATTCGTGGACTGCTTACCCCGTCTCTAATGGAGCCGCCCATCGAGCCATGATTAAACGGCTTCACCGATCACCGTAAAAATGACACTATATGATCTCATTCGGACTTGAATCTCATCGACAAGCTCTCGTTGAAATTCTTGAGGATCGAGGTCTTACCTAATGAAACCCTACTGTTGCCTCCATTCTAACACCCAATCACGTTGCCTCTCTCACCCAAACAACCCACCTGACCACTTACTGTCTCTACGTACCACAAGCTGCTGTGATCGGTTTCTCGAAGATGAAATTGTCGATTTTGAGTACGAGAAGATCTGACCTGCCTTACTGTTCATCTCGACTTACGTCCCAGGGACATTCGTATGCGTCGTGTTATGATTGCGGGGTCTTAGCCTAAACATCATCTCTTGAAAAGCTTTTCAACAAATGAATATCCCTTACTAGCTACATGTGTGCAACCCCATCATGTTGCGGTCATTCAATATTATTACCTCTACCTTAGGCACCGTGATCCTCAACATTCGGGTAGGACCACGTACTTTACCCGAACTCTTCTATGTCCTTGAGGAGAGTTCGATATAATATATTCTTTGGGTCGTCCTTGGATCCGGGCCATGGGATGCGTTCCCTCAACATTACATAGATGCATAAAATTTGAGTACGAGGGAAGTCCTACACCGTAAAAGCTGATCCTCCCCCTTTAAAACCTGTGATATGTTATACCGCCCTAACGATGTGCTTATACCAATCAAGACACCCATACATTCATTGACCATCCTCTTGAATGTACCTCAACCATCCACTTCAACCGCGCCTACGCCTTGGTGATGAAACCACCGTCGCAAAAACCACTTCCCTTCCCATGACTAACATCCCAACCGCGGACCCCTTAGTAGATGTTTTGGCGCCTTACTGTTTGGGGAGTATCGCTATATAACGTTAGTTCTTTCCATACCCCACGGAGTACGGACAGGTACATGCCCATCCTAACTATGACCGTCGTGTGGGGAAGTAATCTCCTACGGACCACCTCCTTTGCCGCACTAACCTAACGTATGGGGGTGTCGCGCATCTTCCGTTGCCCCCTGAGCCTCCTCTTGGTGTGGTTCCTTTCGATCCGATTTTCGATTACTTGACAAATCGTAAACCGCCCTCACCTTCTTGACTCATTTGTGCTTGGAAAGGCTTTGGTTTTGGTCTTTATGAACAAGGCCGACATACGCTCATCCCCATCACCACACGCAAACACAATGATCGTAGTGGTCTCGGATTTCGGAAACACTTACATCGAAAGAACCTCGTGTGGTTGTTGCCTTACGGAAGAAGATGACGTTACCCTAACAAACCATCATCACCCACTTTGCCATCGTCACCTTTGAGTCGATAGATCACGAATCTATCCCTCCTAACTTTTTTTTCATAAATGCTATCTTCTTAGGCCCTCTCACTTATCAGCGCGATAATGAGGACCCCCTCTTCTATCCCCCTTCTATATCCGGACATGATCGAAGAGGACTCGCCTTGATTAACGTTGTTGAGTGCGGGATGATGACTCCATCCTCACTTACCTTGGCGCGGATGACTCTTATATTCAATGAGCCTTACCATCGAAACCCAAACCATTTGAGCAATCTACTGATAGAAATCAACATCCACACGGAGGAGGATCCTCACATTGTGAAGATCGGACAATCCCTTAACGCATCAGAACAAGTCGCCTTTACTACTTTCCTCGTGCTCATGACCAAGCTTTCGCTTGGTCCTCTGTTGACATGCGGGAATTGATCGACATTGCTGTCCATAACATTACACTTGAAACCCGATTCCAAGCCAATTAAAAGCGAAATTGAGAAAAATGCATCCACGCATTGCCCTCTTGGTCAAAGAGGAGCTCAAGCGACTCCTTTCTGTTTCCTTCATTACTATTGACTATCCTCAATGGATTTCTAACATCGTACTGTCACTAAAGCGGGGGGGACTTCGGATATGCAGATTTCGGGATCTTAACCTCGCTTGCCCTAAGGATGACTTCCCCCTCCCAAGTATTGATCAACTTGTTGATCTCACTGCTTGAGTCATGAAATGCTTTCTCTCATGGATGGCTTTTGAGGATCTGACCAAATTTTGGTTGCCCCTGCCGATCAACACAAAGCTACCCTTCATAACTCCTTGGGAACCTTACATTACCGTGTAATGCCATTTGGCCTTAAGAATCTTTGGTGCGACCTATCGGCGGGCTATGACCTATATTTTTCATGACATTATGCACACTATCCTTGAAGATTACGTCGACGATCTTCTTGGCAAGTCTAAACATCGCGGTGAACATCTCGATGTTTTAACCATTATTTTGATGCTTTGTTACAATATTCATCAGTCTTGACCAAAGAAATGTGTCTTTGGTGTCCTTTGAGGAAAGCTTCTTGGTTTTATCGTCTCTTTGCGTGGCATTGAGGTCGATCCATCTAAAGTCAAAGCTATCATAGAAATGCCCCCCTACTAATCTCAAACAATTGCGTAGCTTACTGAGGTAAGTTCTGATCTATCCGACGTTTCATCTCCCGACTCTCGGATCGATGTCAACCTTTCCATCACCTCCTTAAAAGGACATTGAGTTTCAATGGAGTGAAGAGTGCCACCAAGCCTTTGAAGCTCTCAAAACTTATCTCTTGCAGCCACCGTGCTTATCCCACCTCAAGGCGACCGCCCTTTCTACCTTTACCTTTCCGCCCTTGACCATATTTGTAGGGGCCATGCTTGCACATCGTGACTACGAAAATCGAGAACAAGCCGTTTATTATATAAGTCGTACTTTGGTGGATTATGAGACTAGGTATACACATGTAGAAAAGTTGTGCCTAGCCTATCATTCGTGGCTACCAAACTCAGACACTACCTTACGAATCACAAAACTTTTCATCATCACAACACGGACCCCATCCATTACATGTATGCCAAACCTCATCTAAACCAGCGCATCACCCGATGGCTCATGCTCCTCGCCGACCTCGACCTTGAGTTCGTCCACGAGAAATCAATCAAAGGACAAACCATCGCGAGACCAACTTGCGGAAGCCCCTTTACAGGGGGAACAATTTACCAATTTTATATTCCCGAGCGAACTCATCGCCACTCTTTCACTCGGGAAGAGTCGTATCAAATGACCCTCTTCTTGATGGATCTAAATGCCAGCGCGGCGGAGGAGCTGGCGTTGTTCTCATCCCTCTTGGCCTTGAACCTATGCCTCTTTCATTCCGGCTTGATTTCCCTGCACTAATAATACGGCGGAATACGAGGCCCTTGTTACTGGGTCTCAGTTGCGATACACTTAGGTATCAAATCTATCAATATTTTTGGCGACTCTCAATTGGTAGTCAATCAAGTTATGGGCATCTACCGATGTAAAAATGAGGAACTTCAAAAATACAAATACTACGTGGACTCACTTCTAGCCTTATTTACTCACTATTCTATCAAACCATTCCCGCTCCACTAACAAATTTGCGGATACTATGGCTTGCTTAGCCTCGCAAATTCAGCTTCATCAGTGACTCGAATTATTCGTCGTGGTCAACAACTTTTGCCCCATCTACTCAACCCCGGTAGTTTGTATGATAAAAGCGTGTCTGCTAATTCACGGGATACTTGGTATCACCAATTTCACGACTACCTTACAACCTCTGTTCTCCCATCGACCTTACTAGTCTTGGTAAAGCGTGCTTTTTTCTAAGCGCGTTTCTCGTTATGTAGTTATGGGGGACTCCTTTATAAACGTGGCTTTGATGGCATCCTCCTTCGATGTCTCACCGGTGCGGAGATCACCCATACCATCCAACAAGTCCATGGCGGTATTTGTGGTGGACATTTTAGTGGCCTTTAGTGGCCAAGCGAATCCTTCGCCTTGGTTATTATTGGCCTACTCTCAATAACGACTACTACGAATATGTTAAGCGTTGTGTTATGTGTCAACAACATGCTGACCTTGACATACTCCTAGCCACCCGCTCGGGTCGCTCGAGATCTTTGGCCCTTCTCTGATGGGGTTTAGACCTTATTGGTGAGATTCACCCATCCTCTTCACAACGTCACCGATGGATTATCACAGCAACCGAATATTACACAAAATGGGTGGAGGCTATTCCACTCATTTCAACTAAAAAAGAAAAAATTGTAGAGTTCATTAACCACCACATTATCTATCGTTTTGGTGTTCCTCATGCACGATTACGGATAATGGAAAATCTTTCAAAAATAGGTTGTTTGCAAGACCTTTGTGACAACTTTGGTATCAAACTCAGCTTCTCATCACCCTACTATCCACAAGCAAATGGACAAGCCGAATCCTCTAATAAAACCCTAACCAAAATCCTCATGAAAGTTGTCAATGAGTCCGGACGAAATTGGCACGATCACATCCCCTTTGCCCTTTGGGCTTATCGTACTAGCATCCGTACCTCTACTAATGCCACACCTTTTTCTTTGGTATATGGTACCGAGGCTGTTTTGCCTCTCGAAATACAAATACCCTCCCTTAGAATATCTCTTCAGGATATTCTCACCAACGATGATTTCCGCAAGGCGGTTAGCCCAGTGGAGCTCCTTGGCGACGTCGTCTTACGACTCTTGATCACCTTCAAATCTATCAAAAACGCATCAAACGTGCTTATGATAAGCGACTTCATGAGCGTACCTTTAAGGTTGGTGATCTTGTCCTCAAAGAGAATCAACATGTCACCAAACTAGAAAAGAGCAAACGTGGAAAATTTGCTCCCGATTGGATTGGGCCTTACATAATCACTCACACCTATGGATCGGGCACTTATCGTTTAGCTTAAGCAATGGTAAGCTTTGAGCTGAACCCCTAATGCCTTGCATCTTGACCATTCTCTTTGTTGAATTTAGTGTTATATCACTTCTTATCTACTGCCGCTCGTCCCTTGAGCTCACATACCACCACATGCACTTCGTTTCCTACACCTCATAATAAAAATCAAGCTCACATAGTTTGATTCTCACCTCACCTAAGCGATGCCTTCCCCTTTTTAGTCTAGTCCATGACTTCAAAGTATTAAAATAAGCCGTATTCTTATGGGATTTTCTTGAGTCAAACTTCCTACCAAACTAGATGCTTCATGAAAAGAACATCTAGCTATCTAAATTATATATATTTGTTCCCTCGAAGGACATGCTATATGCCAAATTATTGCTGCTATTTTATATAGATTGCTCCCCAGAAGGACAGCTATGCACTAAAATCATATCTGCTACTATAAATAGATTTGCTCCCTCGAAGGATGAGCTATACATAGTCGAGCCTTTATCGAAGCTTCTCGCATTGATCGGACCGTGAAGACCTCAAGAATAGCACAATCAATATCCCTTGTAGACTTCCGCATCGATCAGTCTATATTCAGTAAAATAAAGGCCTCATTCAAAAGAACTTTTTGGGTCATGGACTTGTCTATTTAGGGTAGGTTCTCTTTCGTCAGAACACTCACTTTGTAATACATTCTCTGTACCTCAGCTATATCATCCACCTCACCTCACCATTTGTTTTGACTCAAGGGACGTAACGTTCACCGATATATTGTGATCATCTGACTCTTTTCACCTATGGACTTCTCGTCTATGCACGGTACCTAGGGCTTCAAGCTCATTCTACGTTTGGTGGTTTGTTTAGCTCTTTTCACCTACGGAGCACTCTTTCCGCTTTGCCTCGCATCTAGGATTGTGTGTTGATCTTAATCAGGACATGGTTCCCTACCACTTGGGTAGGCTAACTTTCGCTTCCCTTATACCTTTTACAACATCACCAATTCATTTCCGACACCAACAACCTTACCTTACCAATATTAATATCAATATTCTTACCAATCAACCAATTGCCTAAACCGTACCAAATTGCACAATTCGCCTCTCCCACGATCCTAAGGAGAACTACATCGATGCGAGGCCCCTCCTTGCTTTGTGCAATGGGCTATGTAGGCAGCACTTCGGAGACATAGGGTCTCCCAAGGTTAGCTCGACCATCCCCTACCATAACCTATCATGTGTGGTAAATATAAATATTTTTGTGTATTTCTATTTAATCACATTCCTCTTTATCCTTTTTCAAAACACCGAAAGTCAAGCGAAAACATTCTTATTATTATAACTCAAATCAACATACATATCTCGTTTTATTTAGATGTTAAACAAATACATCTTCTCTATCATCGACACGTGAGTCGGTACTCTTATTTATTCTTATACCTTGCTAACATTTATTTAGACCCTCACGCCTCATCCCGAACTAGGCGATGATCGTGATCGTCGACCCCTCTCATGAGGGCCTCTCTGTCCTCAATGGTACCACGGCTATTGGTACCGCCCAGCGATCTGCCGATCTCTCCTGTAACATATGAATACGCCCTCTCGCATGGAGGACTCGAGCCTCTAGTCTCTCCGCCGTGACTCATGACCACTAACAATCCTCTTGTCTCATTCACTGCGTTTGGAGCTGCTTTGAACCAAGCAGCGCTGAGCGATCCTCTCTCTTTGTAATCACCGCTATGTCGGGACGATCACGTACCTCGCGAGTTCTACTACCCACCATAATCTATAGGCCTCTGTCGTTCCTGCATCCATTACCCTGCGATCGGCTGCTACCTCTTCAGGCCCTTCTGGAGGTGTTGGCTGGGGAGGTGAGAATACTGCCTCTGCATCGATCCTCATATAGGGTCTATAAGCTGAGGTATATCTGCACAAATCAAATTGTTGTCGCGCACGCGATCTAGAGGAATCCTCTCATACTCACCTGGCCTGTGCCTGCGATCCACCTCAATCGCTCTACACCCCTCAACTCCTCAGCTATATTCTCTGTTACCATATAGTTCCCGTAAGGCCGCCAATCAGATATCCGTGATCGTCACCCTCTCCCATACCTGCCTATAATACTCAATGTCACCCGTCATGCACTGGGATCTTGCCTCTTGTTCATTTGGACCCATCGTCGAATCCCAACCTCTGTACTCCGGTCTCTCATTTGGATGGGTCGGCCTATTATTAGTCGCGCACACAAATAATGTGCTCATAGGCCCAACGAGTGTAATAAGTATGAACAATCCAGCGTCGTCTATGATTTCACCTACACCCCATAGAGACCCCTGTATAGCTCGCCAAATATGCGGTGCCCATGCAAAAGTCACGTTCCTTTCTATCATCTCCCAAATAACACACATCAATGCCTTTGGAAATCTTCCCCCATCACCCTCGTAATGCGTAATACCCTACCGCTATCATTAATATTACTGCTAACCTTGTCTCCTCGGGATGTCTTTGCATACATTATCCCATACGTAAATGACAAACCTCGTTGTGTTAAATCTCGTGCGTATGGACCAAATCTGCTTTGTTATCGCTCCCAGTGCCGCGCTAGGTAATGCACGATATCTTGGTTTTCCTGTAATTGGGAGTCTCAAAATACGGAACACATCTTCGATATTCTTGTCATTTCCCTGTTGGCGGATAGAAGGTATTTGTCTCGGGATTCCATCTCTCAATCAGCGCTTTGTAACATAGCATGGTTACGTGCGATTCGTGAATAATAGCGGATTCCACTTAACCCCAAACGATTTATCAATGTCCATTAATTTGGCGTTACATCCGCTCGGATTAAGTGACAATGTTATTTGGTACACTATCATTCATCCTCGACCACCGCCTCTGCTGCGTACATCAAATAACAAAAAACCATTCAATTCCTCCAATCCCCCCGGGTTTTTTCTCAAATTCTAGAAATTCCTCTCCCGGCCGGTATCGTTCTGACTAAGCGGTACCGGTTGAGTAACCGATACCGGTTATCCCTAACCGATATCGGTCCTGTTACTTTCATACACCTTGCCTAAACAACCACCTACGACAATAAATTGCTCGTTTATTCCTCTCTGTATACACAGACATACCCAAAACCCTTGATTACCTACCACGTAACACTCACCTCATTTATAACCCTTGTTATCATCTTTTCTTTCTCATATCTACCCACTTACTCTCCCTCAGCTTATTCCCAAAACATGCAGTAGTCAAATTACAAACAAAACGTTACCTCTTGGGTTGCAGTAGCTTGAGGTGGCCCTTGTCTTCCCTCTTGTCCCTGCCTGCTGGATGTTTCTCCTCGTCCTGCCATTATCACCACCTTTTTCAAACACTGCCTTTACTGTCTTCTGAATCTCAGATCACAATCACTTTCCCTGTCTCTTTACTCCTAATCACTCAAATCTCTCATGCAAATACCTGTCTCAGTCGTCAAAAAGCGTCGCGTTCGCGTATTTAACTTCTTGCATGGCTCTCAAAATTAGAACTTAAGTTGCCACCCTAGCTTTTTTATTTTTAGAAAAGCTCATACCTAAATAACCGGTATCGGTTATGTAACCGATATCGGTCTACTATCTACCGACGTCGGTTACCTAACCGATATCGGTTATACACCTGCCTTTTTGAAACATGGTTCTTTTCTTCGTTTTTTACCTAATTTTTGTCGCGCCCGCCTCTTTTCCTGCATCTCATCACCATTATCCATATTTGTCCATCCACCACACATATCATTACAATTTCATTAACATCATCTATTTTACAAAAACAAACAAGTCATCAACTAAGGATACCAAAACAAAACAAAAAACTATCTATCTATACATCATTTGGATCCAACTCATCAGATACATATATAACAATGTCATAAAACCAGCCCAAAACATGCAACATTTCATCATATAACACATCATCCATATATCAACATGTCAATTAAACTCATCATATATTCTATACCACAAACCATTGACGAAATACTTAAACACATTTTTGAACACTGCATGTGGATCAAAACATCATCTCTATATATATATACAAATTTTCAAATATCTGATGTGCCTGCGCCGGGGCCCTCTGTGATCTCATCATACAACTAAGCCGGCACGCGAGGCGCGATAACTATCAAAATCTCGACTCGGCTCGCGGGCGGTCCCTCATATCAAAAATATACTCGGCTCGAGGCGGTATCAAATATACTGACCCGTACTCGACTCGCAGGCGGTATATAATGAATAAATGAATCCATACATGAATAAATGACGGCACGAGGCCTCTATCAACACAACCGGTTCGCGAGACCGGTGCCCATGTCCCTACAAAAACTATGTGGGGATCCCTCGGCTCTCCCCACCACCCTCGGCACCACCTCTCCTGCTTTGGTCCTGCGGTGCCTCTCGCGCCTCCCACTGTAACGGACACACCGGGTGTGGCTGCGCCTCCTGCGACCTCGGTATGCGAGGTCTCGCTCGGTGTGCCGCATATGGTGATACTCGG
Organism: Taxus wallichiana var. yunnanensis; assembly: GCA_018340775.1. Classification (NCBI taxonomy): domain Eukaryota; kingdom Viridiplantae; phylum Streptophyta; class Pinopsida; order Cupressales; family Taxaceae; genus Taxus; species Taxus wallichiana. The sequence continues at coordinate 750,314,493 of CM031242.1, forward strand.
CTCGGTACTATCGAGGACATCTGATAGTACCGGGCCTCTGCTCTCGCCTCCGTGTATCTATCCGTGCCACCGTCAGTCTTGGGGCTGGTCCCAGGACTCCCTCTTGCCCAGTACCCCCCTGTGCTGTCTTTGGTGGTGCTGTGTCATTGTCATCTTCTTCTTTAATCTTGCTTTGCTTGCACTGCACAATACTGCGCTTTGTGGGTGTCTTCTTTTGGTGGTGGTCTTTGCTGCATGCTGTACTGAGCACTGGGCTAGCTTGCCCTGTAAGACCCCTATCGTACTGCTTGTGACCAAATTTGCTGCCTGTAAGAGCTGCTTTGACCCCTGAGCTGATCTCTCTCTGCCGTCACAATTTGCCAAGTCTGGGTGTGTGCGGGTGTCTTTACCCTCGCAGCTCTCGACCAGCCCACCACACCATGTATGCTCTGTCTGACCGGCATCATCATCTTGTGTCATCTGCTTTGGCCTCTCGGCAGACCAATCTGGATCGAGGGGTGTGGTGCGGGCGGTGGGGCCTCTACATCATCCCTCCTGTACTGAGGGAAGGGAGGTGGCTCGTCCTGTCGCAGCCCCATCTGCCTGCATACCCTCTCTAGGGGTATCCTCTCGTACTCTCCGGCCTCGTCTGCTTTATCCGAGAAAGTGTCTTTGGATCCAGCGTAACTGTACTCGGCCTCCTCTGTGCGGGTGATGACCTCTGTAAGGTCTCCATACGATATCTACCGCTGTCAGGCCCTCTAACAAATGCCTGTAGTAGGCAACGTCTCTCCCCAGCACTGCTCGTGGCTGCCCCACGACTCCCGACCACCTCGAAAGCCGTATCGTATCGTATATAACTTTGTGGCCACAGCTCTTTGGGGGCCCTCTTGAGTCGATGCATATGATGTGCTCATATGCCCAACAATGCAGCAAAAATGTCGAGCGAGATCCGAATCGCCTCATCCGGCGATAACCCCGAGCTCTCTGTATATTGCACTGAGATCTTTGGTGCCACGCATGCAAGTATGCTCCTCAATCATCTCAAGCAACACCCCCATCGCGCCCGTGAAGCGGCCTCCCTACGAGTCGGGAGGCGGCGTAGGTGATCCCGATCATCATCGGCCACTGACCCGGCCGTGTCTCGTGTCGATGCGCACGGTACATGTCACCATACCCAATGCTCACGCTGTGATAGGTAAGTAGCGCGGCTGCATCTCCAAAAACTTTGTAATATCTTTGTCCATGGCGAGTCTCGAATCTACGGAAGGCGCCTCTCCCTCGATAGGTAGTCGAAGGATGCGATACACATCCTCCAACGTGATAGTCATCTCCCCAGTCGGGAGATGGAACACATTGGTCGCCGGATCCCATCTCTCGATGAGGGCGACCATCAGGCTGTGATCTCTCTCTATCGCTCTGTACCTCTGGACTCCACCGAGTCCCACCTCGCGCATGATCACCCAGTGAGCTGCGGACACATGTGGTCTCATCCGCACCAACGGCGGCGGGGCATCTATCCGCATCGTCAGCTGGCTTGCGTGCTGCAAAACCAACCCACATCCTTAGACCTACTTTTTATCACAACATCTACTTTATCCTCTAAACCCCCTTTTATCCCCCCGACCACACCCCGACTCTCTACCACCCCACCCAAAACCCAAACTCACCCCACCTACAAAACCAAACTCACCCCACCCAAACCCAAACCCACTCCACCTAAAAACCAAACCCACCCCACCCAAACCCCTACCCGACCCAAAGCCCAAAATCTACCCAAATCCAAACCCACCCGACCCCAAAAAACAAAACAAAACCACCCACCCCCACCCCCCAACCAACCCCCCACCCCACCCAACACCCCCCCCCACCAAAACACCCAACCCACCCAACCCAACCCACAAAACACGACCCAACCCAACACAACCCACATGACCCACCCTGACCACACTCACCCAAAACCCAACCCAACCCATACCCCTACTGACCCAAACCGAGCCGTGCCACACCATACGACCGACGCCGGTCCAGCCCAACACACCCTGTCCACACAATTTGCGACCGATGCCGGTCGCTTAGCAACCGACATCGGTCTTTGTAATTCTTAGGGAGCCGAACCCCATGGCCCCCCACCCATATTTTGCATTTTTATACTTATCTACCCACCCAAACACCATAAAAACCTACCCACCCAGCCGACTTGCCCTATTTTACCCATCTATCCTCTTCGTTTTTCAAATTACGTCAATTTACTCATTATTTCCTAAAAAATGTAAATTCTACCCAAACCCCAATTTAAGCTTAATACCATTCAAATGCACAAAATAAAGAGTTAGAGCCTACCCGTGCGACGACACGTCGTCGTGGTGGGATGGGTGGTGGTGGTCGGTGGTCGGCCCCTCTGCTCCTCCTGCTGTGCTGTGCCATGGCTCCAATTCTACTCTCTTTGGGTCCCCGGCCAATCAGCTCTTGCCTCCTCCTCACTCGGGCCCACAAGCAACTCCCTCCTCGGTAAAATAGCTCCACCTCAATCAATAAACCTCCAATCTCAACTCTCCACGTCAGACAAGTCAATTTGGTTTTCAAAATAACAAAGTGACAATGACAAGCCGTATTTTTCTTTTTATAGGTTTTTCGCCCTTAACCGATATCGGTTTCATGTTGCCCTAATGAACCGGTATCGGTCCCTTAACCGATATCGGTCACGTAGAATCGACATCGGTTTTTTCTTCCAACTTTCCCCCAATTTTTTGCCCTTATTTACCATTTGCCCCTTTTTAACCACATATCGCCTATATCCACCTTTGCTGAACACCATTTGTTAACAAACCGGCCCGACCCAAGGCCTCGCCCTACCCTACCGGCCCGACCCAAGGCCTCGCCCTAACAAACCGGCCCGACCCAAGGCCTCGCCCTACCCTACCGGCCCGACCCAAGGCCTCGCCCTACAAACCGGCCCGACCCAAGGCCTCGCCCTACCCCTGCGGCCCGACCCAAGGCCTCGCCTGCCCCCTGCCGGCCCGACCCGAGGCCTCGCCCTAACACCGGCCGGCCCGACCCGAGGCCTCGCCCTGCCCTGCAGGCCCCGGCCGAGGCCTCGCCCTACCCTGCTGGCCCGACCCAAGGCCTCGCCCTACAAACCTGGCCCGACCAAAGGGCCTCGCCCCTACCCCGGCCCGACCCAAGGCCTCGCCCTACCAAGCTGGCCCGACCCGAGGCCTCGCCCTAATAAACCGGCCCGACCCGAGGCCTCGCCCTACCTGGCCGGCCCGACCCGAGGCCTCGCCTACCCCCGGCCCGACCCAAGGCCTCGCCTACCCCGGCCCGACCCAAGGCCTCGCCCCTACCCCGGCCCAACCCAAGGCCTCGCCCTAACAAACCGGCCCGACCCAAGGCCCGCCCTACCCCAACCTGCCCAACCAAGGCCTCGCCCCTAAACCGGCCCGACCCAAGGCTGGCCGGCCCGACCCAGGCTGCAACCAACAACTCGGCCCGACCCACGGCCGTATCACTCCAATACCTTACCCAAAATCAAAACCATCCACTTTTATCCACCCATCTGTAGTTTTTGTTCAATCGAGCTCACTGTTCGTGTTTTAGCATGATTAGGGTCCTTGACTTGATACGTCGACCAACTTTGCTCGGACCTAGACCGTGACGTTTATCTCAGCCAAACCAACCATTTGAGTGCTTGCCGGACATGCCTAAGCGTTCTGTACCTTACTGTTATATACCACGGAGCTACTTCATATGCCTTGGATACCGAGGATTATATCACCCTTGTTTGGATAAACTATCGACCTTTCCTATGCCTTCTTTGGTTTGCTCGTCAAATCATGTACCCTAGTCGTACTATTGCATTTTACCATGCGTCTGCTTCCTTGGACCTACCCCACCATCTTACCATCCCCTCTACCCCATTTACCCTTTATCAACCCTATCCCTGATTTCCCGTTCACTCAATCTGTGATAGATTTGAGGGGGATTACCTATACCCTTAACAGGGGAAACCACTTCATATTATTGTCCGTGCAGCTTTACAAAACAAGCTACATGACAATAAGGGGCTAATGTAGACACCAAATTTGTGTCTTACGACCCCTTGTGACCCGCATCTCATCTCGCAACTTAACCTCATCACCTAAACCTTACACAATTATTTATTAATTACCTTGTAATTGATAAATCCACCATCACCTTACCTGCCACCTCATTTTGCCACCTCATCATGACCTAGCCCTAACCCTAAACTAACCTAATTAAGACCTATGACTTGGTCTAGACTCACATCCATAACTAATGCCTCCTTACTCGCACCCAAAACCGACCTTCTAGCCACTTGACCAAGCCCGGCAGATCTCTCGGGAGAAAGCGGGGAAGGTGGGCTATTTTACTAAAAATAGCCTACTTTTTCCTTACCGATGCCGGTTCCTACTCGACCGCCGTCGGTTATGCAACCGCCATCGGTTCCCTGTAAATGGGCTCCCCAAACCAAAAACAAAGGATCGAAATTTCATTTTTGGATCGAGGTCGAATGATTTTTGAATCAACAGAGATCATTGGGAGAAGAAAAACAGAGTCCAGATCTTCACTTGACCGAGCAGAGACGAGTGAAGAAACCAGAAGCGTTTGCAGCAAAGGAGATCAACTTGCATCTTTGTCAAAACCAGTAAGTCACATCTTGCATGTCCTCTGTTATAACATTTCTTATGCTCTTTGAATCACAGTCCTCCTAAATCCATCCCTGAATCCACTACCCAGCATGCATATTACCTCTAACTATCATTCATCTACCTCTCATCACCTTATTTCCTAATACCACCATATATAGCCTTACAAACAACACACTACCCCATCGAAGTGTAACCTACATATCCTAGAACCCACCGGTTATTGCCGGTTATCGTTAACCGGCATCGGTTCCACGATCAAAACAGAAAACTTGACCTTTCCCTACCCGGTTCAACGAAGTAATCTAATTGATATTTTATAGTCATTTGTGTTAATTCATATTAGCGAAGCTGACCACCTTCGAAAGGAAGTTTTATATTTCACTGGGCCCAAGCGGTTTCCTCATTTATTGTTTAATCAAATCTTGTGGTCTTGTGTTCTTATTTGCGGGTAGTCCTTCCAAGACAAAAGGAGTTCTTCGATCAACTTGATCTTTCTCCACGATACGCGCACACCATCTCGACATTTAACGGGTATTCCTCCTAGCCCTAACCCTATCTATTTCTAAAAGGAATGAAAGGATAGAAACAACTCTTTACCATTGAACTAAAACAAATGAAATCGCTTTGAATAGTCAAAGTTTTTGTTTTCTCAAATATAGTGGTTTCCTTCTTCAACAATGTAGATGATTTAGTATTCATTTTCAACCCATGCAACTTTGATTTAGATGGGTTTATCTCCAATTTAGTCAAATATGTTTTCCTCAACATAGTAAAAAACTTGGCATGTTTTGGAGGTGCAGAAAACCTTTTCTATACAATAAAAGATAAACAAAAGAGTTTTTTTCATTTTATATAATTTTCTGAATACTGTAAATATACCATTATGAATTTCTTTACATTTGAACAACCATTTTTGTCATAATCTATAAGCATCCCCAATTCCAACCATATTTTGAATAGGAATATGGTTCGTTGTTTATTGAGGCATGCATTTCCTCGTTTCTGAATAAAGAAACATCCAACTCCATATCCAAAATAAGACACTTATTGTTTTTAAAGTCAATGCATTTGAGATGAACATGCAGTGTCCCCAAATAAATAACTTCTGAGGATAGAACAATACCAACTTCCTCTTGATTGTCATCTATAACAAAAACAACCACCTGTTAACGTCGTAGTTTTTAGGAGAATGGATTTCAACAAACCATTCCTCATCTCTTTTCTTCCAACAATTACACCTGTGATGAATGAAATTGTTGTGAATGGAGAGCGAACAATGGAAGACATTTTACCTATAATTAGAGTAAAATACATTAATAATTAGGTCATTTTTGAAGTTTGAAATGTTTTTTCTCACATTGTCTGATAAGGAATATAAATACTACCCTAGTGGTCACCAACCTCTAGATTTATTTACTATGTATCATTAGAGAGTAATTAACTTAATGGTTAGTGACCACTAGGCTTTGACATGACATCTTATGTATCATTCAAATGGTTACAATAATTCATATTTTGTGGATCAAATCAATAATAACATAATTTTTCTAAAATTTTGATAGTGAATTATGATGCATTGAAAGATAAGAAACCATTTTCACCTTTTGAAAGGATTATCTATGTTTTGGAAAAGCTATAACATTCCATAGATGGCATGATAGGAATGTTAAAAATATACACTTTAGTGGTAGATAGACTTCTAGTTGACATATAAAAGAACAACTTAAAACATTTTTTTATCCATTTACACCTATTGAATGGAAAGCATAGAGGACATTAAGATATAATGTTTGGTATTTTGAAGAGAGTGTTTGAGCAACAAATCACATTAAAAGAGTTTTTCGATAGCTCGGGATTTTTTGTTTTAGAAGATGATGTGAATTATGTGTATATCGGTCATATTGTAGTCGTGAGGATTAAATTCTTGTAACAAGACTAAGGAATATGTATAAAGCGTAGTGGTCGGAAGATCTAATGTTTGATAATTTTAGGAGAGTATTTGAAAAACAAATCACATTAATGGAGTTAGTGGTAGCTCAAAATGTTTTGTTATATAAGACAATGTGAAATATATGTATATCGGACATACTTTAGTCATGAGGATTAAATGTATGTAACTAGTCTAAGTACAATATTTAAAGCATAGTGGTTGGTGGGAAATTCCTCAACAAGCTATCAAATACAAACGAGAAGGATTACACTTTTCCTAAACGTAAGTATGGCCCTCATCACTATATCCATTTTTCATGGAAATAGTGCTCTATAAGGTCATGGTGGGTTATACTTATTTGAGAAAATATTTGATTATTAACAATGTTTATTGAGTACCACTAAAACAAGGGTATATTATCTCTTACTCTAATTATAAGTTATATTTACAATACTAATTGAAGAAATTTATTCCAAATTGTTCGAACTTATGTTAACGCATTTAGAGCACCAATCTTCTTAGGCTACAAACATTTACTATCAATATATTATATCAATTGAGGGTAAAAATAACTAAGATTTTATAAATAACGATAAAATAATAAATCATGACCTAACTTAGTGGTTGCTAGGTCCTATTATTACATCTTGTCATTGTAATCACTATTTGTACACTTTTGGCTCGCTAGTGATTTTCATTGATTATAATTGTATCATATTTGTTGGACTATCCATGGTAGAGCCAAGTGATACACTACAAAGCCCTCGAGAGGGATCAAGCCATATGTAGTGTCCATAAAATATATTGTTTGTAACATATAATTCACAACGTTTCGTATGGGAGAAATTATTTACGGAACACTTAGCTTCATTACTTATCAAAAGTAATGACACACAACAAATGCTAGGTTCAACAATTTCTTATTTTGAAAATAGTGATAAAATAATAAATCATGACCTATTTGAGTGACTACTAGCTCCTACCATTATGGTCATTGTAAACATTATTTGTATACAAATTTGGATCGCTAGTGTTTTCCATTGATTATAATTGTATCATGTTGGATGGAATGTACTGTGAGAAATAATGCTACACTACATACCCTCTAGAGGGATCAATCCTTATGTAGTTCCCATAATATATATTGTTTGTAACATATAATTCACATCAAATTTTATGGGGAAAATGCTTAGCAAATGCTAAACTTCATTACTTATCGAAAGTAATGACATAAGCAGATGCTAGGATCAATAGTTTCATAATTTGAAAATAACGATAAAATAAAAGATCATGGTCTAGTTTAGTGGTTGCTAGGCTCCTACCATTACCACTAGTCATTATAAACACTATATGTACAGCTTTGGATCGCTAGTGTTTTTTCTTTGATTATAATTGTAACATATTGTTTGTGCCATCCCTGGTGGATCCAAGTGTTACAATACAAACCCTCAAGAGGGATAAAAACTTATGTAGTACTCACAAGACATATTTTTGTAACATATAATTCACATCTATTCATATGAGAGAAAATTCTTAGTGATCACTAAGCTTTGTATGTATTGAATGGAATGACATAATGGCCTCTAGGATCAACTATTTCTTATTTAAACACTATGTGTATAGTTTTGGAATGCTAGTGTTATCCATTGATTTTAATTGTACCATATATCACTCGATATTCACTAGGCTATCATGGTAGAGAGAAATTCCTGCACTACATACCCTCGAGAGGGATCAAGACGTATTATGTGTTTCCCATAGGCTCAAAAGTTTCTTATTTTAAAATAGCCATAAAATAACAAATCATGGTATAGCTTATAACAAATCATGGTATAGCTAGGTTCTAGGCTCTACCTTTACCTCTTCTCATTATAAACACTATATGTATAGTTTTGCATCATTAGCCTTATTATGTAGTTCCCATAAGATACATGGTTTTCAACACATATTTCACATCGTTTTCCTATCAAAGAAAATGCTTAGTGACCACTAAGCTCCTTTACTTATTGACAGAAATGGCATATCAGACCCTAGGCTCAAAAGTTTCTTATTTTGAAAAATAGGCATAAAATAACAAATCATGGTATAGCTTAGTATTACTATTAGGCTCCTACCTTTACTCTTTCATTATAAACACTATCTGTATAGTTTTGGAACACTAGTGTTTTTCATTGATTATACTTGTATCATAAAAACATTTTTGGATCATTAGCCTTATTATGTAGTTCCCATAAGATATATTGTTATGAACACATATTTCACATCATTTCCTATCAAAGAAAATTATTAGTGATTGCTAAGCTCCTTACTTATTGACATAAATGGCATATCAGACCCTAGGCTCAAAAGTTTCTTAATTTGAAAATAGCCATAAAATAACAAACCATGGTATAGCTTAGTAGTGGCCACTAGGCTCCTACCTTTACCTCTTTCATTATAAACACTATATGTAGTTTTTGTAACACTAGTGTTTTTCATTGATTATACTTGTATCATATAACAACTTTGGATCACTAGCCTTATTATGTAGTTCCCATAAGATATATTGTTATGAACACATATTTCACATTGTTTCCTATGAAAGAAAATGCTTAGCAACCGCTAAGCTCCTTTACTTATTGAAAGAAATAACATACAACCCCTAGGCTCAACAATTTCTTATTTTTTAATTATAGAACGAATAAGAAACAAACAAATACAAAGACCTAATGCTTTATTATTTTAAATCCGTTGTTTGAATAAAAATCATAGCAATTGGAGCTTAGCAGTCACTAATTGATTTCTATATATAAGTCGATTTGAAATATGTGTCAACTATAATGTAGCCCAAATAGCTTGTTTGAACTTGCCACATGGCACATTTTAATTGGAGAATTAATTTAAATTAGCACACACTATATCTAACAATGTTGAAATTGATTTTGATAAAAATTAAAAATTAAATGTTTGTATATTATTCTATTAAACTTTAAAACTATGTTTAGGATTTATTTCTTTATTTTCTTATAATATATATTTTTATTATGCTTGTTTTAATATATGTTATATAATATATTTTTATTATGTTTATATTATTATAGGCTATAGACAATGAAAAATTACATTGATTTTAATTCATGTTTAGTTTTAATTTTTAAACCATGGAAAAATTAAAATTCAAAATTTGAATTCCCCCGCATTTTTAAATATTTGAAATTTTAATAGCCCCACCCTTTTTCTCTAAAAGGGGGAAAGTGAAAATTTTCAAATTTTCATATCCGCTCTTTTTCTATTTTTGAAATTTTTTTTGGAATGTGATAAAAAATTATTAAATACCTTAGAGAAATGTTGATTAGGGTTTTGATTTTTTTGGTCATGCAGAAAAGCATGTCTTCAAATTAAAAAAATACGCGTAGTCGTAGATTGTAGGGCTGAGTGTTCGAATCCTAATTGTTTTTTGCAAGTGATTATAATCTTTTTGCAGAGAAGGAACACAAAAGATGCACAAAAAGGATGCACATAAAGGACACACATGAAGGAGGAAAGAAATAGAGGTTGTGAATAGAATCACACATATAGTTTGATTGAGGTAGCAGATGGAGGTTTCACAGACAACATAAAACATGAAATAATCCCAGATATTACTAAATCAGGTATTTATAGTAAAGGTGTACCTTTTTTATTATGGGATCTATTATTTTCTCTATAGTCGACTAGTTCTTGTATTTTACATGGTAGTCCAATCGTGATCCGCACTAGCCCTAGTTGTGTCCTATTGAATCGTGCTCTCGTAGTCAATCCAAATGATTTTTAGTTGCTTTTGATCTCCATGCCAAACCTACCTTGTTCTTCATGAAAACATTTTTTTTTGTGTGTTAATGAAAGAAAATTTAATCCTTTTCTTCTCTAGTATTTATCTTTGTTTAATGCTTTCCCATTTCCACCATTCTATGTCTCTCTCTGGGTATTTTTGTTTTGAATTTTTCATTCTGTTCCTGTGATTTTTTTAGGATAATGATGGCTTGTGGCATAGTCACTTTTAAAATTTTATTTTGGTTGGGAGAACCAAAATATTTTAATGTTGTTTATTAAGATGATGCAAAGAAACGTCGCTAATTAGTTCATATTCCATTTTTACATGGTTTCGCTTAGACATTTTAGGAAAATATATGAGGTTAACAAATTACTTTAAAACTAGAAAACCATATTAAGAATTCAATTGTATGATAATTATTTTCAATTATATACGTGTTTCCATGTAGAAATAGCCAAATGGAATGTCTTCAACAATTTTATGTTTATGTAATGGAAGTTAAAGATATTATATATACGTGTAAATATTATTAAATATAATTTTTAATCACTATATATTTAATAATTAATATATAATTCCTTTTGAGCCCGCTAATCTATGCCAAAAATTCACATAGATTTGTGGCCACCACGATATAATTCTTTGTTTGAAACCAATTTAATAAACTCGAAATTTATTTCAAATTAAATACATGATTCTACACGTATATTTATGTATCCTTTATATAAACTCAGATTTATTTGTTATCATTTATAGATTTTCAATATGATTTCTCCTATATGAATACACTCTACATGAAAATTTTTTTTACCTACCCTAGCACCCACTAGGCTATAATTCTTATTTGGAGAAAACATTCATTTACCTTAGTGGCCTCATGAGATCAATTGTTTTTATATAGGCGACACACTATTTTTTGGGCCTAGCGATTGCTTTGTCATTTTTCTCCTGTTATATACTACAAAGATTAACAATTTAGATTTATAACACAACTTCATTATGAACATGACATATTTACCTTTAAGAATAGCTTAGCGGTCGCTAGGGTGCAATGAGTAGATCATGTCGTATCTAAAAACTTGTTGTATAACTTCTTGGTCACTAGTCCAAGTTTATTTAATTGTCATAAATGTAAAATAATTATGTCAAAATCTCATAAGAAATAGAGAAATCTATATGTATACCTTATATAACACATAAAATACATGATTCTACACATATATTTATGTATCCATTATATAAACTCCAAATTTATTTGTTATTATTTATAACTTTTCAATATGATTACTCTTGTATGAATACACTCTACATGAAAAAAATTTTTCCTACCCTAGTGACCGCTAGGCTATAATTCTTATTTGGATGTCATCTTCATTTATTTGCAACTTGTGGCCTCATGGATCAGTTGTTTTTATATAGGAAACACACTATTTTTGGGCCTAATGATCACTTTGTTATTTGTCTCCTATTTTATAAGAAAATATTAACAATTTAGATTCATAACACAACTTCATTATAAACATGATATATTTACTTTTAATAATAGCTTAGCATCCGCTAGGGTGCAATGAGTAGATAACGTCTTTTATTATTCTGTCAAAATATCATAAGAAATAGAGAAATCTATATGTATACCTATTTAACACATAAAAGGTTGATGTTTAGAACTCTATGGTCTAGGTAGGTAAAAATATCTATATACATTAGTAAAATTTATTGTTTGGATTTTAGAATTTAAACTAGGATATTTTTAGCTTAGTGGCCACTAGGATATACTAACACATAAAAGTTGGAGCCTAGTGGTGTTTTGCAGTCACCAGGATTTAACAATTTCAATTAAGATATTATGACATTAGCAGAAACTATTCTAGTCGGTGACATAATATTTATGGAAAGGATTTAACAAATTAATGAATGATTTTTTGAGCTTAACAACCACTAGGTTAGCCCAAGACATAATATTAGGAGCTTACGGTCGGTTGGAATAAAAAAATTAAATCAACATATTTTGAGCTACGTGGATGCTAGTTACTTCCACAATATAATATTTCAAGCTTAGTGGTCACTATAATTTATTAAGTTACTGAATGCTATTTTGAGATTAACATCTATTACTAGCTTATGACACAACCTAATATTTGGATCTTAGCGGTCTCTAGGTTTCAACAAATTAAATCAACATAGTTTGAGCTTAGCGGTCCTAGGTATTTAAACAATATAATATTTTGAGCTAAAGAGTCACTAACATTTAACAAACTAAAGAAATACATATTGAGTTTAGTGTTTTTAGGTCATGTTTCAACATAACCTAACAAATGATATTGTAATATTTCAAAGTTACAAACAAGATATGTATATATTAGTTGAATTTATCATATGATTTTAAGATTTTAAATTAATATATTTCAAGCCTAGCACTGCTTTAGGTTATGCCACCACATAATATTTGGAGCCTATCGGTGGTTAGGATTTAATAAATTAAATTAAGATATTTTGAGCTTAATGGCTGCTAGGTTATGCCACAACATATTATTTGGAGATTGCATTCGCTATGGTTTAATAATTTCAATTATGATATTTTACAACATTTAACAAATTAGAGGAAGATATTTTGAACTTAGCTTTTGAGCTAGGTTAAACACCCACATAAAATTTGGAGCTTACATTCGGTAGTATTAAACAAATTAAATTAACATATTTTGTGCTAAAGCGGACACTAGGTACATCCACAATGTAATATTTTGAGCTTTGTGGTCACTATCATTTATCAAGTTATTGAATGATATTTTGAACTTAGCATCCACTAGTTTATGACACAACATAATATTTGGATCTTAGTAGTCTCTAGGTTTCAACAAAAGAAAGTAAGATATTATAAGCTTAGTGGCCGATAGGTTATGCCAAAACATAATATTTGGATCTTAGTGGTCACTAGGATTTAACAAATTTGAATCAACATAGTTTGAGCTTAGTGGCGCTAGGTACTTAATAATATAATATTTGAGCTAAAAAGTCACTAGCATTTAACAAACAAAAGAAAGACATTTTGAGTTCAATGTCCTCTAGGTTATGCTTAAACATAACCTAACAAATTATATTGTAATCTTAGAAGTTACTAGGTTTTAACAAATTAAATTACGTTGTTTTGAGCTTAGCGACCTCTAAGTTAATCAATGACATTAACTTTGGAGATCTTTATAGAAATCAAGACTAATATAAATTAGTTGATTTTTTTGTATGAATTTAAGATTTGGAATTAAGATATTTTGAGCTTAGCCCACTAGGTTATGCCACCACATAATATTTGGAGACTACCGGTGGTTTAAGATATTTTGAGCTTAGTAACCACTAGCTTATGCCACAACATATTATTTGGAGATTGATATTTGCTAGGGTTCAATAATTCATAATTATGATATTTTATAAAGTTAAAAATTAGAGGAAGATATTTTGAACTTAGTTGGTGCTAGTTTAAACAATGACATAATATTTGGATCTTATGGTCGATAGGATTAAACAAATTAAATTAACATATTTTGAACTAAGCAGAGACTAGGTACTTCCACAATATATTATTTCGAGCTTAGTGGTTGATATCATTTAACAAGTTATTGAATGATATTTTGAGCTTAGCGTCTGCTAGCTTATGACACAACATAATATTTGGAGCTTAGCGGTCACTAGGTTTAAACAAAATAAATAAGATATTATTAGCTTAGTTGTCGGTGGGTTATGCCAAAACATAATATTTGGATCTTAGTGGTCATTGGGATTTAAAAATTTGAATCAACATAGTTTGAGCTTAGTGGCCACTAGGTACTTAAACAATATAATATTTGAGCTTAAAAAGTCACTAGCATTTAACAAACAAAAGAAAGATATTTTGAGCTTAGCAGTCGCTAGGTTATGCCACAACATGTTATTTGGAGATTGCATTCACTAGGGTTTAATAATTCATAATTATGATATTTTACAACATTTAACAAAAATTAGGAAGATATTTTTAACTTAGTTGGTGTTACTCCCACAATATAATATTCTGAGCTTAGTTTTTGCTAGCACCTAACTAGTTAGAGAATTATATTTTGATCTTAGCCAAATGATACATTATGCCACACCATAATTTTTGGAGCTTAGTGGTCGCTAGGTTTTATCAAAATAAAGTAGGATATTGATCTGAGAAGCCGTTAGGTTATACCAAGACATAATATTTGGAGCATAATAGTGATCTTAAGGATGTAAGAAAATAAATTAAGATATTAGGAGCTTAGCCACAACTATGATATGCCAAAACATAATATTTTTGGAATTAGGGTAAAAGTGATGGTTTTGAAATGACCCACATACTTTACAAAAAAATCCCTCATGGCCAAATATTAAAATGAAATAAGAAGAGAACAATCCCGTATGTAGCAAAAAAAAAAAAACCAAAAAGGCCCAAACCAAACAAAGCCAAATTACATTTTATGGATATTCTTGAGAGTATTTGCTTCATCCTTAGCATCAAAGTAGGGCTTCCTTCAACCATTACATCCACTAACTTAATGTGTGTTCCAGAAGTCTTCATTGATTTTCCTCCATGTCATGTTCATGTGACTTTTCCATTCTTTTTTATAGAAGATATTTAGTGTAACATAATCTTCAATGGCTCTCGTGTGGGTTAGGTGAGATCTTCTCCAAATGCTCATGGTGTTCGAAGCTGTAGTGGGGGAGCCCATTTTATTTGATAGAGGAGAATCAAGGTAAACAAGGAGAGATCCCACAACACATCAAGACTTTCTAAGTCCATGCTAACTTCCATGGAAATAGGAGGGGGAAGTCGCATATGCTTCCATGACTAGGTATGTTGAGTTGGTTATAGCCATTACAATGTCTACAGGGAGATGGAGAGGAGAATCCAAAGAAGCGTCAAAAAGAGGTGGAGAGGATGGAGATGTTGGGTCCGAAAGTGGTTTAGAGACCATGGGAGAATGCTTTAAGGGGTCCAAAGGGTTAAAATCCTCCAGAGAAGACGAGGGAAAGATATGAGTGGAATAATGGGGGAGATCACCAGACCACTTTGACTAATGATCATGATGTCTAAATCAGAGTTGGAAGGGAGACGAAGGTGGTGACGATGGTGAAAGAGAAAGAGCCAACAAAAATATGGGGACATATAGGGAGCTGGTTATGAGGAGCAGGGGGGGATACTAAGTTTATTTCCTAGATTAGAGGGAAGTGTAAGATTTATTTTTAGGAATCTTCCATTTTAAAGAGAAAATATAAAAGGCCTTGGTGGAGGAAAGGACCTTCCTCTTTTCTAGCTAGTCTAAGGGACTGCTCAAGTGAGTGAAATAAAAAAGCCACAAAGTTTACCTTACGATCATGTCAAAGATGCATAAGAATAAAAAATATGAGGTCCATAGATCAATTTTTAGTATGACTACGTGAAGTACCTTCAATTTCTCAAAGAACTCTATCCCAAGGTTATGGAAGTGAGTCTCATTCATAGCCTAAGTGATACTTTCTCATCTTTTCACCAGACACAAGAACTCATCCATCTCCTCCCAAAGTGAGAATTTAAAATAAATGTCTCCCTCTATAGGGAGCCTGTCATCAACACCATAATGGATCTATCAAAATAATAAATTTCATCTTTCCTACTTTGACTCTTCCTTTCTTCCAATTTCCAACACACAGCTGGTCACTAGAAAAAGTGTCCAAATAGTGTTTCCATAAATGATGTAACACCACCATCATGAAAAATATTCCATACTTTCGGGTTGGTCTTGACCTCTTCACTAGAAGAAGGCTCAATGCATTTTGATAGTGTCACCCATAGTGAACATGGATATTATGACAGTGATTGCCAAAGGCCCGATATAGACGATGATTAAATAGAGATGTCAAACACATTCATTGAAATATTCCACACGTGTCTCCAAGATTTCTAATTGAAATTTTTCCTAATTATTAATATTATCTTGCGTGTGTATAGTCATTAATCAATTCTTTCCATCACACAAACACAATCTATCAATGTCATAAATTCCCATAAAATCCACACTTGTTGTATCCTCTTGCCATCACTAAAAGAGGTTATGCCTCAACATAACCTAACAAATTTTATTGTAATCTTAGTTAATGTTGAGGAAACGCAACATTAATTATCATTTTTCCTTATGAAATGGTTCTCATTAATACTGCATTTAGTGGAGGTTGAAGGTTTTAATGTTAGTGATATTAGATGTATTTAGTTACATATATATTATAAAGGAAGAATCTACAAACAAAATGGAGCAAGGTGATATAACTAACATGGTTAGACATGATTTCATATTGTATAGATTATCAGAAAACAAATTAGAAAGCAATATATTATTAGAATTTCTTTATTGACACATCTATTTGTTACATTTAGGTTCTCCAAGGTTGTTCATACTGCACATGGACATGAAGATTGTAAGCATAGAGATGTTATAAGAGTATAAGTAACACTTATGATTGGAATTTGTTTGTGATATTTGGTGAGGTAATTTCACAAAACACTATTTGATTTGGAATCGAGATGGGATAGTGTTGTGTTAGAAAAAAATGCATCCCCACGATTCCTCTCTATCCGAGTTTTGCATTTCTCAATGGATGAGCCAATTTTCAAGTAAACAATGACCAATTCTTCCTTTAACAATCCAAAAAAAATTCATATTAATCCAGCCCACTCAAAACTCTTAAAACAAAAAAAAGTGTGCCTAATTTTTTTTTGAAGGGACAAAATTGGATTTTGGGCATTTTTTTCCTTTTCCACTTGCCCAAGAGGAATGTTTTCATCAAATATAAATCAATCCACTTCCGATACTACTAGTAGTACACTCTTATGTTGTTACCTACTCTAATTGTATAAGGTTCCACAAGAAAAATAGTTAGAGCAAGCTCGTGTTGATATAATTTTTGCTACATTTGATGGAGAGCAACGTGTGTAGTTTAGACCAAGATAAAATTAATTATAGATATAATTACAGGTAAATGAAAAGAATATTATGCTTATTGGGTTTGTGTTATCTTTAAATGCTTTTCTTGCATGATCCCAACTCATGTTTACATGGAAAAGCATAAATGTAGGCCCAATATTAATCTTGTGATGAAATTCCATCTGGTTGGGGGATTGAACTGATATAACAAATAAAGGTATAATAGTTTATTATTGTATTAATTTTGTGAATTCAAGGATGACAATAGTTGGGAATTGAAGTGAAATTTGTAACTAGTTTTTTAAATTTGTTAGTTTTCTAAAAACAATACAACTAGCCTCGTGGATGTTAAAATTACTTCTTAGTTATAGGATTAAACTCTTACGTGACTTCAGAATGGTGTGGGTATATATATTAACTTGAATTAAGATTTATCTGCATTCGGGTATAGTAAAAAATTGGTTTCTTAACCGCATTTTATTCAAGTATCATGTATAATAATACAAACTTGTTGGCTTGAAGTGATTATGACATCGGAAGTCTTGCTTTTTTTAGTCACATGTCACTCTCCACTTTGCAGCCACACATAAAAAAGGTGTTCCATGCACTTTTCACAATGAAGGAACTTGTTGGGCTGATGAATTACAACCTAAGTATTGAAGGTGTAGAATGTAAGGGTATGCAGACATAGGGCGCAGAGGTGCACATGGAAATATAGTGAGATAGGGCATGCCTAGGAAAGCATGATATCAGGACTTATCCATTTTACATGATCAGGCTAAAAATAGATCATGAGTGTGGGGCACACATCAACATGAAGAATTGGAATCAAAGAAAGGTTATTTTAGACAGAGTCAAAGATCAAACCACATGCATAGTTTTGAGCTATTAATAGGATTAGATATGCAGTTGATATTATTAGATAGTCTATTATTATCGATATTTGCATGCTTTGATATTTATCATGTAAGGGTGCATGGCTATTCTTATCATGTATCCTATTTTGAGGATGTATGAGTAGTGAAGGGAAAGTCCCCACTACCTATAAATATGTATTGATTTGCATGGTATGAGAGAGTGAGAGACGTATTGTAGTAGATTCATATTATTGGTTTATGTGTGCACATGACTAATGGTGACATTATCTTGTATGTATTCACTTCACGTGTCTTACAGTAATTAACACAATGGATATTTGTGACTAGATATTGGTTGTTGACATATATGTGACTGGATCTTGTATGGTAAACCTAATCTTGATTCTTGTATAAAATATTTTTGCATATGGTTGATATATAAATCTTTGTATGGGTTATCACCGCATTTTTATTATGGATCTGGAATATATCCATGTACATGTTTATCATGCTAACTCCTTGACAAAGCTTCCATAAAAGAGGGACTTGGTACCCTTGCATGCTTTAGGTGAGTGCTCAAGATCTACTGGGTGATGTGCCAAATCACCTTGGGTTGTTTGGTAAAATAAAAGACTACATCTTGGTTCCATTTTCAAGACCTCTTTTCAATTTTTTTCAAGGATGTTGCATGATGAATACGTATCGGTTGACTTTGGCTAGTATTGAAGATTGGGTAGAGAATTTAGAGGATGAGTTTACTCATAGAATTAACACTAGACTTGAATTTGATGCACATGTAGGGGTTGAATAGAATCTATATCATGAGTTCTATAATAAATTTTTCTACTATTTTCCCATAAAATCTTATGAGTGGTGATAGCTTATGAATCAAAGATAAATTGGATGTTTAAAACAATTTTATGGACACGGGGAAGATTACTAGGCTCTGCATGATGTTGATTTGACTTGGACTCACACTCGTAGATCATTGATGGAGTGGTTTTCTCCATAGTTACATGTTGGAATACAATCTTTCTACTTATTATTGTCTAGAAGTTTTTGATTTCTAATTATTGCATGAACCCGGATGATATTATTTGTGAGTTATTCTTTTAGTGATTAAGATATTGATTGTAACTCTAGATTTGTAATAACATCCTATGGCTAGCTAAAACCCACCATCCATGGGGGTAGGAAAAGGTGTGGTGAAAGATGGTGGACTTGGAAAAAGAGAGAAAAAGAGAAGAAAGGTGACTTAAGTTTAATGAAGTGCGTGAGAGGGACTTGGAGAAGCAACGTGAAATAGTAAAAAGAATTGTTGTGTGGAGAGAGATAGTTCATGAAGGATTTGGAGCTCACGTAGAAGACGTGGAGCTAGAGAATTTGGAACTCCACCATTTGGGTAAGAATGGTAGAGAACCCTTTTTGGTTCTAGATGAGATCACGTTTAAGGAAAGACTAAGAACCGAATGTGTGCATATTATCCTACCCGCGACCTAGCCTTGTGCTTAGTGCTCCAGTTCTTGAGACAATGAATGAGAATCGCGGTTTGTGTAGGTGTTTCGATAGCAACAAGTAGATTTCATGGTCACTTAAATTCAGGATTTCATTAGATAAAACATTCATATATGGTGGCATGACATTGTATTTGATATTTTGGGTTCCACTTGGAGGTATATTTTTGGTGCATCATCAACACAAAACGTGGGTGCGTAGAATGTTGGTATTACATTTAGGAGTAACACAACTTCATAGACAGTGAGAGTTCGGTTTAGCACAAATCTTGGGACACAAGGTAGCACATCCTCTAGTCTAGTGCCCACTACAAGACAAGGATCAAGAGGATCAAGTGGTTTGGGGTCTAGTGGTTCTATTTGTTCTAGAGGAGGAGGGAACATAGGAGGTAATATAGGTTCTAGATCATGTGGGCATGGTCCACACCAACCCTAGCAATTTTATTATGATATGTCTCTTTTTCCACCATAATACAGAGGAATTTAGTATGCGAGATGAGCGCATGCACATGTGCGAGATACTATGGTGTGCTAAGGGGATTACATCCCCAGTGGAAGGGAGTCGAGTTTGATACTACTTTGTAAGGGTGTGCACATAGTTGGTACTATAAAGATGATCCGAACCAGACTTGTGTAGAATATATTGTGATGCATGCATGATTATTTCTTAGGAGAGTTCTATATACTTGATTTTGAATAGAAGAACATCGGTCGCTGAAGGACATTAAGTAGGGCATGGATGAGAGCATAAGGGAGTATGATACATGTTTTAAAAAATTTCTTTCAAAATTTTCCTATGACATCCACCCTAGTCAGAATGCTCAATGGTTTGTTGTAGGTTTGATCACACCTTTTAGAAGGGCACTCTCACATAAGAATTGTAGAGATCCGCATGAGGCACTTGAGGTAGTTGGGAGTGTGGACACTAGAATTAGCCCATTCTTGAAAGCTCAGATTGCATATATGGAAAAATAGTTAGAAAAATTGTCATTCCATTCAGCCCATGAGATGCAGCGGTGGTATTTGGTATATGGATTGCGAGGTAGAAGGACATACTAAGGATAGTTACCCTCATAAATTGGTGTGTGCCATGTTGCTGGATTATGACATATGTCACTTATATCATGATTCAAATAGGTGCCACTTGTTATAACACATGATAAGGAAGAATGGTTCTTATTATTGTAAGATTTCTAATTCTACCACTCATGATATAGAGAATTACAAATTGATTGATCGGATGCCATTGGCGGGTACGTTAGACCGGTGTTGCAGAAAACACTAAGGAATATGGTGAGCATCATAATCATAACCATAATGAAGCGAACTCTAATGGTGGTGGTAGAGATAAAGGTTACCATGGAGGATTCAAAGGATGAGGTCACAATGGTGGTAGAGGTGAATTCCCTCTTGGAACATGTTATACATGCGGATCCCGTAATCATTATAAATGTGAATGCACTCATAACATTATTTTCTCTTAGTGCTGAAAGAATCACAAATTTTAGGAATGATCAAATTTTTATGAGCATATGAGAAAGTAGCACAAATAGGATAAAGGCGCAGGAATGGTTAGATTACATTGCATTATGAAAGACCGGTGGATGCCAAAGGTTGCACTTGATTATGAGATATTTCCTATCTTGTCACTAAACGTGTTGAGGTAGCACACGTTAGGGAAGTTCTAAAGAAGAAGCCTATTATTACAAAACAAGAGGTATTGCATGCAAATTATCTAGACCCTATTCATTAGAAGGAAGTTTATCAAGAAACTATGGAGGTTATTAGAAAATTGCAGGGTGAGATACAATGCTTAAAAGAGTAGTCACAGAAGTTGGAGCATGCCAAAATAGTTGAGCTTCCCCATAAATATTTTGATGACTTAAAGGAGGTTTGTAAGATGTTGCACCAAGAAAATATCATTCCTTTGTTAGGGGAATGATTAAGGGAGAAGATATCGTGTCATTGGAGTTGAGTGTGAGAGATAAATATTGCACATGAACTTACCTCCTCACAATCTTGATTATGATAAAGAGATCACTTTGAATGCCCTTGTTGATGGATGAATGCTGAGTAATATATTGATTGAAACATGCGTGGAAGTAAATATACTCACTAGATGCGTGGAATCAGATGGGGAGACCACCATTATAGCCATCTTCAAATGTGTTATTCATGGAAAACATGACTAAATCCATGCCAATTGGAGTCTTGAAGGATGCTACTATTACTATACAAGGGGCAAAATTTACTGGGGATTTTTAGGTTTTAGTGCTTGCGGAAGTAGATAGTTTTACAACATTTCTTGGGCACCCTTGGTGTTATGTGAACAATGTTGATCTACGCTTTAACAAAGGATATATCAGTTTCGAGAACAAGGAAGAGAGTGTGATTATTCCATTGGTGGATGGAAAATCTATGCCCTATGTGGAACCTTTAAGTGAAGAGGACTTGAACATAATTTATGTATGCACTATTAGAGATCCTGAAGTACTTGATCCATTAAAGGAAGGAGTTATTCAATGGGATGATGCATAGTCTATGAGTGATACAATAAGCATTTCTTGTGACAATTGGGCACATGGGACTTATGAAATGGTTGGGCATGAGATGAAGAGTGAAATTACTCGATTAAGTAAGATGTGTTGTGTTAGGTGTTTGGGAAATAACTAGGTACCAAGGTACATCAAGCTAAGGAAACCCTAAAGTGTTTTTGCGCACTATGGAAGTCCAAGTGGAAAACCAAGTGGAAAGAAGGAATATGCTTGTATGTACCTTATGCAGGGAAAACACTACGCTAGTGGATTGTACACAAAGATGGTTTTTAGATTGGTGAGAAGTGATAATTTCCATCTCTCGCTATATTTCCTAGGAGAAATGCACCTACTAAGACATGTGAATTCCATGGGAAGGATTCCGCCGCACCATGTTCAGAAGTGTGAAAGACTCTAGAAAGAGTGGTAGGAGGTATTACAACATTCATTATGGGTGCATAAGTTCTACTTCACTTTTTGTGGCTACACATGCATTTTATGTTTATGCAAAATTGAATAGAGCAACAAGGAACTATCGATAAGCGATTGCAGGTATGATTCAAAACTTTGATTATTTTTCTACTAAACCTCCATTGAATGAGGTATTACACAGATTATAAAGTGATTGATAATGAGATATATTTAAAAGGATGAAGAGATTATCTAGGAATTACTAGGAGAGTCAGATCTAGGGCGTGATTTGAAGAAGAAGCAAAGTGGATGAGGAACAACTTGGGCACACCTAGTTTGAAAAAGAGAAAGGTAATTTATTTTACATGATTGATGATGAAGTGGAGAATCTATATTTTGATCATACTATGGGTACGTGTGAGGTCTTAGATAGTGTATATGAGAAGGTGCATGGGTATCATGAGCCTATGAAAAAAAGAAGGTCAACATTGGGACAAATGCAGAACCTAAGGAAGCCATTATTGGTAATTATTGGTCTAACTCAGAGGTTGAAAAGATAATTGAGGTACACGCATGACTTATAGAACTTATTTCTTAGAGGCTATTATGAGTTGAAGAGGGTACATCACTCTTTGGGTGAGGTGAGGATAAAGTTAAACGAAGGTGCATGCTTGGTTAAGAAGAGGCTTTACAAGATGAATCCTAATCTATGCATCAAGGTAAAGGAAGAGATTAATAAGACGTTGAAATATGGAATCATTGAGCCCATTGAGGAGTCATAATGGATCAGCCCTATGGTGATAAGTATAAATAAAGATGGAAGGATAAGAATCTGTGTGGATTATAGGGAGTTGAATGCTACATGTGTAAGAGATCCCTTTCTGACACCGTTTTCATGAAGAGATCTTGGAAGGCATTGGAGGGTATGAGATCTACTCTTTCACTGATGGATTTTCTAGATATCATTAGGTAAGGATTGCTAAGGAGGATCAAGAGAAGAAAACTTTCATGACCAAATGAGGAAGTTTTTCATACATAGTTATGCCCTTCGGGTTTAATAATGTGCCTATAGTCTTCTCGTACATTGTGGTGCGGATTTTGAAGACTTCATACACAAGTTTTTATAGGTTTACTTAAATGATTAGACTGTATATGGGCTTGTAAAAGATCATTGTGATAACTTGATACTTATGTTTGAGAGGTTCAGATATTTAAGCAACTCCTTGAACATTAAGAAATGTATCTTTACCATGCCCTTTGGCACATTTCTAGGACATATCATATGTAAGGATGGTCTATTGGTGGATCCGGCCAAGGTTGCGATTATCTTAGGTTTTGAACAACCTACAAATTAGAGCAAGGTGCATGCATAGATTCTTGGGCCATAAATGTTATTATAGAAAGTTTATTAAGGGTCATGCTAGGATTACCAGACCCTTGGAGGAATTGTTGAAGAGTAAAGTCAAGTTTCATTGGAGTGAGGCGTAGTAGACAACATTTGATACATTAAAGGAAATACTAACTTCTGCTCCCATCCTATGCTTTCCCTCTTGGGATAAGCCATTTCATGTACATGTGGGTTCTTCTAGCATGGCCATTGGTGGCGTAATGTTAGCATAGCCTTGGGATGGGATTGTTGATCACCCCATTTGTTTTGCAAATAGGAAATTGACCCTACAGCTGAGAATTATACAACGACAGAATGTGAGGCCTTGTCCATGATCTATGCACTACATAAATTTAGAATATACTTAGTGGATACCCTTTTATATGATATACGATTATATGGCACTAAATTACTTGGTGAATAATCCCATTTTGTAGGGGTGCATATGTCATTGGATTCTATTGTTTCAGGAATTTGAGTTTACAGTGGTCGTTAAGCCAAGTAAGAGCACTCGGACTAGATCATTTATCAATGATTAATTTAGGTGAGGACGCATACAACATTGAGGATATAATGTCGGATGC
The DNA here is from genome assembly GCA_018340775.1 of Taxus wallichiana var. yunnanensis. Lineage (NCBI taxonomy): Eukaryota > Viridiplantae > Streptophyta > Pinopsida > Cupressales > Taxaceae > Taxus > Taxus wallichiana. The sequence goes on from CM031242.1 coordinate 750,339,102, forward strand.
ACAATTTTCAGATTGAACCACACGCCCTCTGACTTAGAAGATATTGTTGTATTTTTACATATTGGTGTGGCACTTGAAGGGATGAAGAGTTTAGAGAAGAAAAACTTGCTATACGCACTACACCTTACATGTTGATTAGTGGAGATTTATACAAGCTAGACCAAGATGAAGTTCTTTGTTGGTGTGTATATGAGCATGAGCACAAAGATATTATGGAGGAAGCTTATGGTGGGGTTGTAGGTGGACATTATCTAGGAGATGCTACGACACGTAATTTCGATGGCTAGTTTGTGGTGGGAAACACTATATAAGGATTGTAAAGAGTATTCCAGGCATATGATCACTGTCAGTGCCTTGGAAAGCTTGGGCATAGAGATGAAATGCCTTTGAGGCATATTACTAGTGTAAAACCTTTTGAGAAGTGGGTAATTGAATTTTTGGGGCCTATTTCCCCACCCACATGTAGGAATAGATCACACTACATTTTAAATTGTACATACTATCTTAAAGGTGGGCATAAACAAAGACCTATAAAGGATTGAATAGAAACTATGGCAAAAAGGTTTTTATGGGAGAAAGTTATCATGGTATGGATTCCCATTGAGTTTGACAAGTGATAGGGCTCTCATTTCCTTAATGAGACTATTAGGATACTTTAGCGAGAATTTATGGTGGCACACCATAAAACAACTCCTTATCACCCACAAGCTAATGGAACTGATGAGGCTTTCAACAAGATATTGGGACATACATTGAATAAGATTTGTGATGTTAGAAGAAAGGATTGGGATGATAGAGTCTCTACTATACTTTGGGCATACATGAAAACTTACAAAAGACTAAACAAAGCCACACCCTTTCATTTGGTGTTTGGCACAAAGGATATTTTGACCATGGAATTTATGCTACTTTCTCTACATATTACACACTCAAGAGGTCTAGATGATGAAAATACACTTGAAGAGTACATTGATAAACCCTGATGAGTTGGATGAAAGGTGCGCCATTTCTTGTTGGAGTCGAAGACAGAAAAGGCTAGGCGTAGAAGGAACGACATGATTGGAATAGTAAGGATAAAAAGATTGAAGTTTGGTATATGGTTCTTCGTTATGATTCCAAGTTTTTGTGCCATCCTAGAAAGTTCCAAGTGAATTGGTTGGGATTATCTCATTTGTGACTTGCGTACTTGATTCGATGCTTACAAGTTACACGACTTTGGATGGGACATGGTTTCTAGTTATTTAAATGGTATTAGGTTGAAGCCCTATTATAAATAAGTCTTCTTAGTGTTTGTAATAAGTCACTATTTCTATTAGAATATATTTCTTTTAATGTAATCCGTTATATGTGTTTCCTTTTATCATTGCTTTATGATTTTTCAATTTAGTTTAGTGTTTTGTGTAATAAGAACGCTTGCACACCAAAAGCTGATTACTATATATTAAATTCATGTGCAGAGGACCATGTATAATTTTAGTGTGGGGTGGAGTATATACAAGATAAATGGATCAAGTTTGAATGTTATCTGGAAGATGGATATGCATAGAGAAATATTGTGCAGGTACTTGAAGTAAAGGTGTGGATAAAGAAGAATTAATCTTAAATAAAGATCATGAGTGGATGAATGGAGATAAAGTGTAATGTGAGGTAGGTTGTAGCATGCGGAACTACTTGGTGAAAGGCATAATGGATAGGTACTTCGGCACATGAAGGCACGTGAAAGGAGATTTGTGGCCAAGGAGTAGTAGGCACGCCAGAAGGTTACAACTGGGGCATGGAAAAATCAACATGGAAAAGGAAAGAAACACCATTTAATGTTGATTATGGTGGTACGTGAAGAGAAATAAATGTGAAAAATTAGCAAAGGTTATAAAAGGTAGGTTGGTGAAATTATTTTTACCTTGCGATTTTGAAGTTATCGAGTGAGTTGAAGAGCGAGTTATGTGAGAAAGTGTGAAGAGGGGTGGAAAGAGACTAAACCAGATGGATTTATGCATGGGATTGATTAGCACTCCATTAGAGAGAGTGTTTGAGAAAAACAAAGGTGTGTGAGGAAGTAAATCTATGAGTTAGGGTTTGAGTTTTAAGTTAGGGCATGCGGGTTTTAAGATAAAAAGCTCAAATTGATTTCTAGAAAAGACTTTTATCATCACTATGGCACAAAAGAGAGCACTGGAGTGATTATAAGGGAGAAAGTAGAAGGAAGTAGAAACAAAAGTTGAAGATACCCTCGAAAGTTAATTTTTAGAGATGTAGTATCCAAAAGGGGTATTCATGGGTCGTGATTGGGAGTCAACAAGTTTGGCACCTGCAAAGTAAGTGACAAGTTGTTGGTGGTAGAAAACATTCTAAAAATAGAGAATGATGTGGTCATGTATGACGACGCAGGAGAAAACTATTGTCAAATATGGGAGTTTTATAGCTTTATGAACTCCCATACTTTGGCAAACTAGAGAGACTTTACTAGTGGTTGATGAGCCGAGTCCATGAGGACTTCTTTTTTTTTTTTTGGGCAGTGAATGAGACTAAACGCACCCCTAATTGGGATACTCGACAAGGTTGAGAAGCTCGGGCACTAAATTCATCCATGATATCATTGATAAGGAGGGCATAGAAGCAACCAAGGTGATCACATAATGAATATCTCGAATTACAAAAATACCCTGTTATTTAGGTGGCAATGTACCTCCTCCACCAAAGTGAAATATCAAGAGCACTAGTCAGTCACAAAGTTAACAAAGCATGGTTGTACATTGCTCAAAAAGATGACATAAGGGGTTTTCTACAATTTGGCTAACTTCATTCTCGAGACTATCATTGGATAGGCATACCAAGGGGATAAGATAAGTTTTGGTGTGATCCTTCTATTTATTGTGTTTGTAGATATTAGAGTTACCATGAATGGACAAAAGATAATATTTGGAAATACCCCAAGGAAAAGATATCCCTCGCATGGATACTTGTAAATTATACATATGATGGATCCATGAGAAGACCCTATAAGTAGAGGAAAAAACTCTAGTATGAGTGCTTACATGTTGCATTTGAATATAAATGGAGAATACCGAGGATCTTCCTTCGGTATTGGACAAACAGTCTAGTTTGTCATTTACCAACACTTTAGAATAAAGTATTTTGGCATGAAGGATGGAAAGTGGATCCCTTAGTGCAAGCTCCCATATGCCTTCACTGCACATTATTTTTAGGCATCAGTACACATATTTTCAAATTCACAAAGGTTGCTCTTCGATATAGAAAAAATATATTGTGACTATCATACACTCTGGAAGACATATGTCTACCCGGGTAAGTCTACGTATATTGAGAAGTTGATTTCAGATGATATTCATATCAATTCTGTGAGCTTAGCAATTAGGAAGGTTGGATCGGCTAAAGTATACATCTACATTAAGCCCAAGTTGGAGAATGGGAAATATGTTGAGAATGAATTCAAGCTCCTTGAATTTCCCAAGGGAAAACATACTATGGGCACCCTACAAGATGAGGAGACTACTTTTCCCCATGGTGAAGAAGAAGAAGAGGAGGAGGAAGAATTAAAAGAAGATAGTGGTGGCCTAGAACATGGTAGAAGAAGGCATCCCACCATAGGAGAGAAAAGAGTGCACAAGATAACCCCTCCATTACAGAAGGAATATGAGGAAGTAGGAATGGAGACATGCATTGTAGGTTTAGGAGAGGGAACTGGGGACTAATAATACAAGAGAGTGCTAAGGAGGAAAATAACTCGGGGTGTAAGGCCATCACACCCACCAAAGAGATTGCCTAGGAACTATCCTGTGAGGGAAGAACCATTAAAGAAAAGGCACAGGTACATCCCTACTTAGGATGATGAGGGTGATAAATCAAAGGACAATACGCCAAAGACTCGGTTAACACTAAGGATGTAGAGGAACCTCAGGGAGGAATATTTGAGACATGATGTAGGAGGATTAGAGGAATAATAAGTGGGTGATTAAATTTTGATGCAGAGAAGAGTGAAGATAAGGGTGAACCATTTGGTGTGCCTTTTTCTACACAAACATGTGAAGGAAGGAACAAGTGCTCAATATGGGCATGCACATTCCTAAAGGTAAGCGCTATGGTAGCGAGAAGGATGGAGAAACATATGAAACTCTCAGATAGCAGGTATATCAATGACCCTACCAAAATCATCGTGCTAGGTTCCAAAGTACCTTAGACCCAAGGACCTTTATGGATGGGAATTAATGGATTCAGAAATGGCAACCACATGCACCCGCAAGAAACTATCATGGAATATGAAGACTCATATGGATGAGCCTGATTTTGATGTATGTGAGGAGTCTTGCATTTCTAGGAGGATGAAGAAATTTCCACATTCATGCCATGTAATAGTCAAAGCCGACTCAGATGTTGGATGAGTAAGTGAGTAATGCAATAAAGAAGATATATGCAGAAGTTATGAGTATGAACATAGATTAAAGAGGAAACTATTTGTGCTTTGTTAGAAGATAGAAAATATAAGGAAATAGAAAAGTTCCTAAGTAAGGAAAAAGAGATAGATGAGGCAAAGGTGCGAGTGGTACTTAGTATGGCAAAGTAGATAGGCAATGAAATTTTGAAGGCAAGGCTACATCTAGAAGAGAAAGTGGTAGAGAGGTTCCCATCTGCCATGCATTATTTGTGCACTCTAGTTCATATGGTGATGGATGAAAGTACAATAAGGATGCCAAAACCAAAGTATTATGCGACACAAGAAGATAAGGTGAAGGAAACAATAACGCAAAAAATAAGTGGGTATGAGTCTTTATTGTAGGCCTTGAAAGATGAGTTGAAAAAGGTAGATTTGGTATTAAACATTTACATGGATCCCGAGATAATAATCAAAATAAGGACTATGGTGTGAAAGAGAATGTAGTCCTTGCAAAAACATAAGATGAGACACTTGGGCATGAGGAGAGGCTCACTTTAGTAGCAGAAAGGCATGATGCGCTTACAACAGCCCATGACCCTCACAAGGAAAATATCAAAGAAATTAGAAAACTGATAGCGTGATGTATGGATGTAATGGAAGGGATGGTTTCCATCCTGGTGATGTTTCTCAAAGTATTATAGAATGAGGGTGAGAACATGACCCTGGATGAGATGGACAAAGTAATTTACGGACATCCCATATAAAATTAATAAGGTGCTTAATGATTGGAATGAGTTGGAATCAGAGATCAAAATTTAATATCTAGAATTAATTCTACCCGCAAAGGAATATAATGCCAAAGTATTATTTCATTATTTGTGTATAAATATTATTTCATTTCTTATTCTTTATTTAGGTAGAGATAAGTCATGGTTACCCATTTCAGGAGTAATGAAGAAAGTGTGGGGTAGTGTTGGGATGATGAATTACAACCTAAGTATTGAAGGAACATAAGGGAAGGTCGGGTGGACATAGGGCATGGAGGTGCACGTGGAAGTATAGTGAGACAGGGCGTACCCGGGAATGTGTGATATCAAGAATTATTTGTTTTGCATGATGAGGCTAAAAATATATGTTGAGTGTGGGGCATGCATCAACATGAAGACTTGGAAGTGAAGCAAGGCTATTTTGGACAAGTGGAAGATCAAATGACATGCATAGTTTTGAGCTATTAATAGGATTAGATCTGTAGTTGATATTATTAGATAGTCTATTATTAGCAAGCTTGCATGCTTTTTTATTTATCATGTAAGGGCACATGGCTATTCTTAGCATGTATCCTATTTTGAGGATGCATGAGTAGTGAAGGGAAATTCCCCACTACCTATAAATATGTATTGATTTGCAGATGAGAGAGAAAGAGTGGTATTCAGTAGTAGAGTTATGTTGTTGGTTTATGTGTGCACATGAATCATGGTGACATTATCTTGTATGTATTCAACTTATGTGTTTTACACTAATTAATACAATGGATCTTTATGGTTGGATATTGGTTGTTGACATATCTGTGACTGGTTCTTATATAGTAAACCTAATCTTGATTCTTGTATAAGTTATTATTGCATATGGTTGAGATCTAGATCTGTGTATGGTTTATCATTGCATTGTTATTATGGATCTAGAATATATATGTGTACATGTTTATCATGCTAACTCCTTGAAAAATATTCCATAAAAGAGGGACCTAGTACCCTTAGGCACTTTGGGTGAGTGCTCAGGTCTACAGGTGATGTGTCAGCGCGCCTTAGGATGTTTGGTAAAATAAAAACCTACAACACTCCATTATGTAACATGGGTCCCCTCCCACATTTATCAAATCCTCAATAAATCAAATAACTTATACCGTTTGGAATTCACATTGCACTATACACATGCAATTGTTAGTATATATATTATAAAGGAAGAATCTTGAGTTTATTTATTTATATATATAGTATAAATTAAGAATCTTGAGTTTATTGTATGTGGCCACATGGAAAAATCCATTGCTACTAGGTTGTGCATAATATATTATTTCAAGCTTAGTGGTCATTATCATTTAACAAGTTATTGAATGATATTTTGAACTTAGTGTCCGCTAGCTTATGACACAACATAATATTTGGATCTTAGCGGTCTCTAGGTTTCAACAAAAGAAAGTAAGATATTATTTGGATCTTAGTGGTCACTGGGATTTAACAAATTAAATCAACATAATTTGAGCTTAGTGGCTGCTAGGTATTTGAAGAATATAATATTTCTATCTAAAGAGTCACTACCATTTAACAAGCTAAATAAATACATATTGAGTTTAGTTTCCACTAGTATATTAATTTCTATCGAATGCTATTTTAAAATTTAGCATTTGCTAGCTTATGAAACAAAATAATATTTAGATCTTAGCAGTATCTTGGTTCAACAAATGAAAGTAATATATTTTAATTTTAGCGGCCAATAGGTTACGCCAAAACATAATATTTAGATCTTAGTAGTCACTGGGATTTAACAAATTAAATCAACATAGTTTGAGCTTAGTGGCTGCTAGGTATTTAAATAATATAATATTTTGAGCTAAAGAATCACTACCATTTAAAAAATTAAAGAAATACATATTGAGTTTAGTTTCCCTAGTATATCAAGTTATTGAATGATATTTTGAACTTAGCATCCACTAGCTTATGACACAACATAATATTTCGATCTTAGCGGTCTCTAGGTTTCAACAAAAGAATAATATGCTTATTGGATTTGTGTTCTCTTTAAATGCTTTTCTTACATGATCCTAGGTCATGTTGACATGGAAAAGCATAAATTTATGTCCAGTATTAATCTTGTGATGAACTTCCACCTAGTTGGAGGATTGAACTGATATAACAAAAAAGGTATAGTAGTTGATTATTGCATTAATTTTGTGAAGTTGAGAATGAAAATAGTTGGGGATTGAAGTGAAATTTGTAACCTGTTTTTTAAATTTGTTACTACTCAAACAAAAGTGCAACTAGCCTCATGGATGTTAAAAGTTCTTGTTAGTTATAGGATTAAACTATTATGTGACTTAAGAATGGTGTGGGTATATATATTAACTTGAATCAAGATTTCTATGTTCTAGGTAATATTCAGCATTTTGTTGCTTAAATGCATTTCTATCAATTAAAAATGAACACTATGTTTAACTATAATAGGTAGGACCGTTATGCTATGTTCCTAAAAATATTAATTGTCATCTTAATAAGTGCATTGAAAGAATACCACAACATACTCGTGATGCGCAATAAACACCAAAATCCGTGGAGCCTTGTCATGATACAAGAGATGTAAGTAAAGGGGTAAGTACTATGTAGGTAGTTTTGTTGCCAACATTTAATGAAAAAATGATTTGTGATTGTTGGGATTTGGTACACACATTCAAGGTATGGTAATGTATGATCAATCTGAGTGATTTACATCTACAAGATCCTCCCGATAACCTCATAGTCCCCGGTCATTTCAAACCGCATGAAAGGTACTCAAAAATGATGCACACATCTACACTTGGAGCAAGAAGAAATGATGAGTCAAGACTAATTTCACTTAACCAAAACAATCCATCATAAATACTAGTCTCTACTATAATATTTGGATCTTAGTGATCACTGGGATTTAACAAATTAAATCAACATAGTTTGAACTTAGCGGCTACTAGGTATTTAAACAATATAATATTTTGAGATAAAGAGTCACTAGCATTTAAAAACTAAATAAATACATATTGAGTTTAGTTTCCTCTAGGTTATGTTTCAACATAACCTAACAAATGATATTGTACTCTTCAAATTTAATAGGTATTAACAAATTAAGGTAATATATTTTATGCTTGGACACCTCTAAGTTGATCATCATTATTAACTTTGGAGTATTGTATAACACAAGATATGTACAAATTGGTTGAATTCATTTTATGATGTTAATATTTTAAATTAAGATATTTTGAGATTAAGACCCGCTAAGTTTGATGAGTCATTTTATCTCCTATTTAAACACCTCATCTCCTATATTTTGTTTAATCCATGTGTACCCTGAACTTGTATTTCCCGGTTATACTGCTGAACATTTCCACTATATCTTGAACTTATGGCACATATATTAGTTAATATGATTATTACTAAGTTTACTTTATTTTGTGGATTATGGTATGCATTTATTATTTTAGATGCAATGTGATGTTAAATAGTTCTTTGAATAAGTATCATCCTTGATTTCCAAAGAGTTTTTATGTGTATCCACTAACATGCAACTAAAGGAATTCATTCACAATGTAGAGGTCATCCACAACTATTGACATGAAGCTAAAGGTACTGCTTTGCTGATACGGGCCCACAGAATAAGAGGTCACACACATATGTAAATTCATGATTCTGAGGAGCTTGAACAATGTGGACACTTTGCTTGAGATTACACATGTTGATAGAGAAGCAATTATGTGAGCAAGGATAAGATTCAACACCATCACTTGATTATGTGTTGTAACTCAAACAAGGAACTATTTGATTGAATTTATAATTTAATAATTGGTTGTTCAAATGATCAATTAGTTAGGTTATGTGATTGTATTATAACATCTCCTAAATAGTTCATTTTCATGAAAATATCTAGATTTCTTGGTTAGGATTTATTGTTACTGAAGCCAACTATAACTCCTAGTATGAGTCCATCTCTTCATGCCAATGTTGTAATGAAGGATATAAAAGGGGAATATAGAGGGAGATAGATTGATGGATAAATAGATAATTTTGTTGTATTCTTCCATTTGTAATCTTCATGATGATGAAATAAGAATCTGAGTTCTATTAATTTTTTGTAGAAAAGGCCTTACGATGAATTAGCACCCAAGGCCAGGCCTACTGTAGTTTGTTAATCCTCCCTTTTGTTGTTGTTTTAATTCATTGCATTGTTAGAATTGCAACAATTCCTTCCTTTATTTGTATTTTATTTTGTATGCTTTTCCATAGCCATAGTATTTACTTCCAGTTGTAGTTTAGTTCATTTCCAGTATTGTTATTTCCTAATTGTAGTGACAATAATTTACCTTTACACTCCTCAAACATTTGTAACTATGCATACATCACTAGAAATATTGAAAGTTTACATCCCTAGGTTTGATAATTAAATGATTGTGGATTAATGAACAACATATTAATTTCTACAAGTTAATTTACACCACCATTTTTGGTGCCGTTTCGGGGATACTACCAAGTTATAAGGTTTTTGAAGAGTTTTTTCATTTCTTAGAGAAGTTTAAGTTTTAGGAAACTCATTTCTAAACCCCTAAACTAATTTTCCATTGATAGAGTTGAGTAGTTGATGTATGCACCTTGCACAAGGGCTGCCCAAGATAGATTATTTCCTAATCCATATGTAGAACAAATATCTCTATATACCTCTGAGGATTCTGAAGAAGAAACCTTTGTACTCGGTTTGTTGTTCGAAGACAATCCTCTAAGTGAAGGCTCTATAGCTGCTCCTAAGTAGCTAGAGATGGCAGAAGAAGTAAATCAGAATTCTCAAAATGGGGAAACCACCTTTGAGTTCCCCATCAATGACAACAATACAACTGTTGGCATGAAGAATATTTCTCCCTCATCTTTTCCCAACTTTCATGGATCCATGTTAGAAGACCTAGAAACCTTTCTGTTTGAGTTTGATGTTTTGTGCAGGAGTTATGATTATACTACTCGATGCATATAGATTGAATATATTCCTTCTACACTCAAGGATGTAGCCTTGAGATGGTTCATGGGATTGGGAAGAAACGTTATAACCATGTGGAAAAAATGAAGGAGAAATTCCTTGATAAGTACTAGGACTATTGCAGACCAAATAGAGGAGGTGATGAGATCTACATAATGGCACAAAAGAGGATGAACCATTGGAAGACTATTTGGAAAGGTTCATGTTCTACGTTTAGAAGTCAAGGAACACCGAACTACCACTGAATCTCTCAAATTACTCTTTTTTAAGGGACTCAGTGAGGAGGACATGGATGCTCTGGATCTTATAAGAGCATGAGACATTTCAAAATCCATTTTTGTACACATCTTTGATTCATGCAATAATTACTCAAGAGATACTATGAAGAGGGTAATAAGTTTAAGATCAAGAGGTGGATCAACTACCAAAACAATTAGGGACATATCCAAGTCAGAGATTGTCAACATGTTTAAAAACATGAAGAAACATATTGTCAATGACATTCTAATCAATTAAATGGTCTACATGCCAAAAGAAAAAAATAAGATGCAGAAGCAACACTCACAAAGTATTGAAATACATGTAAAAGGAACAAATATGACTGTAGACACAGAGAATTGGCCAACATTGCTCAAGAAAGAGAGGCTTCACCTAATTTCAAGATGTTGGAGATAGAGGATGGGAAAGTTTTCTATGTTGCTCAAAGAAAACCATGGCCACCAAGGAAAGGAGGTATGACACAAGACCCTATGCATTCATTTCAAAATTGGTCTAATAATTCATAAATACAACCCCCCCTTGGGCTAACCCTTAAGGTTGGGACCCATATCCCACCAATATCAACAATAGTGGAAACCTTAATTCTAAGGAAAACCACAACAAAAATGGCAACAACCTCCTCAATCATGGAAACAACCTTAGAGAGGAGTGCAACAATGGAATAACCCACCTCCAAATTACTAACAATCTTATCAAAAACCTCCTATCTGCAGCAAAGTGATCTCTTATTCCAAACCCTTAAGTAGGATCTCAAAAAAGCTACCCAACTACCATCTCAACCAACACCTAACCATAACAATAAAGATGCTCGTGAAGCCTATTCCATTGAACCAAATCAATACCCTATCTATTATGTTAATATCAACAATATCAATCTTCGCTCAGAAGAGAAATTCCTTTACCAAATTGGACCTACCACTATTGATATTGCTAAGGAACCACAGACACTACAAGATGATCCAAAACAATAGTAGAAGATGATGCACACTGACCACACAATAACCTGAGAAAAATTCCAGCAAAGGTAAAACATAGGGTAATGAGCCACCATTTCCTGAAAGGTTAAAAGAGAAGAAGATTGACCTCAAGTTAGAATCTAATTATGATTTTTTCAACTAAAAGACATTTGGGTCAAAATTCCATTGATTCAATCTATTAAGGATGTTCCCACCTATAAAAAATTGGTGAAAGATCTATGCATAAAGAAATGAAAAGAAAAAGGAAATATCCAACTACTTTGTAGGTCATTGGACAATTAGCAGATGTTATGCTTGGGAACTCAATTTTGCCCAAATACATAGATCTAGGTAGTCCTTTGGTAAATGTCACACTGAATGGCACAATGATCAAGAACACGTTGATTTATTTAGGGAAGCAATAAATGTAATGAAAAAATAAATTTTGGATGACTTGAAGCTATAGGGACTAACACCAATGGCTAGAGTCTTGCATCTTACAGACATATCAACAGTTAATCCTGAAGGAAACCTGGAAGATGTAGTAGTAGTGGTGGACTCTTGGGAGTATCCTATTGATTTTATTGTTCTTTAGCCAAAATAAATCTTGGGAGGATATACTATCATCTTGGGAAGACCATGCTCTGAAACTGCTGATGCATTCATCGGATGCAGATCTGGTAATATGATTATCTCTAATGGTAGTGGCACCAAAAATATCATGATTTATCCCCCTACACAACTGTTTAATGAAGAAAACCACACCATTTGGGTTAAAGAGCTAGAAGAAGACCAAAGCTTAGTTCAACAGCTCATGATGTTGGAGAATTCACACACAATTGAAGGAAAAGAATAAGATGTTGTTCTTTCTAACATCTTGCAAAATAATTATGGGAAGAATGAAGAAGTAGATGGAAAATTACATTGTATAAGCTTTCCTGAAAATCAAATCCTACTGCAACAAATCACTATGAACGTTCTAGGTAAGAATTACATCCTTCACCAACTTCTTCCACATGATTATATATTAAATTATGTAAGTAGCAATGTATGCTCCATGAATGATCTCTCTAAGAAAGTGAAAATTTCTCCTGGTGATCAAAAAACCAAAGAAAAATTGCATAAGCCAACTCAAAAAAAAATTGCTTTAAACGATTTCTAATGAAATTTTCGATATTCCAATATTTTGATATTTTTAATAATAATTAAAAAAACTATAATCATTGTGTAAAATAAGAGAAATACAGAGAGAATTCACTAGCATTATGACACATGACGTGATAACGAAGTTCAGAACTTGAGGCCTACGTCTTCGGGTGCAGTTGAATGGTACTGATCTATTAAATTCTTGAAAATAAACCTTAACAATGGTTTCTATTAGTATTTTATCTTCTCACAGTCTTCCTCTGCCAAAAATTAACACTAGTCTCTTTTTACAACTCAAAAATCCTCTCCTAGCTCCAGATATAAGCTTTACAAAAATTACACAGTCAGTGAACAATGTCTATAGAAATAAAATTGAGCTCCCTTTATAGTGTTTCCCAATGAGAAAGCTCAATAGTTGGGCCTATTACTTTTACACCACCAACTAAGGTTCAATCCCCCATTAAACGCATTTGGTTCTATCCATTAGGGGAATTAATCCCACATTTGGCATATTTGGGGTGTGCATGGTTAATAAAATGGGTGGTGTCCATTTTACATTGGCTTTAGAGCCGTCTTTGACACGTGTGAGGTAGAAGTATTCGTTAGAATGCTATGTTGGGAGTTGTTTGTTAATTTGTAGGCTTTTTGGATAGGCGTGAAGCTTTGCATTGGATATATATCCGCGTGGAGGGATAAGGATTGAAATAGATGGAGATTACAATGAGTTAGAGAGATAAGGTGTAAATGGCATGGAATTTTCAATAGCATGCGGTGGAGATAAAATAGTTTGGCAGCCAATGTGGAGAGATAAGGGTTGACTCGGTGGATAGGCCAACTCGGTTGGCTGAGTTGGGCTATCCACTGAGCCCATTATAATTACATTGAATACAATATCTCACATGTATCCCAAATCTGCAGAATGGAATAAATATATACAAAATCATTTGTAATGGTAATACGAGAAGGAGGCCAAGACACCCCTCCATAATTGAGTGTGTCAAACACCGGCCGAGACCCCTAGCCAATAAAAAGTAGGACCTACTTGTCTGTCACTGAGTGTCCAAGACCGTTGTCAATAAAATTTTTATCCTTTGTTCAAATTCTACACATGTCACATTTTCATTGGTCCACTTAGCGAGTGCACATGCGTTCAACCGGCATGCAATCCCAAAAATCACTAGTTGCCCGAAAATTTCAATGAGCCATAACTTTTGCATATGTGCCGATTTCTATAAATGAGATATTTCTAGAAATCTCTAATTTTTCTTCACAGTGAAACTAACCATAAATTATTTTGAGAATATTTTAGATCAGTGTTTCTTAGTGAGGATCATCTAGATCATCCGGAGAAGCCACTTAATGTGAACAAAATGTTGACCATGTAGTAAGAGTAGCTATTAATTGCTCTTCCATACAAAAATAAGACAACATTTGCATGGGACTATGGAGATATGCGTGGGATACACCCTAAGCTCTGTACACATAAGATATACATCAAAGATAGTCATGCAAGCCATTTAGAAAACCAAAAGGAGAGTGAATCCAAAAAGTGAGGGATATAGTGAAATAATAATTAAAAAAATTATTGGATGCCACATTCATATATCCGATTTCAACAATAAATGGGTATCACCCTCTTGAAATTGTAAATAAGAATAATGAAAATGGGTAATCCACGTGGACTTTAGAGAGCTGAACACAACAACAGAGAAGGATCATTTTATGCTTCCTTTCATTTATTAGTGTACTTAATACTCTTCTTTGGCAAGAAATATTTTTATTTTACGGATGGCTATAATAGCTAAAATAAAATTTGTATTGCACTATAAGACTAGGATAAGACCACATTCATGTGCCCATGGGGAACATTTGCATATTTTGTTCTTCCTTTTGGCTTGTGTAATGTAAGCTGCATTTACATTTCAAAGCACTTTTGAGCATATTTTCAGATCTAACAAATTATGCATACAAGTATATATGGATGATTTTAAAGTATATGGAAGTACTTTTGATGAAGCAATGAAGAATCTAGACAAAGTTCTTAAAATATGCAAGGAGCATAACCTATCCTTAAGTAATGAAAAATGCTACATGATGATGTCTAAAGGAATAGTGTTGGGGAATTATCTATCAACTGATAGAATTTAGGTAGATCAAAAAAAATGTGATTATAAATATTCCAACACCAAAGAAGAAAAAAGATGTAAGGAGATTCTTGGGACATGTTGGGTACTATAGAAGATTCATATATAAATTTAGTAATATTGCAAAACCATTATTTGTCTATTGGGAAAATATGTTGCCTTTGAGTGGACTGAGAAATGTGAGGTTGCATTCCAGAATTTGAAGAAAATGTTGAATTCAGCACTTGTGTTAAGAGGACAAGATTGGATTTTTCCATTTCACATTCATACTGATTCCTTAGATCATTCCATTAGAGATGTTCTAGGACAAAAATATGGAATTCTAAACTATGTAATAAATTATGTCAGTAAGAACATGCATGTTGAGCTGAGCTCAACTATATAGTCACGAAGAATAAATTCTTAGTAGTTGTTCATGTTATTAATAAATTCAGAACTGCATCACAAAGTTATATAGTATTCATTTATATTGATCATGGAATGATTAAATATTTGATCAACAAACTAGTTGTAAGCAACAAAATAATTAGATGGTTCTTTACTCTTGCAAGAGTTTGATGTCCCCATTATTGATAAGATTAGTAAGGACAACATTGTAGCTAACTTTATTTCAAGAATGGAGAACAATAATGAGAAAAACAAGTAGTGGATGATTCTTTTCCAAATGAACACATATTTTCCATTTCCAATTGGACACCATGGTATACATATATAGCCAATTATTTAGTCTCATGTAAGAAACCTCTACACTATTTATATTATGAAAAGAAATACATTCTTGGGAAAAGTGTGAATTTTTATAAGATAACTAATTTTCTATTTCATGCGGGCAAGGATAATGTTATGAGGAGATGTATAGATGATGAAGAAATATATGTTGTCCTAAAATCCTTACATAGTGAACCATGTGGAGGACATTTTATTGCAAAAATAACAACACGTAAAGTATTGACAAAAACATATTATCGACCTACACTAAATAAGGATGCAACATTATACACAAGAAGGTGTGATAAGTGCCAAAGAATGGGTATGAATACCAAGTCGAGATGAGATTCCACTACAGCCTCAGTTAGTATTACAGTCATTTGACAAATGGGTTTTGGACTTCATTGGTCTAATAGATCCTAAATCTTAAGAAAGATTAAATTTTGGTATGTACATATTACCTCACTAAATGGACAAAAATGAAAGCATTGCCAAATCGAGAAGAGTGAGAAGGCTTATAAATTCTTACATGACCACATTTTCACAAGGTATGGAGTACCAAGAGAAAGAGTTATATATCAAGGTACACACTTCACTACTAAAGTTATTTATGATCTAGCTAAGGAATATGAAATCAGACACATGAAGTCTACACCTTATCACCCTGAATCTAATGGTCAAGTTGAGGTAAAAAATAGGGAAATAGAATCCATCTTGACAAAAACTATTGCACTCCATAGAAGAGATTGGGCAGTAAGACTTCTAGAGGTAGTCTAGGCATTCAACACAACTTGGAACAAAACAACAGGATTTACACCATTCAATCTTTCGTATGGTAAGACTATTATTCACCCTATTAAATTTTATCATAAGACATTAATGGATGAAATAGAATTAGACATAGATTTTTTTGAAGCTCAAAGGTAGAGGATTCTCCAACTCAACGAGCTAGATGAAATGAGGAGACATGATTTGCATAATACGAGGTGGTACAAAAAAGGATCAAATAGCATGATAGATTCATTAAGATAAGAAAATTTCAAGAAGGTGATTTGGATCTCTTATTTGAATCCAAGTACAAGGACCATATGGGATAACCTAGAACAAGGTGGATAGAAACATATGAGATTGATAAAATATTTCTAAACGGAGAGTTGAAAACTCACTAGCATAGATCCAGTGAGATTCAAACTCCCGATGAATGGTCACATGATGAGGTTGTACAAAATTCCAATTGATAGGAGCACCTTTATACAATAATTTAGAGGAGGTAAAAGTAGGATGGAGATGAGGACATCAAAGTGAAGGTCAAAAGTTAAACTTGCTGGTTCATCTTTTGAAGTTGCCGAAGAATGAGAAGTTCAGTGGCCTTGATATATTAATCTTTAAATACTCCAAGGATGAATAAAAGTGATGTGATCAACCTTCTTGGTGATTAGAACCACTCAACTAGTATATTTTATTTTCTTATAATTTCTATTTTGTAGGATTTTGTGTATTTATTGCAAGAATTACATGGACTCGATGTAAGTAGATGGTGCAAGGACTAAAGGTCCACTTGTAGTAGTATACAACAAAGCCCTATTTTTTTTCCTATTGGCAGAACTTGTGATTGCATAAAGGAAATAAAAGGAAAACATTTGCACGAGCTAGTAGTGATGAAGATGACTAACACCAGAGAAAGTCAATATTCCCTCTTTGGGAATTATTTGATTCCAGAAGGATCCTACAATATTAATTTCATACATGCTTATAGAAACAACATCTAAAACATCATGGCATCTCAACCTACAATGTCATGATGACTCTACATGCAGCCAAAGGTGCAAATTATGACGAAGCACATGTCACCATCATCTAATGTACATCTCAAGATAAGTGCACTTAATTCACTTTAATAAAGTAGTGATAGAATAATTATATGTGATTAATATTTGTGTCATGTCATAAGTGACTTTATAAGCCATAATATGCTACTACCTTTCATTATATGATTTATCACCCATGTCATCCCACTTCGTCACATGACCTCACCTCACACACTTGCACCCCTCAAATGAAATTAATGCATGCCTTTTCATGTTGTGTGTGAGTCGGTTGTAAAATTTGAAAACATCAAGTACTCAACAACCTTACAATTACCCAAATTTTTGCATAATCACTGTAAACTATAAGATTTTTCCTCTCATAGCTCAAGAAGTTTACCAAATTCATAATGGTTAGATACCTGATTAAAAATGAGCCTACAGACCAATCAAAACTTCGTAGTCAGAGTAAAATATTACATTATTTCTATGACAATGGATGGATGGACTATATTAATAAGTTTCAGGGATTTAATGATTCCATGGTGATAGAGTTCACTGCACATTCAAGGATGGAAAGGCCACTATTAAGGGTTTAACAATTAAGGTGGATGATGAAATTCTAGCTGCAGTAATGGGACTTCCAGTAGAAGGTGATTTTTTTCCTGTAAAGGAAAATCCAAGTGAGGCTCGAATGGAATTTTGTGACGATGATGATAATTTTGTAAGTGACAGACAAGGTACATTACACACTTCCCTGAAACCTTTTTGGGCTGATGTTGTAAAATACATTATAAAATACTTCACCTATGAGGGTAGGTACTCAAGATTGAATATTGTGCATTTTAAATTGCTTAATCATTTAAAGAATGACAAGACATGTTAATGTCCCTAATTTCTTACATGAGAGATTAAAGAAAATGAGTAAGGAGTCTCAAAGGGGAGGTTTGCATTATCTCATCACTGTCTTATTACCTTGATTGTCAAAAATGCATTAGAGAGGGAGCACCCGAAATAAAATGGGGAGATTTTTCTAGGGAAAACACATTGATGATTTGTTGGGAAAAAGGAAAAAAATAGGAGAAACACAACTATTTCTTCTACACCTCCACCTAAAACCATAAATTCTACCTCTATTCCTACAAAACCCTTATACCTTCAAAAGCCCCAATTCCTATGTAAAATTTTATACCTACAGAGGCACTTGTTTATAAAAACCTATGTCTCCATAACAAGCCCTAGGCCCATCTCTCCTAATAGGATTCTTGTTGTTGAAACTTTGCTAAATATATCTACACATGAGTCCTCTTCCTCTAAGGGAAAATGAAATTCCTCAAGAAAAACCCCTGAACCATCTAGGAGATCCCATAGGATTCAAACTAAAAATCCCAAAACCTCAAATCCTGGGAGAGATGCTACAATATCACTGGATAATGATGTAGAGGAGGTTGAAAATACCAAAGAACCTACACAAATGGATATTGAATAGAGTGGTCCTAAAATTGCATGTAAAAAGAAGGATAAGGAAGACACCATTAAGGAAATGGAAGAAACAAGGGAGGAGGAATATGATGAACAACCTATTCATGAGAGCCTTGTTGAATCAATTGGGGTTCAAGAAGAGGTCGTTCATGCTGGGGAAACCCATAAACAACATGAAGGTGAAGCATTGACAGAATAAATTAGAGGTACCACAAATTTTTCTACAATTAATGAAGAACACAAAGAGGAAGCCCTAGATCATGCAGTGTTGGAGACACATGTTGTTGACAATGATATTGTGGATGATTTTCCACCACATGTTGAGGAAACAATATAAAATATTTTTAGTGCACTTGATACATAACCCACATATGAGGATATTGAGACCATACAAGTGGATAATCCTGTAGTCATTCCAGATAGAGTTCATGAAGTTTTAGATCATGTTTCCCCAACATTGCCACAATATACCCTACAGACCATAGGTTATTATTAGAGAAATATTCAAGTAACCCCTAAACTATTTTGCAAAAGCATAGGCACTCAAACAACTTTGTTAGATTACTGGGTGTAGTAATTTGAAGACTATGTTGCTAGGTTATAGGGTAGATGGAATAGGGAGAAGGAAGAGTTACTCTTCCAACATCAACAGGATCTTGAAGAAAAAGATAGACAACTTAGGGCCAAAGATAATCAAATTACAAGACTAAAGAAGAAGTAAGAAGATACAATTCAAGTGACAAATGAAATATTTAAATGTAGACCACCATCTAACATTTATGTTGTCTTCTTGAAAGAAAAAATGTTGCAGTTGAAGTATACCTGTATCAAAAATGATATCCCATTTGATATTAGTGGATCCAGACCTTTCTTTAGGATATATATGAAAATGCCCCATGAGATCCAACTGCTTCTATGTGAGCTATATATGTATAATTATGCTTTGGAGTATGACATAGACTAGATCCCTATACTCTACATTGGGGATGTGCAAATTAGGCACATTGTGTTCCTATTTTAACAATGATCTATATAGAGAGAAGAAAATGGTTGAATACAGGAACTTATGTAAAGTGAAATCATTAATGATAAGGGAAAAGGCAAGAAATACCAAATCCATGATTGAATAATATGGGAATTTTATGGTAGTTCAATAAATTAAACAAAGGGTTTATCGGATGAGACAGGAAGCCCATGATGAAGCAAGAGACTATATTAAGTTTAATAGCATGGAAATATTATAGGCCTGTAAGGAAAGATGGGAGGAAATGTCACAAGATATGCAGAGAAAGGAAATGCATTCCTATCATAATATCATCCCCACTTTCAAGAGGATAAATGCATATATTGAAGTCTCTAAGGGATGTGGAAAAACATGGTTTCCTATTGGTTATTATCCACCAATTTTCCACTATCCTATACCACATTGGTCTGGAAATAGGGAACTGGATGAGGATGCACATGACATGATAATGGAATGATATAGGAAGAATGAAGGGTACTTCTTCAACGAGACATAATGAATTTCTATACCCACTAACTTAAGGCACCTTTGCAACATCATTTGGATAGATCCTAAGCCGACTGAGGAACCCAAATAATTGTTAGATATCACAAGAAATGAGAGGGGGGTGAATCAGTTATTAACACAATTAAGATCTTTTCAAACTTTCTATTTTAATTATTAGTAAAATTATGAGGACAAGAAAAACTTCAATCAAGCAACATAAAAAAGCAATACACAATGTTTATAGTGGGAAACCCAAGAAGGGAAAAATAATAATTTGAAACCAGCCTCTTTATTTAGAACACCAATTATAGAACATTGATTTACAATTGATTAAGCACCCACTTAATCACAAAGCACCTACTTCAAACATTCATTCAAGCACCTACTTAAAGACTACTAAGAACCCACTAAGCTAGATTTATATAAGCACCTACTTCTTCACCCAACCGCCTACTCGTAAAATGTTAACAATCAAATGACCATTTAGTAGCTATGTTTCTTCTTTAATAGATCATGAACACTTTACTAATGCAATCCATTTAGAAACTCAAAATTCACCTATTTTTAATCAAATAATCGACCTATAATTTAGTACACCATCTATCTTTGATCTCACCATATCAACATATCCTCTACTAACTTTATATCTCTCCGATTAGTTTCCCTTTTCACTCACTTGACATGTATTAATCTCTTATCCTCATCTTATTAGTCATCTATCTCGCATATGCTATCATATGTTTCCTTTTTCACCTACTTACATTGTTTAATCAATAACATTAATTATTTCTTTCCTTTTTATCACAATCAACTAACTATCTCGGTTCTTTGTTTTCTTCTATTTATTCTTTGTCTTCTTTCACACTATTCCCTGTCAAAAATAATGATAAAAAGGTATTAAAAACCCACAACTTTTCAACTTCAAAAAAAAAATATCAAATTCATTTATCTATACTTGACCAACCCCTTCACATTCCATTCAAAAGATTCAATCACTACACTCTTTGAGTTCAACATATTTCACCTAACCTTTTAGCTTCTTCATCTCCCTTGTTTGATCAAGAGGTATTATTTTGAATGAATAAGATAAACACTTTGTCTCTCCACCTTCTAAATCTATCTTAGAGTTTGTTTCATTGGCATGAGAGGAATTTTATATCTTCAAACCCTTAATAGTATTTTGACCTCCATGAATTTTGATTTCATTTGTAATTCTTCATAGATAACAAAGTCTAAGATAAATTAGTTTTAGTTCTCCAATTGTGGCTTCAAACATACATTTGTACTGGATCAACTTTTGAGACTATTAACAACACCTTCTATTAAGAAATAGGCTTCACTCACCATATAATCTCTACAAACTCCACTTGAGAACTCTATTTTACCTTTGCCAAGCAGTGAAGGAAACCATCACAGTAATACAAGAGGAGTTCATGATAACCTCAAGGTGAACAAGCCCATTAAAACTCAAAGGAGATTTCTAAAGTATTTACCAATATTTAAACACATACTCCAACTGATTATAGCCTTCAATTTTCTAGATAATTCATGAAATTCAAGGAAGACCCTTTTTCACAGTCAAACTGTGAACTATACACGACCTTTGGATTTTTTTCTAGATATATTTCTCCATCCCTTATTGAAATCTCAATATTATTTTTGCATTCAATCGGTATAGGAAATACAAATATTTATATAATTTTTACTTGATTTGATTGGCTAGAACATTTTATTCAATCAAAATATTTTTGAGAAACCCTAGATCTCGGGTATGGAGGACTGTGAAACTCGAGAGCACTAAAAAGAAATTTATCTTTAGAAAAGGCATGAAGTTGGAAAATTCAAAGTGTCGAGTGTGTTTAAGAACATCATCCAACCATTTTAGTAGTTTTTACATCTTGTAATATCTTCAAACACTCCCTGTAGAGAGTCGACATTACATGGTATAATGTAATAAGCATTTTACCAAGTGTTATGAAAGACAAAATAAATAATATCTTCGATGATTAAATGATACAATAGATGCATTTTGGATGATTTATATATTTTTATGAACCCATTTTCATTTTTTTATTTGCAAGAGGTCTTCAAATCATTGCTAACCTTCAAAACTTGGAACACACTAGCATATAGCTTGGAAGCATGGCTTGGAGTAAGTGTATGAGTGTAAGAAGCTTAGTTTGAGACCTATAATATATTTTCAAATACATGAAAAGTGTTGAATCCTCATAATTTTTTTCACTCCCTTTATGATACTACATTTTAACTCTTTATATTGAGAACAACACACTTGCATACCCGTGAATGATGAGTAGAATATGACTCCAAGAACCCCATCAACAAGTAAGTAGACCAAAAAATCCATCATTTTTCCCAAATTATCTATCCTTGTGATGAGAAGAGTTGATTCAAGATCTAAATATGATGCCAAAGATGATCAAGAACAATAATTAAAAGAAAAATCCTCAGACAATGACTTCATAAGGCAAAGATTCTTGACACATTCTCCACGTCAACATGGTGAAATTGAGTTCACACCTTAGCCTTCACCTATAAACCATATCAACTAAGTAATTACTCTATAAATGACTTGTGAAGAAGTTCTGTGCACTCAAAATATTGATTAACAAACAAAATCATTCAACTTGACCCGATAACTCAAGACACATGTCGTGAAGGAGAATAAGCATGTTAGATAAATGCTCAAACCTTTCTTAAAGAAAGTCCAATTCATTTGAAATTTTTACATTATCTCAGATTGGAGTTCACTACAAAAATTCCTTCTATGACTTATCCAAAGGATGCACTATATTTTTTCTTGAGTGCTAAGAAGCTAGGCAGCTCAAGTTCAATAACTTATCTCTAATTCATTCCATACCATCTCATTTTCATTCAATAAAAACTAGGTTTCTCAAGGGCATATTTGGATAAAAGTGAAATTTTTCTCCAAAACCTATTTATTGAATTTATAAGCCTTAGAATGAGTTTATCCACCTTAAATGAATCTGTTCCATCTATTCCAAGTTGTATATATCTTCACTTTGTACCACATATACTCAACCAAAAGGACCCACATGCACTAGAAGGCATCAATTTGACTCAACATGGACTATCATGAACCCAACACTCTGTGACTCCCTAGACACACCACTTCCATGAAAAAGATGCACTTTGGGACAACACATGGAAATCAATGAAAATAATACACAAAGGTGGGTAACAAGAATCTTAAATGAGGGAATTCAAGAAATTAAGTCTTGGGAGTGAGGATTCATTTTATCTCCTGTTTATACACCTCATCTCCTGTATTTTGTTTAATCCATGTGTACCCCTAAACTTGTATTTATTGGTTATACTGCTAAACATTTACACTATATCTTGAACTTATGACACATATATTAGTTAATATGATTATTACTAAGTTTACTCTATTTTGTGGATTATGGTATGCATTTATTCTTCTGGATGTAATGTGATTTTAAATAGTGATTTAAATAAGTATTGACCTTGATTTCCAAAGATTTGTTATGTGTATCCACTAACATGCAGCCAAAGGAATTCATCCGCAACAATGAGGTCATCTGTAACAATTGAATTGCATCTAAAAGTACTGTTCATAGATACATGCATGCAACCATAGGAGGTCACACATAGATGTGAAGTAGTGATTCTTGGGAGCTTGAACAATGTGGAAAATTTTCCTGATCTTTCATGTGTTGATAGAGAAGAATTATGCAAGAATGGAGAAGATTTAACGCCATCACCTAATTATGTGTTGCAACTCAAACAAGGAACTAGTTGATTGAATTTATAATTTAATAATTGGTTGTTCAATTGATCAATTAGTTAGGTTATGTGATTATATTAGAACATATCCTAAATAGTTATGTTGCATGAAAATCTCTGGATTGCTTGGTTAGGATATTTTATTGAAACCAACAAAACCTCCTAGTACGAGTCTATCTCTTCATGTCAATGTTGTAATGAAGTACATAAAAGGGGAAAACATAGGAGGTAGATCGATGGATACATAGATAATTTTTTTGTATTATTCCATTTGTAATCTCCGTGATGATGAAATAAGAATTTGAGTTCTAGTTAATTTGTTGTATACATAGGCCTTAGGAGGGATTAACACCCAAGGCAGTGGACCACTTGTGGTTTTCTGATCCCTCCCTTTTTCTTGTTATTTTAATTCATTGCATGGCTAGAATTGTAGTAGTTCCTTCCTTTATTTGTATTTTGTTTTTGCATTCTTTCCATAGCCATAGTATTTACTTCCAGTCATAGTTTAGTTCATTTCTAGTATTGTTATTTCCTAATTGTAGTGACAAAAATTTACCTTTACACTCCTCAAACATCTCAGATTTTGGCATACAACACTGGTAATATTGAAAGTTTACGTCCCTAGGTCTGATAATTAAATTATTGTGGATTAATGAACAACATATTAATTGTTGCAAGTTAATTTGCGCCACCAAGGTTAGAGGATGATATTTTGATCTTAGCTACCACTAGGTTAAATAATTTGATCTTATTGGTCAGTAGCATTTAACAAGTTACTTTATGTTATTTTTAGCTTAGTGTCCACTAACTTATGAGGCAACATAACCTAACAAATTATATTTTAATCTAATAAGTTACTAGGTTTTAACAAACAAGAACCACGTTTTTTTCACCGATTAATGAAATAGATAAGGGTAGAAGGCCAAGGAGGAATACATGTTGTAATATCGGTTGAAGGTCGAATGCACATGTAGATGACTTCTAGATCAAAATGGATGTGAGAGATCCCTTTTGGCTAGGAGGAACTACCTATAGATACAAAACAATACCACCAAATAGAGTTAAAAAACAATGAGTGGACTGCCTAGTGGAAGCTAGATCCGGGAAGCATGATACTTCCTGAACAGGATGTCAATCCACTTTTATATAACAATATTAATGCTAGTTAAATCATACATGAAGTAAATATCCTATTGAAATTGAAACGATTTACATATCTCATACAAAACAACAAGAAAGGTCGTGAAAAAGGTTATTTAAGATCAAAATAGGAGGGTTGATTGGTTGTTGTTGAGTTGCAGTGTCCGGTACATGCTCCTGGGTAAGGTATGGTAGAATTGGAAATGGTTTTTAGCTATTAGGAAGTGGGTATTATCTCGCTCGTCTAAGCTATATTGCCAAACACAGACTATCCGGTGTTGGTTGACCTGATCGATACCAAGATAGGGAAGAGTGAACGATGCCGGTTGGCTAACCAAGTTGTCAAAAGAGAGGAAATTAGAAAAAAATCTTATAATTGGTTTTCTAGACTCTGTGATTGCACATAGGTTGGAAATGGTGAGGGTGGGGTCGTAAAATGGTTTTGAAGACTCAGAGATTATTCAAAGAGGGTGAAAATGGGTGAAAAGTCTAGGTATGATCAGGTGATGGGTTGATGGAAGGAAGGAAGTATATGGGTGTGGAGAGAAATAGACTACGAGAGATGAATAAATAAATCTACACAGGGAAACTAGAGATTCAAAGTGTAGAGATGTTAAATACTTACTGGAAAATAAATTGGAGAACTTAGGTAATGAAGACATCGATAGTAGAGATCCAGAGAGAAGATCCATTGTATTCGTGTCACTACGATTCGGGCCTTCGTGCTTCTTAGTTGTGAATTTGTGATTGTGAAGAGGATGATGAATGGTGACCGATGTTGGTAGTGCTCCCGTCTGTCTTATTTTTCTTGGGTGCTAAAGAAATTTTAGTGCTCCCCATCTTTGGAAGAATGAGATCCTGAATGAAAATTGAACAACCCCGAAAAGGTTTTCAAATTGTATATATGGTGACCGACGACGGTCAAGGTGACCAAAGATGTCGCTTAAGGTAGGATATCCTAAGTTTACCAAAAATAGAAAATCTTGGCTATTTTGGCGTGCTCTCGCTTGTTATTCGGGGTCTCAAGTGATGATTAGTGCTTAGATAAGTGGGAGTGTTGTTGGGGAAAGAATAGGAATTTAATGTTTGGGTTAGACTAAGTCCCATTTGGTTAAGATAAGTAGATATCGATTCTTATTTAATTAATAGACTAAGAATAATTCCATGGTGAGGTGTTTAGGTGAGGTGTAAATTAACTTAATTAAAGTAATTAAATTAATTAATAGTGTGAGGATGAGCATTAATTCAATTGTAAGTAATTAAATTAATATGAATGTGGGGTAAAGGGATCATGGTTAAGTGAAGTGAGCATGCTACATTTAATTAAAGGGACTAAGGGGAGTGTGTGACCCAAATTTGGTGTTACATTTTCCCCTTTTTTCACGTAGCTTGTATTGATAATGTTTACGCGACAAAAAAGGAAGTGGTTACCCCAAATATAAGTGAGAGTGGGGTTTCTTGAGTAGGGCTAAAGGTGATGTTTCCCTAAGTGTGGGTGGAGGTGATCCCCTCAAAGTAGGAACCGATGAGGTGTTAGATAGAGTTGGTGACTGGTTTGATAATTTTTAAGTGATGAATGTGAGGGTAGGTGGGTTGTAAGAAGGGTATGGTAGCTGTGGATAATGGGTAAGGGTAACATTGGGTAATGGGTAATGAAAATCAAACACACACACACGTATAGACCGTGACATGGTACCAAGTGGAAAATATAGTAAACTCTATAGTGTCCAAGGTCGAGAGGTTTATACAAACAAGGTTGAAGTGATTCGGGTATACAGAGTACAGGATATGGTCCGTAAACAAAACTTAGGTTAGGTGTAGGACCGTTAGGTATGATCTCAGTACACCAAAGGTTTGGTCGAGATTAAAAAACACAACAATAGGCAAGGTAAGGTCATTATGTTTGGTTAGTAGAGGAAATTAAAAGAAAGTTATTAGAATTGGTTTTCCAGAATCCATGTGATTACACAGAGGTTGGAAATGGTGAGGGTGGGATCGGAAATGGTTCGAACACTTAGAGATGATTCGAGAGGGTAAAAATGGGTGAAAAGTCTAGGTATGATCAGGTGATGGGTTGATGGGAGGAAGGAAGTATATGGGTGTGGAGAGAAATAGACTACAGAGATGAATAAATAAATCTATACAAGGAAACTAGAGATTTAGTGTAGAGATGTTAAATACTTACTAGAAAAATATTGGAGAACGTAGGTGATGAAGAAGGTGATAGTAGAGATCCAGAGAGAAGATTCATTATATTCGTGCCACGTGAAGTTCGTACATCTACACCTCTCGTTGTGAATATGTGATCGTGAAGAGGATGATGAATGGTGACCGATGTTGGTTGTTCTCCGAATGTCTTCTTTTTCTTGAGTGCTAAATAAATTTGAGTTCTCCAACTCTCTAGAAGAATGAGATCCTGAATGAAAATTGACCAACCCGGGAAAAGGTTTCCAAATTGTATATATGGTGACCGACGATGGTCAAGGTGACCGGCGTCGGTTGAGGGTTAACCAACATCGGTTAAGGTGGGATATCCTAGGTTTACCAAAAATAGCAAATCTTGGCTATTTTTGGCATGCTCTTCTTATTAGTCTAGGTCTCAAGTGATGGTTAGCACTTAGATAAGCGGGATTTTGTTGGAGAAATAATAGGAATTTAATGTTAGGGTTAGACTAAGTCCCAATTGGTTAGGATAAGTAGAGATTGAGTCTTAGTTAATTAATAGGCTAAGAATAAGTCCATGGTGAGGTGTCTAGGTGATGTGGCTAGGGTGAGGTGTAAATTAACTTAATTAAAGTAATTAAATTAATTAATAGTGTGAAGATTAACATCGATTCAATTGTAAGCAATTAAATTAACAGAATGTGGGGTAAAGGTGTCATGACTAGGTGAACATACTATGTTAGTTAATTAAAGGGGACTAAGGGAGTGTGTGACCCAAATTTGGTGTCTACATTTTCCCCTTTTTGTCCCATATCTTGTATTGATAAGTGACGCTAAAAAAATAGGAAGTGTTTCCCCAAATATAAGTGAGAGTGAGGTTACCCCAAGTAGGGCTAAAGGTGAGATTGCCGTAAGTGTGGGAGAAGGTGATCCCCCTCAAACTAGAAACCGATGAGGTGTTGAACGAAGTCGGTGAGTGGTTTGATAAATGGGTAAGTGATGAAGGTGAGGGTATGTGGGTTGTAAGGGTATGGTCACTATGGGTAATGGGAAATGGTAACATCGGGTAATGGGTAATGACAATCGAATGCATGCACATGTATAGATTGAGACATGGTACTAGGTGGAAAAGCTTGCAAACTCTACATCATCTAAGGTCAAGAGGTTTATCCAAATAAGGTTGAAGTAATTCAGGTATCCGTGGTACATGATATGGTATAGAAACACAAATTAGGTTAGGTGCGAAGCCCGTTTAGGTATGATCCGTTACACTAAAGGTTTGGTTGGGATAAATAACACGAAAATATGTAAGGTAAGGTCATCAGGGGGTAAACGACATGGGTAAGATCATTGCAAGGTATAACGAGTACACAAATTCCAATGTCACAAAAGGTGGTTCTAGGTCAGGGTATATAGGTCATGGCATGGGTAAGGCCTAGGTATAGGTAAATAACATGTCCCTAAACACAGGTAAGGACATGTACAGGTAATTTAGGCTTGTGGGTAGGGTGTAATAGGTGTTGGGAGGGTCAATAGGTATTTAATCAGTAATGTTTTTAGGTCAAAATGGTCTGAATGTGGGTGAAATGGTAATGATAGGTGACCGATGCTAGTTAGGGAATAACCAATGTCAATTAGCTAGGGCACGACATGATTGACATCGTCATGTTGATTTGGGTCTAAAAAGAAAAATCCATGTTTTATGGATTCATTTTGAATTTTTCCATTTGTAGAAAATGACAGAGGAGAAAGTGAGGCTTGGAAAATGATAGTACGAGGCATTGAGCTGAGTTGGCGAGCCACGTAGCGGGTGATTGGAATTTAATCGGTGGGTCCCAAAGATCAATTCGAGTGTTTTCATTGGTTTGGAGGTGATCCATTGATTTGGTCATGGTAGAGGTGGGAGAAAGTGCGGGAGGTCCACTAGCATAAAGACCGTGAGGTGCCATGGCATAGTCACCATCGAGATGAGGTAGGAGGAATTCTCGTACTCATTATGTGATTAAATTTTAGTTTAAAACAAAGAAATTGGGGTGGGGGTTTTATTTTGAAATGCAGGTGAAAAGTGGGTGAAATTGATATGGGGGGGAAAATGTAGGTGAAATAGGGTATAAAATGAATTAGAGGTAATTTCGGGTGGGTTGGGGTAGGTTTTAGGTAGTATTTAGGTGAATTTTAGGTGAAATGGGATATGGGTTTTAATTTTTTAGTTTATGCGATAGAGACCGACGTCGGTCAAGGTTTGGCTAACATTGGTTGGCCTTGACCGAAATAGCGGTCAAGGCTGAAGTGACCAATTCTAGTTAAATGAAACCGATGACAATTAAGGAAAACCGATTTAAGCGGTCAAGCGACTAACGCTAAGTTAAGGTTAAGGAAGAATAGGGGTAATAAGGATTAGGAAGGAAATGAAAATAGGTAAAAAGGGATAGGTGAAGTGTGTATGGAGAGGGGTGAGGGTAACATATGTTTGTAGCAACATGGGATAGGTAAGTAGGTAAAATGGAATAACATAACAGGTAAGAATGATAAGGGTTATTAGGTTTGTTGGTGAGAAGGAGAAAGGAGTGGGCATGATAGGTGTTATTGGGTATGGTTGGGGTAATAGGTAATTGGAGGTAGCTAGGTATTAAAAATGTTGTGTTTTGGTGGATGCGGGTGAGAGAATAGTTGAGGATGCGAGACAAAGTACCACCTCTTTTAGTACGGATACGGCCTAGCTTGATCACGGAGGAGTGGGAGCATATGACTGAGGTCAGAATTATCAAGGTTCGATGCTATAGGTGCATTATTCAAGATCATATTATGATGGTCGCTCTCATTGACAAATGGGATTCCATGACCAATACCTTCCACTTACCAATGTGCAATATGACCGTCACCTTAGAGGATGTGCACCAGATCCTACGACTTCCTATTTTTGGGGAGCCATTTATTCTATTACTTTGGAGGTATCAGTGGAGCCAATAGTGGATTTTTTGGTGAGGAAATTGGTGAGCTGAGGTATCACAATGTGAGTATCACTTATGGAGACATGTATGCAACCTACCCATAGGAAACAAGGCTATCTGTACTGATGATGGAGGTAGTAGGTTGCTTTGTACTACTAGATTATGAGATTGGGATATTACCATGAGTATTGATGGGAGTGATCCAAGAGATGATGGAGGAGTGTGTCTACTTCACTTGGGCACCAATGTTCCTAGTTCAATTATATAGGGAGTTATGGGCCTATGGGAGATTGAAGAGGTTTGGGATGTGATGTACCTTTTTACTACATTGCTTTGGGCATACAAGCATATCGTATGTGTGTGACCAGTTGGTTTGACCCGACATGATTAGTTCAGAGGTGGATTTCTCTGAGTTGGATACGAGATACTAGGTACCAAATGGTGGACAAAGAGAGGTAGCTAGGACCACATATGATGTTATATACTACATGTGGTTGTTGGAAGGTCTTTCAAAATTTGACATTTTTGGACGCCATTTATTGTCTTTCCATCTTATAGAGGCATGGCAGAGGAACTATAGGAGCTATAGTTGTTGAGGTGGATACAAGGGTGATGTCTGGTGAGAACAAGATGATACCCGTGAGCGGGGTTAAGCGGCGGTTTGGGCTGCCACAAGATGTACCCCCACCTTTTCCACATTACTACCGAGATGACATGGAGAGACCTATGTCTCCACCACATCCAAGTGTGCCGACAAGGAAGGAGGAGTATGCAAGTGGATAGGCAAATTGATGAAGCTAGAGTCATTCATGGATATAGGAAGTGGTGGGCGGTGCGGCGGCGTAAGGCACCACCGAGGCCAGGGAAACTAGATCTTGCTATGGTCACGGTTCAGAGAGATGCATTACGAGGGAAAGTGTCCACCTTATAGACACATATCACATGTTTTCAGGGTCAATCTATAGGGGCACATACACTGGTGGCCACCCTACAGGCTCAGGTGATGGCCTTATAGGTCTAGTTGGCATAAGTACAAACACCTACACATGGAATTGATGGTGATGGAGTACAACCGGCCACATTACGGGCATAGGTGGCAGTTGGCCTCTTTACTGCACAAGTAGTGGACTTATAGGTCTAGTTTACAGCATAGGTACCTCCAAAGGCCCAGGGACAGGGTCTCATATTACATACACCTACATAGACAAAAGGATAGGGATCATAGATGTAGGGACCGAGGCGTGGTAGTAGTAGGATAGGCCTCACAGGTTGCAGTGAGACCTATGGCACCACTCCGAGCAGTGGTCGATAGCAAGGTTCACGGATATCCCGAACAAGGCACATTATTATCGAGGATCACTTAACGATCGTTGGGATATATGTCCCTTCTTATGATGAGTATATATCACAGTAGGCATCGAGTGAGAGGACTAGGTCTCGCACTCACAACTCGAGAGAGCACCGAGGGCGGACGAGCCCCGAGATAGGGTCAATGCAAGGATACTAGTTCACGGAGGCCCGTCCTAGGTGCAGGCTAGGGGAGATTAGACTGAGACACATGGAGGGTGGAGAGATGTTGGGAGGGAGGCAGAAGGAGGGATGAGGAGAGAAGGAAGACGAGAGACATGAGGATATCAGGTAGGGTGATGATTAGTCACTTGGTATGATTATTGTTTTTGAGGTTTTGATATATATACCGGCCTGCGTGCCAAAGATAGTGAGGCTATATATGATATTTTGTGATTTTTTATTTTTATACTGGCCTGAGTGCCAAAGATAGTGAGGTTGTATCTAAGCAATTTGAGATATTTGTATGTATTTGTATATGTGTATATATGTATTGATACACAAAATTTTTCCTAGCTATATAGATGATGATATTTATTGTATGAATGATATACTTATTTTAATTTCCATTATTTATTTGTATATTGATGGTAACTAGATGAATTAGGCATGATTGAGTTAAGGTCAGTAGGCATGGTTGGTTTTATGTCATTTAGGCATGGTTGAGTCAAGTATAGGCATGGTGGAGTTTAGGTCATTTAGGCATGGTGGGGTTTAGGTAATTTAGGTAGTCGAGGTCATGTAGTCATGGAGTCAAGTATAGGAATGGTTTGGTTATGTGTATGGGTTTGATTTAATTTCCAAGTTATTGGTAGTATGGAAAATAAATGATGATTTATATGTGTATCATGGTGTAAATTTCCGAAATACTTGATATCATGGCTATGGGAAATGATTGATTGGATGTTTTGATGATATGATAGGTATGTATGTGTTTATCATTTGTTTGTTTTAATTTCCAATTGTTGTATAAAATGGAAACTAACTAAGGCAGCATGTGAATAGAAAAAGGGGGAAATTACTTAGGGTAAAAGTGGTGAGCTAACCTCAAGGGTCCCATGCCCTCAAGTGTTACCTACATATCCCCATTGAAAAGGGACCTCGGCCGATGTAGTTATCCCATAAGCTAGGGAAGAATATGATGAGGTAGATGTATGGGTTGGTAGTCTTTAGGCATGATTGATTTTAGGTCATAGGCGGGGTGGTTTAATTTAGGTCATTTAGGCATGGTTGTGTCTAGGTCATTTAGGCATTGTTAAGTTTGGTGAAAGAGGAATTCTTAGAATGTAGGTGTTGAAGGTATAGTCTTGTATAGGAAGATCAATAAGGAAGAAAAGAGGTGAATGGTAAAGGAGATAGCAAGAGCCGCCTAATTGATAAGAACCATAATGAGTCTATCATACCAAAGATTGGCCTATGAACATAAGACCCTGAAGGCATTTCATAATTGACTATTCTAAGGGTGAAGAAAGTCACATGATCAGGAAATGTCACGTTTGCAGAAAGCCCCTTGAGAAGGTAGAATATTAGGGTGAAAAATGAAATGAGGTGAAAAATGACAGTTTAGCGTAACCTGGGTTGAGACGGCATGCCCTTTTGACAAGAGACGCAAGATCAAAATAATTAAGTCCATGATGAAAAAGTTATCTTTTCTTTTTTTTTTGTTTTAATAGGTGATCAATGTGGGAAGTCTATATGGGATGTGTATATTATCTCCTTGATGTCTTCATGAAATTGATTGATGTGGGAAGCTTTAGAATATTTTTATTTTATTTTTTAAGAATAGTCTTGTTTTGGTGATAGATTATGTATCGTATGGCTATATTTGTATAGCTATCCTTTCGAGGGATTAGTCTATTTATAATAGTAAGGTAGAAAAAGTAGATGTCCTTTTTGAGGGAGCCATCTTTTACAAGAAGTTTGACTCAAGGAGTTGAATCCCATTTTACTTTTGAAATTGTTTTTCTTTGGACTTTTAGGTCATGGATAAGACTATAGAAAAAGAGGGTCTTGTGTTCAAGACAAAACCATAGCACGAGAGAGGTTAACTATGAAAGAGAGGGTTAAAGGAATGATGAACGAACATGGTATTCTATCTTGAAAAAGACAAAAAGTATCCATGAGGATCATGTCATGACTAGAGCCGTGGTACTTATATTGAAGATAAGGCTGAAAGGTGATGGATAATCACACGATTCTTGTTTAGTCGAGTGATCCTTAAAATAGGTAAATGGAATGTGAATGGTTCTCAAGGGATAAACTTTAAATATGTAGAAGGTGATATAGGGCTTGATTCAACAATAGAATGGTAGAAGATTCAAGGAACTCGAGGGGCTCTAGTTTATGTTTACGTTCGAGTGAAGACAAACGATAAGCACCTGATCTATAGGTATGATTTATGATATAAGGTCCAAGCCAATTAGGATCAAATTTTCCCCATTTAATTTTTTCCTCTTTTGTTACATGTTGATTTTCCTTGGGATGAGGTCACCGAACCTGGAAGGTTCATTTGTGAACACATTTTTCGTACGCACATTTGATACGTTTTTGATAGATTTGGAGGTGATCGAGAGCATTTAGGTGATGTTCATCTAATAACTCGAGTTGTGCCAAATGGTATTTACGAAATTCATCATCATTGAGCATCTCTTTAAGTGAGATATGAAGAGATGGAATCTAGAATTCAAGAGGTAGAACAACCTTTGTACCATAGACCAGAGAGAAAGGTGTGGCAGCAGTTGAAGTATGAATACTAGTGTGATAAGCCCATAAGGTAAAAGGAATGTGTGTATGTCAATCCTTTCTAGTATCATCAACAACTTTCATAATAATTTTGTTTAAGGTTTTGTTGGTTGATTCTGCTTGGCTATTTGTTTGAGGGTAATAAAAAGAAGAAAAACCGAGTTGAATTTCAAAGCGTCACAAATTTTTGTAGGGTTTTATTTTTGAACTGTTTTCCATTATCAGTAATGAGACGATGAGAAATACCAAAGCAAACAATGATGTGATGGTTGATGAATTCACATATTTTCTCATATTTTGTAGAAATAAAAGGTATGGCTTCTACCCATTTAGTGTAGTATTCAATAACGGTAATAATCCATTGATGACGTTGGGAATAATGAATATTGATCTCTTTGACAAGATCCAAACCCCATTGAGAGAAAGGCCAAAGGTATCATGCGACCTATAAGGCGTGACTAGGTGTGTGATGAAGATTAGCATGTTGTTGGCACTTCACACAACATTTGACATAATCACAACAATCACGGTTTAAGGTAGGCTAATAATATCCCAGGAGGAGAATGCATTTAGTGATAGCTAAACCACTGAAGTGACCTCCACAAATTCCATTGTGAACCTCCTTGATGGTGTAGGGAATTTCAGAACTTGTTAGGTATCATAAGAGGATACCGTCAAAGCCACATTTATAAAGAAGACCACCCATGATGACATAGCAAGAGACACCTTTGATAAAGGTGCGTTGTCCATTGATAGTATGGTCTCGAGGTAGAATTGAAAGGAAAGGTAGTTCGTAGAATTCTTATACCAAATGTCATGTGGGTCAGGTTCAATGGTTCCGACAAGTTTTATGTCTCAAAATAAATAAGAAGGTGATTGTAACCTTTGTACCATGACAAATATTTTTGAGTCAGAAGGCGAAGCGGGTATCTGAGATGCAAGATAGGCCATGGTGTCTACAAATTTGTTAGTGGAATGCGGAGTGGTTTGAAGTTCAAAACCAAAGGTAGTCAAAAGTATATCTACATGATGTTTATACTTTTGAAGTATTTCTTTACGACACTAGTATATACCATTAACTTGATTTACAACCAGTTGAGATTTTCCAAAGATATTAATCGATTTAACATCTAAGGCGATGACATCTTGAACACCTAATATGAGTGCTTTATATTCAATGATATTGTTAGTATAATAAAAATATAGTGTGAAATATAATGGCATAGGTTCACCATTAAGAGGAATGAGGATAACTCTAGAACCACCCCCACACTGACATTTGGAACCGTCAAAGAATAAGGTCATCTTGGTAAATGGTATCATCCAAAGAGAGGGTAGTAATGGATTCATCTAGGAAATCGAAGTTAGAGGATTGATTTCCTAAGAGGGGTGCATCTGTAATTTGGTTAGCGATGGTTTGTCCTTTGACATATTTTTGATGAGTGAATTCAAGGTCTAGGTTTACAAGTAGCATGAGCTAACGTGTAACACGTTGATGTTGGTAGGGTTTAGTGTACATGTAATGTAAGGGGTCATGTATTGGTGATAACAAATATTTTTGGTTGAACAAGTAATGGTGAAGTTTATTGGTGATAAAAACTAAGGCTAAGAAGAGTTTTTTGGTGGGCGTGTATCTAGTTTCATAATCCAAAAGCGCATTTACGACTTAGATAATAAACTACTTGCTCCCTGTGTTTATCGTCACGATGAACAAGCATGACACCTAAGGAATGATCAATAGCACAAATGTAAAGGTAACATGGTTGGTCATCCTTAGGGGGAATGAGCATAGGTGGTAGAAAGAGGTATTATTTTAATGTGTCAAAGGCTTTGTGGAATTCATCATCCCATCGAAGGAGACATCCTTTTTAGGAGATGATGAAATGGATGGTAGTGGTAAGAAAATTGAGAAATAAAGTGACGAATAGATTTCAGCTTGCCTTAAAAAATTCAAAGTTGATGAAGGTTAGTAGGTGGAGGAATTTTTAGAATAGCCTTATTTTAGCGGGGTCAAATTCTATGCCACGCAAAGAAACAATAAAACCCAGGAGCTTGCCGGAGAGAACAACGAAAACACACTTCTTAGGTTGAAGGTGAACACAATACTATATGAGACAATTGAAGATGACCTTAAGGACTGTAAGGTGTTCATCCCAATGTTTAGATTTGGAAAGGATATCATCAATGTAATCTTCCAATATGTGATGCATGATGTCATGAAAGATATAAGTCATAGCCCACTGACATGTAGCACCGGCATTTTTAAGGCCAAAGCGCATGACTCAATAGCAGAAGGTCCCCCAAGGAGGGATGAAGGTAGTTTTTTGTTGATATTCGGGGCAAGTAATATTTAGTTATAACTAAAGAAACTGGTCCATGACTCGATAACATCTCATAGCGGTAGTAAGATCAACTAGTTTGTCAATACTAGGTAGTGGAAATTCATCTTTAGGGAAAGCTAAGTTAAGGTCATGAAAATCCTTGAAAATTTGGAATCCCCTTGTCATTTTTATGATAGGGATAATGTTAGAGATCCATTGGGAATAATCAATGGGTAATATGAAGGAAACCAAAAGAAGGAATTGGATTTCTTCTTTGACAAGAAGGCCAATGCAAGGATGCATTTTAAATACATTTGCTTTTACGAGTTTGGCTTCAAGAATAGTTATGATATTATGGACCACAATGTTTGGGTCAATACCGAGCATATCAGTGTAGGATCAAGAAAAAGCATTGCTATGATCCTAGAGGAAAGGAGTAAAAGCTTCATGTTCATATGTATCTAAATATTGGCCTATGTTTAAAATGTATGGGTCGTCCGATTATGGATATTTATTTTGATGGCTGATTCATTTAACATGGTTTGTGTCTTAGAAGGTAATGGTGGTGAATATAATAATCTTCCACACTAAGGTAGGTGAGAATAGGCTCATCATCCCGACACTTAATGACATTAATAAAAGGTGTATCGTTATCGATCATGTCGGGATATAGGAAGCTAAAATAAGAGGGAGCCTCACCATCTCGTTGATAAGTCGAGGTCTTAGGAAATGGTGTTCATGAAATTTTTTTAGGAGGAATGGATTCTAGGTCCATAGACTCTATAGGTAAAGGTGGTGAAGGAAGGTTTTCATCCTCAATGAGTTCGATGCGGGAATTCTTGGAAGATGGTTCGAAAAATCCAATACCACTTTGGTCTTTATGTTTACGTGTGTTGCACGGGATGACAATATAGAAGCCTTGTTCATAGAACCCAAAGCCAAATCCATTCAAAGCATAATGTTGGAGGAAGGTATGGGTGAAATGGTTATTGGTGAGAGATTACAGTCGATAAATATGGTCATGTTTGGGTAGGCATTTGAGACAAGTAGGTAGAAGTATCAAGTCCCCCATATGTTAAGTTGGTGCGAAGGTGGGGAGGATTGTAAGGGAAAACCTTGCCTATGTGGTGATCATAGTGGGGATGTTGGTGTAGGTTACCATACTCTTGAGGAGTAAGGAATGTGTCGATGTTGTACAAGTGATACTCCCCTAGAGTGAGGCGTTGAAAAACACCTTCTAAGGGATTGCTAGTTGGTAAAAGGGTAGTGGGAATGGATGAGTTACTTTGGGGAAGCAAAGAATAAGAAGCATTGGTTGGTTGAGAAGTAGGTGGGTTAGGGGATGGGTTGGTTATAGAGGTTATGATCTAGGTGGGAAGAGAGGAGTTAGATGTGGGAGAGGTAGTGGCAACGATTGTGGAAGGGGTTGTGGTTTAAGGAGATATGGAGGTGGTGGAAGATGCCTTAACTAGTATAAGGACATCATTAGGTCTATACAACATGTTACAGGTTTTGAATGGTGAAGGGTTAGCTGGAATGATATAGTTATGTCCTTCATGTTCAAATTTTACACAGCGATGTAAGGTTGAAGGAACACAACCCATGATGCGGATCCAAGGTCAGCCAAGCAACAAGTTATACTAGAATTCCCCCTCTAAGATGTAAAATAATTTTGGAATGGTACGGGGGCCCATGCGAATGTGGAGAATGATGGTGCCAAGGGTTGAAGTTATGGCATCATTGAATGAACACAACATAATTGGGTTATTATGCATGTAATTGGTAGGGATGCGTATTTGGTTGTATGCATGGGAAGATATAATGTTGATTTTAGCACTGCCATTGATCATAACACATTGAATGTGTATATTATCAATGTAGACAGAGATGAATAGGGAGGGATTAGGATCATCTGATTGGAGAGGTACAATCTCATCATTAGAGAAACTGAGAGTGGCTACTTGATGAGTGGTGGCAAGTGTAGAGGAAGGGGATGAATTGGTGAGAGAGGCCACATGGTGAGGGGTGATAATGGAGGCCATAGGCATAGGGTCGTTAGGTAAAACCTCAATGGATTACAAAACTTCCATGAGGGCCTGTCGATGAGATTTAGAGGTTTGGACAAGGTCATACAATGACATTTTTAGCAGAGATTGGTGTAATTGTTTTATCATTATACGATGGGTGACCCTATTAGAAATAGGGTATGTGGGTCCTTGAATGGTGATTTTTGGTGTGGGTGTGGATGGTATATTGGGCACAGGATTGGCAGATGGGCTGGTTTCTTTCTCCTTTCCTTTGTCTCTTTCGCCGCGAGTGGCAAGGTGGATCATGTTAACGAGGAAGAGATGTAGATCAAGAATTTCACGCTTGTTACTGTCCAAGTTAATGCACCAAACTAAGCACAAAAACCCCGAAAAACCTCAATGAAATCGATACTCACGATGAAGATGTAGACGGATGAGGAAGCCGATGTAGACAAGACGGCGTACCTACAAGCAATTTACACAATAGATCCGAGTAACCCGCAAAACACGGTGCTTGACGTAAAAGATGGCGTTAGAAGATATTTGGGTCGCCCGAGAAGCGGGTCCGGAAGCGATAAACTTCCTTGGCGGATGTCGATCCACGTTTCAATAAAGAAAAGAAGCATACATGATAAAAGATGTAAATAAAGACTAGATTTTCTCGATTGCGGTAATAATAAAACAGCCCGAAGCAATGAGCAAGAGACGAAATACGTAAAAACGAGGAAGCTGCGAAATAATGTTGGATTTGTGTTACTGTGACCTTTACTTATCTGCAGTGAAATCAGCGTCTTGATCAGGTAGAATCGGCGGCGATCGATGTGATCAGCGTCGGCAGGGACTGATCGACCGGCGTCGGCCGATGGATAAGATCGACAATCAAGGTGAAAGCGATGACCAATCGAGGCTGCGCGATGAGATTCGGGGATTGGAAGGTGAATGTAGTCTGCAAGATGTGCCGAAGATGGAGAGACGCTGGAACAGAGTCACTAGATGATAGATGGTGGTGTATGATGTTGATATGATACGAAGCGAGTAAATGCGGTGCTCCTCTCAGGGATTGATTAGGACAGGATCTCCCCTAACTGAGACAATTGATGCTAAAAAGATCTCCCTTTCTTGCAACCTGAATCTTTCTCGCTCTCTGTTCGTGCGTAAGTGCTTTCTTTCGCTCGTTCGTCTCTTTTTCGGTTCGATTTTTCCGCCCCTAGAACTGAGTTCTGGGCTTGCTTTTATAATCGGCGCCGCTCCTAGAAAATCGGCGCCGACCATATGGGTCGGCGCCGATCGCGGAAAAGACTCCCGAGATGGCCAAATTGATCGATTCGAGAAAGACAAGACTTATCCCGACCACGGGAAATATCCCGCTTAGGGAAGATTTAAAAATGGATGTGATACATGGGTAGAATAAATTTGGGGTAGATAAGTGATTAAGATGCATGGGAAGAAGCGTAATTAAATATTTAATTATTTAATTACTCATGGGTAAGATGTGATGTGATGAATTAAATTTAGAGTAAGTGATTAAATCACAAATTGGATAATATCCCAAGGGGATAGTTGGTGACGTGAACGTGCCCCAGGTTACCTAAAACGAATGTGAGGGACACTAAATTGAGAAACCAATTTTAGGTGTCTACATTTTGCCCCTTTTTGTCAAGTAACTTGCGATAAGCAAGGTTATGAGACAAAAACAAGGAGATGGAAGAAGAGAAGAATTTGTGGTGATGTGATCCCCCTCAAACTAGGGATGGGATGGATGATAGAACAGACGATCCCGAGTTTGAAAGAGGTAGATAGAAAATGCAGGATGCCCCAGTCGGATAGCTGGAGTAGAACTGACCATTGAGGACGCATAAAAATAAACACAAGGGCAGCAACCTAAGGAACTCACATTGGTAGGGAAAACTAGCGGTCTCCTCGTGAGGAGCGTTAGTTCCTACTGAGACCCATGAGTGTAAAGAGAAGCTGCAAAATAGTCAACATCTAAAGAGAGACACATTGGTAGGGAGAACTAGACGGTCGATAAATCGAGGCAGCGTTAGTGCCTACTGAGACCGCGTAACTCTAAGCGGCTAAACAAAAGCGAGTGCTCCACGCAAAGGGAACAAACTCGAAATAGATGGTGATATCGAAAATATGTGCCGAAAGACAACATGTAGCGCACAATAATGATCGAGATAGACTAGCCAAGCATCAACACTATGGCAAAGAGATTAGCAGATGGAAGCAACGCAGCGTGGAGAAGCGATACCGCAATCCACGGGCAAAAATGAGTATAAATCGATAGACTGATAGATGATGATATAGACATAGACTGATAGATGATGAATAGACGTGATTGGATAGATATAGACTGATAGAGGATAGAAATAGATGTGATTAGATAGATTGAAATGTGGATAAAATAGATGTGATTGGATAGATATAAACTGATAGATGATAGATGTGATGTGGATAGAATTTTGATTGATATGTGGATAAAATTTTGATGAAAAAGAGAGATAGATAGATGTAATGTAACTTGGATGCACAAGTTTTTAGATGTTTTGATGGATAGATGGATAGATGTAGCGTAATTGTGATGGATAAAGATATAGACTGATAGAGGATAAAATAGATGTGATTGGATAGATATATTGATAGATGATAGAAATAGATGTGATTAGATAGATTGAAATGTGGATAAAACTTTGATAGATGGATGTGATACAACTTGGATGCACATGATGTTGGATGTTTGGATTAGATATGGATGATATAATGTACCTTGGATGTCCATTGTGAGGGATAGATTTAGATATAGATAGATGCAATGTACCTTGGATGTACATTTTGATGGATAGATAGATGGATGTGTTTGATATATGGATGTAATTATAAGGAGAAATGAATACGAGATAGGAGTTTTGATAGATAAGATGAATTTTGATAGAAGATAAATTTTGATTGAATTAACATGTGAAATGCCAATTTAACAGGATGCAAGACAAAGAAATGGAGAATACTCCCGCAAGAGCAAAAGATGAAAGCGGAAACAACCGTGACTTAGAAGAGAAGATACTCGGAGAAGAAGAAAAATGATAAGTTGGACTTCCGATCGACCATAGATAAAATCGAGAAGGGAACCAAAAGACCAAGCATACAAGGCCCTATATAAGATTAAAATAAATCGACACTAACTAGTCGCAAACCGGATCTAGGATAGAAACGGAAAGAAAAGTAAGTAAGTATCTTGTCGGAACTTACAAGGGATGACAGAATACATGTCCATAGTGGGGAAATAGGATTCTCCATATGATCGACAAAAAGGTCCTAAATCTCAGCTTCATGACTTTGACAGATAGGCAAACTGATCAATGCGGGAAGTTTGCTTAATATGGAAAGACTGATCGATGCGGGAAGTCTTTCAGTGATGCTATAAACTGACTGGAAGGCTGATTAATTACAAGAAGCCTTGAATTTTTCTTTGAGAAACAGCCGTCCTTCAAGGGAGCGGTCTGTATTGTGAATTTTAATGCTAGCCATCCTTCGAGGGTATGGTCTATTTTCTTTTTGATTCACTTGATAATGTATGGATAGCTGTCCTTCGAGGGATCAGTCTATCTTTTTGGATAGCATCTTTTTCTTTTTTTTTTTTTTTTTTTTGGAAACTTTTTGGAAGAAGCTGAGTTTAGACCTAGATAGATCAAATGGAGGGGAAGAGAACATAGAAGAAC
This sequence comes from Taxus wallichiana var. yunnanensis, assembly GCA_018340775.1. Classification (NCBI taxonomy): domain Eukaryota; kingdom Viridiplantae; phylum Streptophyta; class Pinopsida; order Cupressales; family Taxaceae; genus Taxus; species Taxus wallichiana. The sequence continues at coordinate 750,381,487 of CM031242.1, forward strand.
ATGCACTCACGACCCGAGTAGATCTGATGAAGATAAGTACTTGGGACAGATGAAGTGGTGATTAAGGTATTCCTACCATGAGGAGGAACATATCCAAAAGAAACGTGCAATGAGTAGAGCCGCGATACTCATACTTAAGGTAGACGAGGCAATAGGCGGAGAACCACACAATTTCAAATCACCACGAAAGTAGATGACTGGTTATTAGGACGGATGGAAGATCTGAGTTGCGACTAGATTTGTGTAAGATAGATTTTAACAGTAGAAGGGCCGCAAATGCAAGGCATTAAGAGGTTCCGCTTCAGGGATACCATCCATGGAAGATAAACGATAAGCCCCAGACCCATACTTATGAGTGATAATGTAGGGGCCCATCCAGTTGGGAGCAAACTTACCACGTTGACTTCTTTCGAGTGTAGTGACATTTTGATTTTCCTTAAGAACAAGATCACCAATTTTGAAGTCACGATGTTGCAAGTGCTTGTTATAAGCACGTTTGACACGCTCGAGATAAACCTGATGATGATCAAGAGCGTTAAGACGCCGCTCATCTAATAGTTCAAGTTGTGCTAGACGATTTTGACGATAATCCTCATCGGAGACAAATTCTCTGAGAGAAACACGGAGAGATGGGATTTGGACTTCCAAAGGAAGGACAGCCTCAGACCCATAGACGAGAGAGAAGGGAGTAGCACCAGTAGGAGTACGAATGCTAGTCCGATAAGCCCAGAGAGCAAAAGGGATATGTAGATGCCAATCCCTACCAGCTCGACTAGTTACCTTTGCGAGGATATTACGCAAAGTTTTATTGGAAGCTTCGGCTTGACCATTAGCTTGAGGGTAGTATGGAGAAGAAAAACTGAGCTTGATATTGAAAGCATTGCAGAGATTCTGCAAATCAGCGTTTTTGAAAGACTTACCATTATCTGTGATTAGCTTGTGTGGAACGCCAAAGCGACAAATGATGTGTTGATAGACAAAATCAACTATGGGTTTAGCCTTTGTTGAAGAAAGGGGATAGCTTCTACCCACTTAGTAAAGTACTCGTGGCGTGTAATGATAGAATGATGACGCTTGTGAAGAACGAGGATTGATGAGACCAATAAGATCAAGACCCCACTGCGAAAAAGGCCACAAATCCGCGCGAGGTTAAAGCTTTGACTAGGATGTGCGTGAGATTGGAATGTTGCTGACACTTGATGCACTTCTTAGTGTATTCACAACAATCTTGATTAAGAGAAGGCCAATAATATCCCAAACGTAAAATACGCTTAGCTACAGCTAAGCCACTAAAATGTCCACCACAGATACGTCATGGACCTCACGAATAGCTTTAGATGATTCATGGGTTTTGAGGCATCGAAGCAAAATACCATCAAAGCCGCGCTTGTAAAGAATCCCGCCTAGGATAGTGTAGCGATTGGCGCGTTGGACAAAAGACCTTCTACCATTGGGAGACAAATCTGGAGGAAGGACCGAATGAGATAGATAATCAACTATCTGTTGATACCACTCATCCTGAGTATGGGTTGTGACAGCATTGATTGACGTTAGTTGCCCAAGATAAGATGGTTGATCCAATCGTTGCACAGCCACATAAAGACGCGAGTCTTCGGTAAAAGGCGGGATAAGGGAGGCTAAAGAGGCCATGGTATCTGCGAATCGATTTGCAGTACGCGGAATGGCTTGGATAGTGAACTTGTCGAAAGATTGGAGTTGGGCAAGAACGATGTCGCGATATTTTTGAAGGATATCATTCTTGCATTGATAGACACCCGTGACTTGGTTAACGATGAGTTCGAGAATCACCAAAGATGTCGATAATGCGCAGAGATTAATGGCATTTTGAAGACCTAAGACAAGAGCTTCGTACTCAGCCATATTATTGGTGCACTCAAAGTTTAATTTGTGTGCGGCAGGATTGGGATAGGCATACCCGAGGAGGAATCATCACGAAACCCGCACCTCCCCCTTGCTGGCATTTGGATCCATCAAAGAAGAGTTTTACTTTAAATGGAGATAGACCAAAATCAATTTGTTGGATAAATTCATCGGGGAATTGAGCAAGGGGGTCACGAGTGTCCGGAAGAGGAGCATCAGCTAATTGATCTGCAATAACCTGACCCTTGATAGCCTTTTGCGGGATAAACTCGAGGTCAAACTCTGTCATGAGCATAAGCCAACGGGTGATACGATCATTGTGATAAGGCTTTGCATGGATTGTCTTAAGTGGATTGACACTTGTGACAATGTAAGTTTTATGATTAAGGAGATAGTGACGAAGCTTAGAAGTTGCAAAGAAGAGAGCGCAACATAGTTTTTCGGCCGAATGCGTGTCTCATACTCATGGAGGGTGCGACTGATGTAATAGACAGCTTGTTCTTTACCACAAGTGTCCCGATGCGAGATCATGGCTCCCAGAGCATGGTCAGTCACAGAGATATAAAGATAGAAAGGCTCCCCCTCGCGTGGAGGTGTAAGCACAGGTGGAGAAAGAAGATAAGCTTTGAGATCATCAAAGGCCTTTTGGCAATGCTCATCCCATTCAAAATGAACATTCTTACGGAGAAGATGGTGAAAAGGTTGACAACGGTCCGACAATTGGGAGATAAAGCGACGCACTGACTGAAGACGTCCTTGGAGACTGCGGAGTTGCTTTAAGTTAGAAGGGGGAGGCATCTCAAGGATAGCTTTTATTTTCGCGGGGTCGACTTCAATGCCCCTGATGGAAATGATAAAACCTAAAAGTTTACCAGTGAGAACGCCAAATACGCACTTAGCTGGATTTAGACGAAGACAGAAGCGGACAAGCCTCTCAAAGAGAGGTGCAAGGATGAAAAGATGATCGACGGCGTTTGGATTTGCCGAGAGATCGTCAACATAATCTCTCTGATTTTGTGTAAGAGGTCATGGAAGATGTATGTCATTGCTCGTTGATAGGTTGCTCCTGCGTTCTTAAGGCCAAAAGGCATGACACGATAGCAAAAGGTCCCCCAAGGAGTTATGAAGGAAGTCTTATGTTGGTCTTACAGTGCGATGAGGATTTGATTATATCCGAGAGAAACCATCCATAAGAGAAAGCATCTCATGACCCATGATTAAATCTACGAGTTGATCGATATTAGGAAGAGGAAAATCATCCTTTGGGCGAGCAAGATTAAGATCCGGAAGTCGGTACAAATTCGAATCTTCCCGGTAGCCTTAATTCTTGGTACTACATTGGACACCCATTGCGGATAATCGATGGGTTGGATGAAGTTAGCGAGAGCAAGCGCCGTAACTCTTCTTTGACAAGAAGGGCTACTCTAGGGTGCATTTTACGCAATTTTGCTTATTTGGTTTGATGTTGGGAAGGGTAACGATATTGTGGACCACAATATCGGGATCGAGCTCTGGCATATCCTCATATGACCAAGCAAAGGCTTGCGATGTTTGAGAGAAAAGCGGTAAATCCCTAACTCCTGTGGATTAAAGGATTGGCCGACCTTAATGATGCGAGGTCTTGAAGTCCCTATATTAAGGTCGTCGACAAAGTGGCTTCGTTGAGAAGGGTAGACGTGTCGAAGGAATAGTCTTGGGAGATATGAATCCTCCGCCCCCAGATAGGTGAGGACAGAATCGTCATCCGCACAGTGGATAGTGTTGATAGTAGGAGAGTCGTCTCCAACTATTTCAGGGAAGATTAAAGGTATGGAAGCGGACCGATTGTTAGTCTCATAGACTAACGGCCCTAAGAAATGGTATTGATCAAAAAAAAAAAAAAAAAAAAAGTTAGGTGGGATGGAAATGTCGTCATCCACATCAAGTGATGCTTCTGATTTAGTGGGAGAAGATGGTTCCTTAGTAGGAAGGGGTTCATCAAGAATAGTGACGGTGGCCTCTGAAAGGGGTTTAAATCCTAACCCAAATTTTTGATGTGGCATGAGAGTAGGAATGGATTTGAGATCATGTATACCTTGTTCATATTTTCCAAGGCCAAAGCCTTTCCACGCGCATCGATATAGATAAGTTTTTGCAAACGTGGGATTCTGTAGATAATCAAACCCTGTTAGGTAAGGTTTGGCTCTAGGAGGAGAATCCGGGCGATAATGAGGTGTATCAAGACCACCGTAGATGAAATTGGTCTGTTGATTGGGCAAACCAATGGTGACGATGTGACCAGAGACTGGTTGATATTGAGTTGCTTATCGGTCTACCATACTCATTAGGTTTGAGATGGGCATCGAAAGATAAGAGAGGAAGCTCCCCTAGTGAGAAACGCTGCAATGTCTCTTCCAGATTTTGTAAATCCGGTAATTTGGTTGCAGGCATGGAAGAAGATGAGGCCCCATTTGGAGAAGATGTATTTTCTTTTAAAAGGCGGACCTAGTGGTCATGTCGCATTGTGCGAAGGAAAAGGATCTCTGGATGGGTGTATATTTTGCCCTCATATTGATATTTTAGGCATCGATGGAGGGTGGATGGGACCAATGCATTGCGTGAATCTAGGAGGCGTCAGAGGATCATGTTATAGTGGAATTTTCCTTCGACAATATAGAAGAGTTCATGGAGCGACTTCTTACCTACTCGGATGGGTAAGACCCAGGTTCCTAGAGTGGATTTGCTAGCTGATCGTTAAATGATCGAAGGCGAAGGCGGAGGACACCACATTCTTAGGTAACTTAAGTTGTTCGAATGTGTGGGAGGAGATGACGTTGAGTGCAGCTCCACTATCGATCATAACACGTTTTAAGGTAGTGTTATTGATTGGGCTGGGTGATGAAGAGGAGCCTCAAATCTTACGAAGAAAGATGAGGAATTTCTGAATCCTCAAAAGAAATGGCGGTCGATGGACCATTGATCAACAACCAACTCGAAGGGTTGGGGCTCATCGGAATTTATTGCGATGCGGCGCAGTTATCATTAGAGCACTGGCGATGTTGTGGGGAGGATTGGATGAGGTCAAAAGAGACATTTTGACCGGAGCTTAGGTGAGTGCTTCATGACACTCTCCTCAACGGATACGGGAACTTGAGTCCGAGTGTGCAGCACGAATGGAGACCTTGGGTCGTGGGGCTGATGAGGAAGGAGACACGCCTTCGAGGGGCTGGAAATGACAACCCATGGTCTAGATGTTGGAGATGAAGATGGGTTATGATAACGTTGGGTTCTAGTGGCGATATGGATCATGTCAATTTGGGAGGTGGAAGATCGGGCGCGTGGAACCACTAGAGGTCCGAATGGATGGTTGAGGTTCGGATGAGGCTATGGTGAGCGAGGAGGTACTTGTTCCTCCTCCTCCAGCTGAAAAAAGGTCACTTTCTTCTAGAAGGTTCTTGATAACGGCAGAGAGCTTTACATCCCTCGATATCATGACCGGAGCGGTGGTAGGCACAAATCAAATCGAGTTAAACCAAGCAGGTTTCACTCCTTTCGGGTTATATGGTTTAATCGGAGGAAGGGTTATAGATGAAGATTGGATAAGTTGATGAAGGACTTGGTGTAAAATCCGGTAGGCGAAGATGAGGATGGAGATGATGAAGATGGTTCTTTTACATTAACCATTGCGAGGTAAAAGAACTTGCATGTTAGGTTTAACATTTTATTAGGGATCCTCTTATTTGTTTGGACATTTGGAGGAGCGAGTCTTGGGTGCTTAGGATGGGAGTAAATGAGACATGATTGACTTTGGTGGAGGAGCCCCTAAGATAGATTTTGAGGAGGATGGAGTGTGTGCAGATTTTGCGGTCTTTGGAGACAAAGGGGGTTGCTTATCGGATTTACGGATGATTTAGATAATGTTGATTTAGGGAGAGGAAAAGTCCTCAAGGTAGGTGTAATAGGAGGAATATAGGGTGCTTTGGTTTTTGGTAATGAAGATGAGGATCTTGATAGAAGAGGTGGCATCTTTTGGGTAGGTAAGTCTACTTTTAGGGGTGTTGATGAAGAAGAAGATGATGACTTTGATGGATGTGTAGAAGAAGACGCCTTCTCAGTGGGCAAATCCAATCGTTTATGGGGCGTAGAGAGAGATTTTGTGGAAGAGCACCAAGGTCTTGATGGTTCGAAATATGGGTTTTCCTTTTTGAGGATGGTGACAACTTCCACGGCATAAGGTGACTGTAACCTTTTCGGAGGAAGCAAGTGGGATGGTACTGATGGTGTAGTGTTAGATTTTGGTTGTCGCGGTTTAGGTTGAGGAATCGAGTGTGCAGGTGTTGGTGTTACTTCTTTTGATTTTTCCTTAATAGGTGAAGTAACACTATTGATGGGAGAAGGAGTGATGAAGAAGGAGTGCCTTGCGGAGGAGAACTTCGATGTAGTAGGAAAAGAGATAGGAAGGGTCAAGATCGAAGACACTTCCGTCGAAGTCGGCACAATTATGGGTACATTCACCAAAGGCATAGTTGCGACGGGAATGGGAGCAACGGAAGTAGATGTGTCCGTAGTGGAAACTCGGAGGGATGTGATTGCCTCGAGCATTGAAAGAATGTCTGATGATGAGACAGATGAGGATGACACTGTCTCGGGTATGGATGGGAGATCGGACAAAGGAGCGGAGAGAGATGACTCCGTGTTTAGCAATGTAGGGATATTCAAAGGTGGACTATCTAAAGATATTGGAACTCCCGTGATTGATGAAGAGGAAGGAGGATCTGATTCGATTGATGTGTTTGCGGATAGATTGGTTTCAGAAGAAGATTCCTCGGTAGAGATGAAATTGATAGTGTGGGTGTTTGGTTTTTGAGATTCCGAAGAATTATGATTTGGGGCATGATTGGGGAAGGGTTGTTTGAAAACGTCCAGTGCTTGATTTGGGGGAGCATTTGGGTTATCTAGAATAAGCTCGCCTTTATCAATGAATTTTTGGACAAGGTTTTTGAAAGTCTGGCATCGCTCGATGTCATGACCCTTGGTTCTATGATAGTGGCAAAAATCGTTTTCCCTATACCAGAAAGGACGTTCTCGACTTTCATCAATATCCCTAATGGGTGGAAGTTCGATCATGCGAACTTCCAACATTTTTTCTAAGATAGAGGCATATGATTCCCCCAATGGAGCGAAGGATCGAGAAGATGAAGGCCCTTTTCGAGTAGATGAAGGGTCTCTTCGTGATGGTTGATTAGGAGTACTATCGGTTCTTGGTGTTTTTAATACGATAGCATTTGTGGACCCTTGATTTTTATCTTTAGGAGGGAAAGAATTTAGTTTGGTAAAGCGAGAGAAATCTGGTTTAGATTTGGAGCGAAGTTTTAGCTTCCCTTGTTCAATGGCGCGAGATTCAAGTTTGCGTGCCATTGTAAAGGCCTCTTCAAAGGTATGAAAAGTTTGGATCCTTAGAGTGGAAGAAATGTGATTAGGACAAGATCGGGTGAACAACTCGATTTGTTGGGATTGAGGAAGGGAGAAAGACAATTGGTTGATTATTCCTCTCCAACGAGCGACAAAGTCTGCAATAGACTCATCGTCGAATTGGCGAATGTTGTAAAGATCTGTAATTGAGATCTTATGGGCGATATTTATTGAGAAGTTTTCAACAAACATCTGGGCCAATTGAGAGAAAGAAAACAAAGAATGTTGAGGGATGTTATTGTACCAGTCCAAAGCGGGACCCGCTAGAGACATAGGAAAGGTACGGAGCATGAGTTCCTGGTCCTGGACGATAAGGTAGCAAGCATGTTTGAATGCTCGCAGATGTTGTTGAGGGTCTTCCCGACTATGAAATTTTGAGAATTTGGGAAGTTCCCATTGGGGAGGATAAGGCTTAAAAGCCACCGAAGGATGAATGGGTTCATTGCACACTTCTTCAAAGGAGTATGAAGGACGGGCTCCTTTTGTGGAGGCTTCCAAGTCTGCAATTTTCTTGAAGAGAATTTGAACTACATCCGATTGGGGAGGAGGTACATTGGTATGTCCTACATAAGAAGCAAGTAGTGGGTGTTGTTGAGGTGTCAATGGGGGATTCATCTGTTGTTGGATAGGATGATAAGAGGAATAACCAGGTGTTTTGGGTGACACCTGGTGAGGTATTTGTTGTGAGGTAGCTTGCGTATAGGCAGGCTGTGAGATAATAAGTGGTTGAGAAAATATAGGTTGGGTGACGAATGGAGCCTGTGATTGGTGGACTCCTATGTTTGTTGATTGAATAGGGACAGATTGAGGAATATGGGTGTTGGTTGGTTTGGACATGTTGGGGAACAAGACTTGAAAGGGGCCTTCTACTGCCGAATTAGGTATCAAGGGTGCCGATACTAGAGGATGGGCGAATGTCACAGTCGCTGGAATATTGGAAGAAAGACCCCCTAGAGGACGAGAAGTAGGAGCCAACTGACTATTCGGAGGGGGTTGGCTCATGAAGAGGTATTGACCTTGGGAAACGATGGAGGGCATAGATGAATTGACGGCAATGTGCGGGTGTGCCGACGCATTTACCATAGCAAGGGCAGAAGACCTCTCAGAAACGGGTTGTGGAATATTCGAGGTAACTGCGATGTTAGGGATAGGTAAGACTAATTGAGAACTAGTTGACATGGTAGGTGGAAGAGAAAATGGAGGCATAGGGGCCTCGCCCTTCTCCGTGGCTCGAGGCAAGAGAGATGGTGCAAACTGCTCAAAAGAGGCCTGGGATGATCCACGAGGATAATTGTACACTTGTCGGATTGGTGGGTCTTGGTCAGATATTTGGATCGACTTGTGTACTAGGTAGTCCATGAGGGCTACCGGATTACGATCAAGGAGAGCCTGAAATTCAGGATCCCCGCGAGGAATAGACTCCAAGTCGGAAGATATTTCGATGGACTAGGAAGTTTGGGCGTGATGGGATTGTTTTGGCTTGATGGAAAGGATTATACGACCATGAGGGGAACCCACTAATAGTGGTCCCAAGGAAGATTGGAGGGTGCGAAACATCCACGCTGGTGGTGATTTCGGAGGAAGAAGGAACTGTTGGGCCATTTTCCTAGATTGTGACCGGGTGATAACCGTGGCATAAGCAAGAAAAGAAGATTGTCTAGCTAATGCACAAACAATTCAAGCGTATGCAAGTGATTATCTCCTTTAAATTTTGATGCTTTTAAGAAAAGAAAATGTTAGGAAGGCTTTTAGAGCAGGAACTACTCGAGATAGCCAAACTAGGGATGGTTTGGGTAATGTTTGGTGAGGAGTCGAAGGCACTTGATAAGAAAAGACCAGAGCACGTGGCTTGATATAGGGCCTACCCCCGCACTTCACACACCACTGCGATAAGGAGTCGGGTGCTTTGCCAATATATACCAAAATCTTCCGTGAATTTATAGCGTGGCCGAGTACCGCGTAGGCTCTTCCTCTTGGATATCACTTCCAAGTAGGCGAGGCAGGAAGGAGTTTTGTTTAAATGCTTTATACCTAGTGATTTTGGCTTTGTGTGCAAGGGTGAAAAATAAAAATCAAATAGTGTCACTACCAATTTTGATCAATTCTCAACCTAATTAAGACTAGATGAAAAAGCATGCCACATGATGACAAAGAAAAGGTTCTTTTTAAGCACTTAAAAGCGAAATGTTTGATTTCGATGAAGACAAGTCAAACAAGTTCTTTCCCAAATGTGATTAAGTTCTTTTTAAGCACCAAAAAAAACTGAAGTATTTGGATGTGATAGATAACCAACAAAGAAATCCTAAAAAAGGAGAAAACACCGAAAAAGAGGAATACCTGTAGGTTTAGCTCTCCAAGGTGTGTGGACTTCAAAAAGCGCGTTGTTGAGCTCTTCCCCTCGAACAATCCCACGAGCAAGCAAAGTGCTCCGCAAGAAAAGATCAAGCAAACAACAAACAAGATCCGGAAAGATACATCCAGATAATGGTGAAACGAAAAAATTTCTAAAAATAGAAAAATTTCCAGATAATGATTTCGCCTAAAAAGCAAGATTGAAATGATGAACAGAAATGCTCAAATAGGACTGATAGAAATCAGTGAAGAAAAGGAACAAAGTTCAAAACTAGAAAAGAAATGAACTTACCAATAAGGGACTTTGGTTGGGTCCCACCGGGCGTGCCAGAATGTAGATCAAGAATTTCGCGCTTGTTACCTGTCCAAGTTAATGCACCAAACTAAGCACAAAAACCCTGAAAAACCTCAATGAAATCGATACCTGATGAAGATGTAGACGGATGAGGAAGCCGATGTAGACAAGACGGGCGTACACGAGCAATTTACACAATAGATCCGAGTAACCTGCAAAACACCGGTGCTTGACAGAAAAAGATGGCGTTAGAAGATATTTGGGTGGACTGCCCGAGAAGCGGGTCCGGGAAGCGATAAACTTCCTTGGCGGATGTCAGTCCACGTTTTCAATAAAGAAAAGAAGCATACATGATAAAAGATGTAAATAAAGACTAGATTTTCGATTGCGTGTAATAAAGCAGAAAGTGAAGCAAAGAGAAATACTGAAAGCGAGGAAGCTCGAAATAATGCTGGATTTGTGTTACTATGACCTTTACTATCTGCCAGTGAAATCGGCGTCGATCCAGGTAGAATCGGCGGCCCGATGTGATCGGCGTCGACCAAGGACTGATCGGCGTCGGCCGGATCGGATAAGAGTGTCAAGGCCGAAGGCGGATCGACCAATCGGGACCGGCGCTATGATGAGATTCGGGGATTGGAAGGTGAATGTAGTCTGCAAAGATGTGCCGAAGATGGAGAGAGCGCTGGAACAGAGTCGCTAGATGATAGATGGTGGTGTATGATGTTGATATGATACAGGCGAGTAAATGGTGCTCCTCTCGTGGATTGATTAGGACGAGATCTGCCCCTAAGCGAGACAATTGATGCTAAAAAGATCTCCCTCTCGCAACTGACCTGAATCTTTCTCGCTCTGTTCGTGCGTAAGTGCTTTCTTTCGCTCGCTCGTCGTCTCTTTTGGTTCGATTTTTTCCCCCTAGAACCGAGTTACGGGCTTGCTTTTATAATCGGCGCCGCTCCTAGAAAATCGGCGCCGACCATATGGGTCGGCGCCGATCGCGGAAAAGACTCGAGATGGCGAAATTGATCGATTCGAGAAAGACAAGACTTATCCCGACCACGGGAAATATCCCGCTTAGGAAGATTTAAAAATGGATGTGATACATGGGTAGAATAAATTTGGGGTAGATAAGTGATTAAGAAGATGCATGGGAAGAAGCGTAATTAAATATTTAATTATTTAATTACTCATGGGTAAGATGTGATGTGATGAATTAAATTTAGAGTAAGTGATTAAATCAATTTGATAATATCCCAAGGGGATAGTTGGTGACGTGAACGAATGGTTACCTAAAAGCGAATGTGAGGGACACTAAATTGAGAAACCAATTTTAGGTGTCTACAAGAGAGGTGGATGGAGAAGGTGTGTCAAGAAAAGTATAACGACATGATGGAAAAAAACTGGTACATGATAAGAACCTTTGAAATGAGTAGGCGCACTAGCATTTTGATGGGGTCTTGGCTAGCTCTCTTATACGGACCATATTGATCTCAAATTTTAGAGGTGGATAAAAGGGTTGTGGAGGTGGTGATGTAGGTCACTGAATAAGTAGTGGGTGAGGATGTGTGGTGATAGGTGGAGGTGGAATAGGGTCTTCATCTAGAAGATCATCATTGTCAAAGTTTTGTCTAGGAGGAAAAATTTGGAGAAGAATGGTTTTAAGAGCCTTACAATTTTCTACATCATGTCCTGGCATGCAATGGTATGCACAAATTTAGGTATAATCAAACCCTATTGGTTTAGGTTTAAGTGGGTCGTAAGGTCTAAGTGGTGGTAAGGTGATGACAAAAGTCTCTAAAATGTTGGTTAAAATATTAGCGTAAGATGATGCCAATGGATCAAAATGTGAAGTAAGTGTGGGTTTGGATTGAAATGTGGGTGATTTTGGTGGGAGAGGCTTGAAAAGAGGTAGAATTAGAGGTGGGATAGGTTTGACCACTAGTTTGGTAGGTGGTACTATTTTAAATTTGGGTTGTACCTTCTTGGGTAAAGGCGTAGTAGATGAACTAGTGATAGAAGATGTAGGCTTAACTACCTCTTTGGAGGGTAGTGGATTTTTCAACTTTGGTTACACCTTCCTGGGTAAAGGTGAGGAAGGAGTATGTGATGTGGAAGGGAAGGTAGATGGTAGAAGAGGATGAGTTAGCCAAGGTGATAAAGGAGGTGCACAGTGAAGGTTGTTGGTAGAGGCAAGGTGGAAGGTATGGGTTGAAGAGAAGGAAATCTCATAGTAATCGATGTGGTTATTGTAGGTGGTGGGGTATATGTGGTAAGAAATATGTGGGTAATGGTGAAGGTGTACACTGTGCAGGTAAGTTGGGTGTAATAAAATATCGTGATGAAGAGGTAGGCTGTTGTGCTTTTGGTTTTCCTTGGATAGGAGGTTGTTTGGCCAAGGTCGATGGGTGAGGTCCTAGGATGGAGGGAAGTGGTGAAGGTGACAGAGGAGTAGTGGGATGAAGCCGGTGTATGCGGCTTAGAATTTTGGGTTTTCCTTTAATATGGGGGAATAGTCTTTGCGCGAGCTTGGGAATATGTGGCTAAGTCTAATTTGATAGGAGGATGGACTAGGCTTGATGTCGGCATGAATCCTAATGTGGTGATGATTATGGCTATAGGGGAAAGTATAGGTGCAAGTAGGTTCTTAGGCATAGGATCAAGTTTGATTATTAGTAAAGGTTTAGGTGTAGGTGAGGGTGATGAAGAAGAGTCTGTTATGACCAATATGGGCATGGTTGGTTCAATTTTCTAAAATACCTTTGGATAAATCGTAGAGGTATCAACAATAGATGACATTTACATTTAGGTTGAAAAGGGTAGCCAAAGACATCCCCAAAGCATGGAATTATCAACATAATCCAAGTGGTTTGCTAGGCATTAAAATGAAACTATTAAGAAGAGAATATGACATTGATTTAGTAGTAATCCCTGTAAAGTATGTCTGTGAGACAGGGAACCGATTGGTTGGCAGATTCATGGGTAAGAGAGCCGAGAGAAAATCAACTGGATCTTGGAAGGCTAATGGGGAATTGTCAGCAAGTGGCACTTCTAAAGGATCCTCTATTGGTAGGGGAGATGACAGGTGGGATGAGGTAGGTTCCTCTTTCAGTGGAGAGGGAGGTGAGCATGACTCTCTCGTGGGTAGGAGAGTTAACACCGTAGTTTTTCATTAGGTTGTGAGGGGAGTGATGAAATGGCATCAAAATATATTGTGGTCTCCTCCGTGGGTGAAGGGGGAGATGAAGGGGACTCCTCTATGGGTGAAGAAGTAGATGAAATAGGTTCCTCCATGGGTAAAGTAGCTCATGCTAGAATCTCCTTGATGGAGAGGATAGGAGGAAATTGAGGAAGGGTTGGTATGATGTTGAAAACAACATGGACTTCATGGAAATTACTTTCATTAGTGAAGGCTCACCAATTTGGTTAGATGATGAGGTATTGTTAGGGAATAAATTCTTGAAGATATGAAAGTTCAAATTAGTTGGTGTGTTTCGCTTGTACAAAACAAGATCTCCATTATCTAACATTTCCTGGACAATTTTTTTTGAAGGTTATACAATTACCATCGTTGTGGACTTTAACGCGACGATAGTTGCTTAATATTCATGTTCCTTATACTATGCAGAATAGGATGAGTGGGGTCAAAACTAGTACTGTTGTTTGATGGTGGAAGATTAATTTCTCTCGACTTTAAGAAGTTATTCTAATACTAAAGAATAAGTCTCCCCAATTGGAGTATATTTTCATTTCTCCCGCCTAGACCGAAAAGCTTGAATGAGAGAAAGGTTGGAGGAATTTTTGATTAATTAGATGGGTGAGATGGGCCAACTTTTAAAAGCTGTTGTGTTGGCGAGATCCTTTTGATTTAGAATAATTGTTTTAGGGGTTTTGAAGAGGAAGATGCATCATTTCATTTAAATGCAGTGTTTTTGTTACACAATTGGATTTTCTTCTCTTTAATGGCACAAATTTCAAGTTTTTGTGCCATGGTGAATGCTTTATCAAAGGTAGGAAAGGTGTAGACTTGAAGAGTTGGTGAGATGTGCCTAGCACAATCCCTAGTGAACAACTTTATAAGCTCGGTTTGAAGTAGCTGGAATGTAAGCTGGTTTATGAGGTTCCACCAACTAAAGAAAAATCGTGATAGACTTTTCGTTGTATTTTCATTATTGGTTAGTCAGAATTTGGCACTTAGCAAAAGGACATACGAAGGTTTGCATGTAAGAGAAAATCACATTCAAAGGCATAAGAGGTTTGGAAAGGATCACATGTGGAGAAGAGAGATAGATTCGGGACTTATCCATTTGCAAGATGAGGATCTACTACTTTGGAGATAGTGTGTGGAGCACAAAAACCAAGATTAAAGACTTGCGCAACACGCATTGGCTATTTTTTTATTATTGGCTACAAAGCGCTTTGTATGGATACAAGATGAGAATAGATCTACTACTGTTAGTTAACTAAAAGTAGTCTATTGTTAGTGCACTTGTATGTGTGGCTATATTTGTAATGGCATATGGCTAATAATAGCATGTGACCTATTTTGGGATTAGATAAGTAGTGAAGGGCAAGTCCCCACCCTTATAAATATGTATTGAATTGTGTAGCATAGAGAGAATGGTGTGAGAACTGTGTTATAGTGAGATTATGCTACAAAATCTAATACGTGTATGAGCATATACTATTGTTATTGTAAGGAAGCTTATGTGTATTAATGAATTTAATATAATGGAGATTATGGACTGAATCAAGGTGTTATCATGGTTATCCTTTAAGTCTGTTATTCTCTAGATCTAGATTTGAACATGCACTATGGAATTATATATTATTCATAGATATGAATGCCTTAAGTCTTCATCATGCTAACATTATGCAATATCAACCCTAAAGAGGGGCCTGGTACCTTTGCATGCTTCGGGTGAGCACTCAGTCTAATCTACATGATGTGCCAGTGTGCCTAGGCTTGTATTGGTGAATTCTAGGTTATATTAGTAGTGTTGAGTATAAGTCGGTCATGGTGACCTTCTTGACAACATTGATCAAAAATGGTGTAGGAAGGCTTGAGCCACTTGGTTAAATGCGTAAATGGAATGTCTAGGAAAACCACTATACCAATCCAACACAGGTCCTATCAAGGACATTGGGAAAGTTCGCAAGAGTAGAGCATCATCATGAGTGATTAGATAACACCCATGTTTGAACGACCAAATTTTTGTTGTGGGTCTTCTTTGCTATTAAACCGATTGAATTTTGTCATTTCCCAATGTGTAGGGTATGGACGAATGGGAATAGATGGATGAATGGGCTCATTGCAGATTTGATTGTATGTTAAAGAGTCAGTAAGAACCTAGAAACCGGTGCTTCCAATGCTTGCATATTTTCCATCATCATTTTATTAAGGTCGTTGGTAGGTTGTGATGACCGAGCACCCCCGCAATATAATGGGGTGATGATGAATGTATGATGTGGATAACATCCTAATAAATTGTGGTGCTTGATTACGAGATTTGCAAGGTGGGAATAGATGCAAGAAAAAATATCCCAAATAGGCAACAAATGAGATTGGGGGTTGTTGGTGATATGTGTAAGTAGGTGGGGTGGATGTAACAAATCTTGTAGTGATTAGGGGTAGGGATTATGGGATAGAGAGGAAGATGTTTTGGAAATGATTATGGGTTGCCAAAACAATGGGTGTTGTGATGTGATAGGTATATATGAGGTGGCGGGTGTAGGCGGGGCTATGCCCAAGGTGGATAATGAAGGAATGGTTGACACCATGGGAGAAATGACACCAATGGTGTGGAAAATGTTGTAGGTGCAACATATATAGATGATGTGGGATTCAGTTGGGACACAACAAGTGGTAAGGTGGTTAAAAGGTAATGTCAAGCTAGTGGTAGTGACATGGAAGTAAGGATGAGGGTAGGAGGAATAGACACATGCATGTCGTATACCAACTATCCTGATGAGTCTCGAGTAGATGAATGGGCGAGATAATATTGTAAGGTAATAGGGTTCTGGTCAAGGAGTCTTGTGAACTCCTCATCACCGGTATTGATGATAATGGGCTGAGTGGGATCCATAGGTGATAGGATGGAAGGTGGCGATGGGCTAGGTGGGAGCAGTTGAAGGCTAGCGTGAAACACAAGGGTGTTAGCTTGGCTATGATTCAAAACCATGTGAGTTAGCATAGACCTGGTAATATACTCTCTATAAATGACACATAAAAACAAAAGGAATGGATAAAAATAGATTCCAGGAGATAAAATGGTCATTATTTTAATTAAAAATTAAAACACAGGCTGAACCGATGGTTAAGTTATAGTTAACCAATGATGGTGAGAAGGTGACCAATGAAATTTAAGGTAATCGATATAGTTTATTATGGAAAATCAAAATTTTTGAAAATGGGACAATAACTGATGAAAGTGAGACAAAACTAGATTTGAAAGTTATTTTAAAGATCTAGGGGTATGATGGTATGTCTGAGGTACCTCAAAAAGAACAAAAAATGGATGAGTGCTATTTTTTGTAAAATGACCAAAAAAGCATGCAACCAAAAATGGTTAGGTATAATGATGATGGTCGATGAATGAACGATGATGCTTTCTAAATCGATGTCAATCACTATGAAATTTGAAATGATGGAAAAAAATTGACTTTTGTGACTTAGATCAGACAAAATATCAACCCAAAAACCTGAGTATGATAGTGATGGAACGTAACACATTAAAAATAAATTACAATACACCAACTATAATTGTGGAGTGTGAGAGGAAGAAATTAAAATGGATAACACAACCTCACAACTCAAAACACAAATCAAGCAAAATTTTAAAAAAGACAAAATCCTATGGGTGAATTTTATGTTTTAGCTTATGCTATTTTAGATTGACTTGTGAATAAAACAAAGTTTTTGGTTCTATAGAAGGTGTCCTATGAAAAGAAAATATCTAAGGATGGTTTTAAAATTTTGGCATAAGGATTAGAAATGGTTTTTTGGGCGGTAGTCCTTCTCCAAGATAATGACTAGAAAGAGATACCAGTTTGGCACCCATTGTCAATCCTCTAATCATGTGATCATTGACAACTTCTTACAAGTAGGAGGATGTTTAAGAAGTTGTGTAAATTATTTAAGTGGTTTGGTATAGAGAGAGAGTGTGCAAGTGAACTACGATTAAATTATTCAACCATCAGTTAAGCATGAATTCCAGCATATAGGTTGCCCTCAAATTAATGTGATCTATAATGCAAAAAACTAGAATTAAATGTAAATGTTTTAAGCCCAAATCCACAATTACATTCAATGTAGAAAATGGAGAAGAGGAAGAGGAATGATCTTTCACTAATGCAATGTAGTAGAAAAGAAGACATGTTCTTTTTAAAGCACCAAAAGTACAATTTCTTTTAGTCAATAGAAAGAAGGAGAATATTTCCAGAGAAGAAAATTAATGTGAATACTTTTCAAAGAGAAATAAACACACAATGTTTTCCTAGGAATGAACAAATGCAAAGGAACCCTTGATGGGTCTCACAGGTGTGCCAAAATGGTTCACCAGATTCTTAGCAAATTAATGAAACTAGCTAAAGGAAGAAGGCCAAGGAGGAATACCTCATTGTAATATCATCCGTTGAAGGTCGAATGCATGTGAAGATCAGTTTTGAATCAAAATGGATGTGAGATCTCCAATATTTTTGGATAGGAGGAACTACCGTAGGTACAAAACATTAATTGCTGATATGTGGGTGGATATTTTCCCTAATGGGGATGTCATCCTTATTCTTATGGTTCACGGGGACCCTTTGCACATGACATGCACACGGGATATATGGTGGGATTTGTATTAATTTTCTCTTAAGATTCATTTTGGCCATTGTTTCTTCAATTTTCATTCTCATTCAACTAAAATCATGGGAGATGGTTGTTTAAGAACTGATTTCATTCACTATGGTTCCCTAAAGGATAACCTCTCCTTGTGGATCATTTTGAAAATTGGGGGATTTAGGAATTTCATCTCAAAAATCATGGGGTTTGATCCTTATCTTGCGTTGGAGTTTGGTCGGACATGGAACAATGACAACATGGTGATCTGTAACATGAAAATTTAGGTTTTAGAGGTTTTGATAGCATAGGCCAATAGAATGGAGACTTAGGGCTTAAAGATATTCAAAGACTGCACCAATTATAAGCACCACATATAGAATTTCTTCCACAAGAAAGAAAAGGTTTACCTACTAATAGATGATATATCTAGATTCTGTATCCTTGATATTTGGAATATAGTCTACCTCCCCTTTATGAGGTGCAGTAGTCTTGAAGGGAATTATAGAATGATATATACTCACCATGTTACTATGCTTAAAAAATTTAGGTATAAGATTGCGATGAGCCTTCCCTATTTCTTGTTTTTGTCACTCTCCGCATCGGTGAATGATTTTAAATAGGGAATATTTAAATCCTGTTACACCACGTCTAATTATTTTTATTTTTTGAATAATGGTAAATTGTTGATGCCAAAGGAATTAGAGCCTAAATCGAGGTATTCGGATGACAATTGTACTTTTTCTCGGATGTATGTAAAAATTGAAGAGAAATAAGATTATGACATCTTAGTGGAAGTGAAATCTTGGTACTGGGGTTGTAGGTTATTTGATTAATACGAAAGGGGAGTCATCTAAAGGGAAAGAGAGAGTGGAGCTAGGTTGGAATGTGGCTTTTAATAAAATTTCTCTCGGTGGTGAGGAAGGTGGAAAGGGATATGGAGGCATTAGGGTGAAGTTGGAACAAATATGGGAAACAATGTCAATTATTACATCGACTCCTCTAAGAAAATTTTCATCTCCTAAAAATCTATCGGGAGGATATGGATGATATCAAAATTTTTGTTTTAGATTTGCAAGGGCATGTGGCCAAGATGGAGCAGGAAAAAATGTTTATAGGTAGAACCTCCACCTCAATAGTTTTGATGAGGAAAAGAAGGTTGAAGACAAAATCCCTATCACGAGTGAGTAGGAAGATCATATGAAAGGATAGAAAGAGCGTCAACCGAAGGGGTACAAATGTTTGAAGACTAACTAGTCCCTTGGCTCTTGGAGATTTTTTTAACTGTTTGTGGACTGTATTGTTTGGGATGTTTTCCCTTCCTTGTTTTTGATCGGCTCTGGCCTATTTTTTTTATGTTTTTTCTTGTATTGATATATTAGATTGTAGTTTGGGCTAAGCTGTTTTAGCCTTTTTGTCCTATTTCTTTTTTGTTCCTTCTTGGTGATGCTCATGATGCATTTTATTGTAAGGTTTCTGGGTGCCTTAATCCCTGTATAAACTAGCCAATCATTATGTTCACGTATATTTAATAAACCTTGTTAATAGTAATTTTGTTAATGACATTTTAAATTAAACAAGACAGAGTGACAAGTTCATGCCTCGGTGGTTGGGAGATGTGCTAGTTGTGTGATTGTTTTAAAAGTTTTCTATAATTTTTGCATTAGGTGCTTTATATTTCTAAGAATAACCACTTTCAAATTTTGCTAGAAAGTAGAATGTACCAATACTTAATGTATAAAATATGCACATACGGTATGCCGACATCCAAAGACTGCTAAAAAATCCCCTATGTAATGATTTTGAATGCATAAAATATGTATATACTGTAAGTACCCAATTTAAATGTTGCACATAATGTAAATACCCATGTTAAAATTCAAATAGAAGACAAAAAAATAAAATAAACATATGCATAAAATATATAATTCTTTGGAAAAACATAGAGCGATCTAGAATGCATAAAATATGCATCTGATTTTGATTATGCATGAAGAATGCATAAATAAATACCCACAATTATATTATGCTTGAAAATTTTGCAACAATATAGGTGTTATTTTGAAATACATAATATGTTATCTTTTTCAGTGCAATAAAAAACAAACCACCACGCTTTTACAAGTTGAACATGCCTACATAAAGATAAAAGTTTGCTATTAAATGGAATAGCTGAAATAAATTAGTTAAAAGATTTATCTGGTGACTATGTTTAAGACACACGTAACCTATCAACTGATACACCAATTCCAGTAAATTTTGAAGATATTGAAAGATTGCCAATAATGGATCAATTCTAGCATGTCGCACCTAGCCTAAAGGTGGGAAGAAAAAAAATTGCATAATCTGAATCCTAGATATCAAAATCATCATTAGAGTTTCATAAGAAGGTCAAAATTGCAACAACACATGATGAGACCAAGTGTAGAAAGTATTGCAAATATATGTAGGATATCACAGTACTCACAGACAAAGGACCCACATTTTATAACTGAGGACCCACCAGAATATTGTATGTAAATGGCTAGAGTCATGAATTCAATCATGTACAAATTATCATCAGAGCAAGGTCATGTGAAAATGCCAACCCCCAATATAGTCATTGGTGACTCATTGATGTCCATGTATATTATTGTAGTATCTCAACTCCTTAGAAACCATAGGAAAAAATAAGTTGAGATCAGAAAATTATCGAAGATGAGATTTTGGAAAAATATTGGGGATTTTGTACAGGTTGGATCAAAATATTGTGGATGTAGCAGGTGAGGCTTACATCTCTTTGCATCTGATTCAAACAACCATGGCAATCAACTAGGATGTATCCATTTTTTTGTGGAATACCTACACATTTCCGACTCAACCAATGAAATTGTATGGAAATTGATCCAGCCTAGCTTTTCAAACAAATGTATAGTGTTTGACATAGATCCATCTACAATCATAGAGAATATTTTCAATGGAAAGAAAAATAAAGCCAATAATTTATTACTTATTACAAGATTTGTAGTCCACCATTGACAAAGCCTCCATTATAGATGTATTCTAATCAAATGAAAATTTTTAGGAAAATTGATGATTTTCAAAATATTAGAAAACTAGAAAGCATCAACAAACCCAACATGAAGCCCTCAAATCAAGCTAGGTATATGTAGTTGCCCAAATTATTTTTGCTATAATTGTGATGCTACTGACATCATTTATTTTGGAAGCCTCATCAGTGAAGATGATCAAAGCAGTTGCTAATTAAACCTTTTTTAATTTTTCCCTACTATTTTTGAGAATGGTATTAAATGCAATGATGGTCGTTTCAATATATTTTACAAGCAAGTCCTATTTTCATAAAGCTTATTCACTTTTGAATAGACATGACAGCTGAAATATGTCACTTCCAAATTTCTAAAATGTCATTTCTTATATTTTATATATGTAGTTAGTTTTTTAAAAGTGTCTCCTCATATATGTAATGAAATCTAAAAAATCTAAATAATAAATGCATCACTTTAAAGTTATTAAATATGATACCATATGTCATGTTCTCGATATTTTTTATTTTTTTAAATTATGTATTGGAATAAGGCCTTTAATATGTCTTATCATATAAAACCACCAATATAGAGATAGATAAATGATTTATTGTATAATTATAATATTACAAATTTACATATCCAACATTTAGACATTACAAATATTGACTCTAGGAAAATAATCTTGAAAAATGATTGGTTAGAAATTGTTGAAGTAATAAACTTGGATGAAAGGTATAGTAACCTGCCTATGGCAGTAACTAATAATAGTATTATTTATCTTGTCTTTAACACAATATAATTCATATAAAATTGTGTATTGTTAAAAAATTTAATACAAACATAGAAAAAATTGTATTTTAAAAAATTTAACTTACAAATCTAATTTTTATTACAAACGGGATAAAACAAAGATCAAACTTTTTGACTAGAAAAACCAAAATAGTAAAATATATATACATAAGGAGTGGGATGGGATTTAATTTAGAAATGTTTATGATGTGATTGTTAAATAAAGTTTATTAATTTTTATGAATAGTGTACTATTTTGGATGTGCCACTTGTCCAAGCTTGCAAATAAGTCTTCCTTTTAGATAAACATTAAATGCAATGAATATTTTATTAACATTTATTTTTTTTCTAAATCTCATATCTTATTTAAAGATTGGACAAATGTCTTTCTTAGAATTTTATTTTTTATTAAATAGAATAAATCAATGTTGCAACAAGGCCTCATATTTGTCAAATCAATACTAACTAGCAAATAAAGAAAAAGATAAATAAGTTTTGTAGATTAAAAAATTATTTAAATAAAATATAAACATTAGAAAGTTGAAAAGCTATAGATTTTTTTATTTTGATTGGTGGATTGAGGAGAAATTATTTGTTTGAATGAAAGGTATATAATTTGTAGTCTTATTTTCTTACTCAAACCCTAGACACACTAACACATCACTCAAGCAGATTTGAGCGCTCACCCAAAACGTGTAAAGGTACAAGGTTCCTCTTTATTATTGTCTTATTGGGGTGCTAGCATTCATATTCATAATAACTATATCCAAAGTACATGTCTCATCATAATAACCATATCTCGATTTGGAAACGCACATAATAAGGAAAACATATAGATCACATAAGGATTAATACTTGATTCATCATACAATAACCATTAGTAAAGACATCAATAATAAAAATTCATCCGTAATGATTCATTATATTAACTCATCACAAACCAATGGATGAATACATATATAATAAGTCATATGTGCAACCATACCGGTAACATAACTCTGTTTACAATCCGATCTAGGTCTCTATCTCTATCTATCTAAAATGTGAAAATCAATACATACATACATACATACATACATACACATATATATAGGGGGTGAAGACTTGCCCTTCACCGCCTATGCAATTTCAAAATAGGATGCATGCTCAAAATAGCCATACGCCACTACAAGAATAACTAAAAAAACATGCAAGCTTCACCTAATAGTATATTATCTATAGTTAACTATATATCTAATCATATTATTATCTCCCATGTGTAAGATTGAACTAAAAGTTCCTTCCTTAAAAATAGACTCTTCTTGACTAGAAAACCCCCTTGTGTATCACACACTCCATGTCTATATTTAACCTTATACTTCAAAAAATCACTAAGTCCTCTACCTTTCTATAGTGATCCTCACGCATACTTGGTTCCATATTCATCGTGTACAAATCTTGTCATCCAAGTTGTGCTCATCTTGTTTGCTAATCCATGCATTTATCCCGTAGCCATTCCATGTGTTTTCATGCCTTTGTATACTTCAACACTCAACCATTTTCCATAACCTAGCATTACCCCACACTAGGCATGTTTTCCTTCCTTGAAAAACTCACATAAAGAATGGTGAATATTTCTTTAATAATTAAAGAATAAAGAATGTTTGTATGGATTGTGCCAAAGAATGAAGGAATCCAACTTCTACAAGGTAAAAAGAAGGGGAAAGTATTTATTCATTAATGCTTCCTATATATTCCATCCCTCTAACTCCTTACTTTCTTGAGTAGGGAATCACCTAAAACCGCACAAACCTCTGCGGTAGTCAAGTCTTCACCTCGTACCTTCATCATTTTGACAACATTCTCTAGTTGTTTTCCTACATCAACTAGCGTGTCCATCTTGCCCATGTCCTGGGGGTAGAGTTCTTTTAATTTTTTTAATGGAGGCCCTTAGAAGATCGATTTCCTCCCTCATTTTCTTAGCATCGACCAATATTTTTTCACATTCTTCCTTGTTCCCTTTTTTCTTTTCTTGGAATTATTTTAGATTTGCTTCATCCTTGGAAACAAGCAATCCTACTACATGATCTGTATCTTTGCATTTATCATAAAAACTTCAGCAACATTAGAAACTTCCTTCACTACTTTTATTAACTCACCATACTATGTTATTGTGGCTTGTGTTTGTTATTTTTCCTTATGCTTTTGTCACGCCAATACATCCTTTGCAGAATCCAATGTAAGAGGTGGATGATGAGTAGTAATTATGCGTGTTAAATCCTCTAAACAATGAAAAATTGTTTCGTAATTGGTATCTTCATGAAGGTCCAAATTTGGGAGCATGAATAATATAACATCAGCGATGCATTATACCTTTCTTGTATGTCACACGTGTCCACCATTTTTCTTCCCTTAACTCATGTTTTAACTACGTAATAATTTTATCTTTCTCCTTTATCTCCATGTCTCTTTCCCGTATCTCTTTATTCTTCTCATCCAACTCTCTCTACATAAATCTTATTTTGTTGTTCTTATCAAAATTTTGGGCACCCACCTCTACCGATAGCTTGTTAAGCGTGTTACATGATTTTGATCCGATAACCACCGGAAATTGACTATCGAGATACGTATCTCTCTCTAGATGTTGCTACATCTTGGGTGTCTATTAATGAATGAGTGCTTACCTCAAATTATGGCTCATCGATATGTGACTCAAATACCCATGATAAAATCTTTCCTTGTGTATAGTAACACCTTTTCCTTACTAAAAATGACCAGAAAAATAATTGATCTAAAGGTATCATGCTCTGATACCTAGTGCACAAAATTTATTGGGGTCCTCAATGTACTGCATTATAGGTCCCTATGGAGTGTACCTTGGCCTCCTATTCTTTCCCCAAACACCCTTAGGGAAACCTACTGCAAGAGTCAATTCTCCACCCAGGAACCCTTCCTGTCCTTCACTCTTTTCCTCCTCATAGTGAACCACCGAATGTTCCACTAGATGTTCTATGATCTTTATAACCTCTTTTTATAGTTTGCACTCTAGCTTAGGGTCAAAGGCACGCTTAGCTCCATGTTGTGTTTTTGGTTCTAGTTTCTCTTCTATGGTCCTGAGTGACATGAGCCCTTGTTTCTTCTTTATCTACATCTATAACATGAGTGTTCTCAAACTATGTACTATAATAGTTTTCATATGATTCATCCATAGTGTATACATGTGGGATTAATTTCTTTACTAATTCTTCCTTTGTTTTAGGTCCTTATTCCTTTGGCTCTATGTTTCTTCCGAGTTTGAGCTTGGTACTATCATTTGTTTCTTAGTTACTAGAGACTTTCCTCTTGTAGGTTACCTTCTTGTATATGTTCTTGACTCCACCTCCCTTCGTTTAAATTTCTTCCCTATAGGTGCCCTAGAAACAGAGTCCTATCTTTACTTCCCCTTCACTTCCACTCGATGGTGGGAGTCTCTTCACAATGAGGAGACAAGTTTGCATAATAAAAAGGTATTTCAGAAGTAAAGGATCAAATGGCTTGATGGGTTCATCAAAACAAGACAATTTCAAGAAGGTGATAAGGCTCTCTTATTTGACTCAAAGTACAAGGACCACATGGGAAAAATAAGGATAAGGTGACCAAGCCCATTTGTGATCGAGAAAATATTTCCCAATGGAGTTGTAAAACTCACCACTATAGATCATGTGAGATTCAAACTACTAGTGAATGGTCATAGATTGATATTGTATAAAAATATAATGACAAGAACACTGCATGTAGCAGTTCGAGGTATTCAAAGTAGAATGGAGATGAAAACATGGTTCATCTTCTCTTCATTTCTGAAATTGCAGAGGATTGAGATGTTTCTTTGGCCTTGGTATATTCATCTTGGTGAATACTACAAGGGTGAATATAGTGATGTGATCAATCCTCTTGGTGATCAAAACCACTCAACTAACATTTTTTTCTTATAATTTTTGTTTCACAAGATTAGGTGTATTTGTTGCAAAATGTGCATGGTCTTTGATAGAAGGAGATGGTGCAAAGACTAAATTTCCACTTGAAAAATCATGCAAAAAAGCTCTTCTTTGTTTTCCTATTGGCATAACTTATGATTACATGAAGAAATAAGGAACAAATTGCATGTGTGAATAGTGATAAAGATGATCGACACCAAAAAAGTCATTATTCCCTCTCCGAGAATTAATTTATTTCATTAAGGAGACTTTAGCATGATGCTACATACGCTTACAACACTATAAACAACATCCGCAGCATCGTGGTACCTCAACATGCAACATCATGATAATTCTACATACAAAAAAAAGGCACAATTACACATACAATCATCATATCGACACATTTCTTCGATAAGTGCACCCATTTTCCTTTAATAAGGTATCAATAGAATGATTATATTTAATTAATATTTATGCCATATCATGAATGTCTTTAATTAAGCTATTATATGTTATCACCTTTCACCCTATGATTTATCACTCCACGTCACCCCACTTCATCACACAAAATGACCTCGCACATTTGAGCCCTCAAATGAATTTAATGCACTACATTTTGCATTGCATTTAAGTCGCTTGTAAAATTAAAAACACAAGTACTCACAAACTTTCCCTACTTGAATACTTGCATATTACTGCAAAATGTGATATTTTTCCTATCATAAGCTAAAGGAATTTACAAAATTTGACATGGGATGGGATCTGATTCACCATGATCCTACAAAGCATTCACAACTCTGTAACTTACCACATATATTGCATTATTTTCAAGATAGCGGATGGATGGGATATATCATTATGATTTAGGGTTTTAAAAAACCCATGGTGAAGGAATTTTTACTACATTCAAAGACGGAGAGGCTACTATCAAGGGCTTAGCAGTGAAATTGGATGATGATATTTTAGTTGTAGTAATAATGCTTCTTATGGAAGGCAAGAATTTCCCTAAGAAGGAAAACTCATATGTGGTTCGATGAGAATTCAAATGATGCAAATGATAATTTCATAACTGATAAATAAGTTACATTTGCACTTCTATAAAACCATTTTGGGTTGATGTTTCCAATTACATTATCAAATACTTTACTGCGAGGGTAGATACTCTAGATTGAATACTATCCATTTTAAGTTACTTAATCATTTGAATAATGGTAGACATGTTAATGTTCCCAATTTATAAATGAAAGATTGAAAAGTATGAGTAGAGAGTCACAGATAAGGAGGTCATCTTTGTCTCACCATTGTCTTATCACTTTGATTGTAAGACATACACTAGAAAGAGAACACCCTACATTGAAATGGGAAGAATTTTCCAGTCAAAACACATTGATGAGTTATTAGGAATAAGGAAGATAATAAGTATTGGTAGTTCTTCAACCCATGCAAGTTGTACCCATAGCTTCCATTTCTCATCCCTGAACCCATAGCTTCTACTTCTTATGCCACAAAAACCTTGTTTCTGAAAATACATAACCTGCTAAAGTGAACCATGCTCCTGTATCCCCTGAGAAGATTATAATTTCTGAAACCCTACTTGGATTTTCAACCCCTAAATCATCCACCTCAAAGATTAAGAGAAAAATTTCCAGGCCTACTCCTAAATATTCCAAGTCTACACGTTCATCTTCCAATTCCACTCCTACACCACCTAATCATTCTCATCACCTATGAACTAAAAAAACACAAACATCAAAAGCCACAAATAATGAAACCATAACACTTGATAGTGACAAAGAAGTGGAAGAAGATAATATTGAGGCCAAATCCATGGAAATAGATCAACAAAGTGTTGCTTTGGAAAGGGAGCCTATGAAGGGTATGGAAGATAATAAAGGAGGAGAAAGTGGTGATAAAACTATTTAGAAAATCCCTACTGAGCAACATGCAAAGGCAGTTCATGTTGGGGAAACCCATGAGAAGCATGAAGGAGAAGGATTTTCCCAAGAAATTGAAGACACAACTTATAAATCCACCAATGATGAAGATAAGATAGAGGAATTCCATGACCACACAGTGCTTGAGACATAGACTGATGAGATGAAAATTGGGGATGATATGCTCCATGTTCTTGAAGAAATTATTGACAATATTGTTCATAGTGTTGAAAACAGAACAACCACCTAAGAAGATTGTGAAGGTATAGGGGAATGTTCCCATAGTTACTAAGGATACAATTGAGACCATATTAGAGCTTGCTTCCCCATTGTTTCCACAAGCTAGCCTACAACCACATGTTATCATTAGAGAAGTTTTCAAAGAACCTCAAAACCATCTTGTAGAAACATGGCCACTCAGACAACCTTGTTAGATTACTAGGTGCAAAAATTTGAAAACTATGTTAATAGGCTGCAGGGAAAATGGGAAAGGGAAAAGGAAGAACTAATCTTCCAACATCAACAAGACATGAAGAAAAAGACAAGGAGCTTACGACTAAGGATAAGGAAATTGTAAGGCTCAAGAAAAAGTAGGAAGATACAATTCAGGTGACCAATGACATACTTAAATGCAGGCCACCTTCTAACATTTATGCCATTTTCTTAAAAGAACAAATGTTACAGTTAAATTATACC
Source organism: Taxus wallichiana var. yunnanensis (assembly GCA_018340775.1). NCBI lineage: Eukaryota > Viridiplantae > Streptophyta > Pinopsida > Cupressales > Taxaceae > Taxus > Taxus wallichiana. The sequence goes on from CM031242.1 coordinate 750,409,668, forward strand.
TGTATCAACTCAAATATTCCATTTGATATTAGTGGAGCCAAAACTTTCTTTAGAATATATCTAAAAATTCCTCATGAAATTCAACTGCTATTATGTGAGTTGTATATGTACAATTATGCCTTGGAATATGACAGGGACTAGATCCTAGTACTTTATATTGGAGATGTTCTAATTAAGGCACTGTGTTCTTATTTTAACAATGAATTATATAGAGAAAAGAAGATGGAGGAATACAAGACACTTGTCAAAAGTGTAGCCATTAATGATCAGAGGTGAAGCTCCCAATACAGGACAATTATTATTGAACAATATGGAAAATACATGGAACACAGGGACATTAAACATCGAGTGTACTAGATGATACATGAAGCTCATGAAGAATCCAGGGACCACATCAAATACAATTTCATAGAAATAATACATGCCTACAGAACACATTGGCAAGAGATGTCCCCTGGAAATGCAAAGAAAAGAAATGCACTCTTATCCCAATATCATTCCAACCTTAAGGAGGGTAAATACATACATTGAAGTTTCTAAAGGATATGGAAAAACTTGGTTTCCCATTAGTTATTATCCACTAATATTCCACTATCCTATACCACATTGGTCTGGTAATAAGGAACTAGATGAGGAAATACAAGATAGAGTCATGGAAAGATACATAAGGAATGGAGGATACTTCTTCACTAAGCCAAAAATAACATCTTCCCCTGGTTGATTTCATACGTTTATGCAACATCATACCGATGCAGAAAAAAAAAAACCTATAGAGGAGATGATGAAAAATGAATGAGGACATTCAAGATGTTAAGTCTGGGGGTGTGATGAGTCATTTTATTTCCTTTTAAACACCTCATCTACTATATTCTATTTAGCCAATTTTACCCTTGAACTTGTATTTCTGGTGATACTGCTAAGACTTTTTCACTATATCTTTAAATCATGGCATATATATTAGTTAATATAATAATTACTAAAGACTACTTTATTCTTTGGGTTATGGTTATGAATTTATTATTTTGATTACAATATGATGTTAAATAATGCTTTGTATATGTTGTGCCAAATCACTACACCCTCGAATGGCTAGAATGTGAATAGGATGTTTAGTGTGATTGGGCAACATGGGATCACCTCTCAAGCTATGGGACTTGGGCTCGAGGTGAACCTCCAGAGAAGGCCAGCTTCCTCTTCTTAAACTAAGTGTTGTACTAATCCTAGTGCAATAAAATGGTTATCTATACCTAAACTAACATTTTTATGGGTTTTAGGGAAATATATTTACAAGAAATGAAACTATACTAGGGATGGTGATGCACCAAAATAAAGGGTGTTTCCTGAATCAAGAAGGGTTAATTTGAAGAGGTTGTTGTGCACCACAAGTCAATTTTACCTACTATGCAACTTATGGAGCGTAACAAAATACCATGACTAGGAAGCGTGCATTCCCTTTGTTAAACTCGATTAGATAAAATGACCTATCATTTTTCTAGTGAAGAAGGATGAAATTGAGAAGGGTGAAAAAACACCATAGCTAAACTGCATGCAATACTCCACCACTTGATAAGCATAGAACTCCAAGAACCTACAATAGAAACTTGAACTTACACAAAGTGTACCTACAAGCATGAGAAAGGCACAAAGAAGTATAGAAGGATGAAAGGACAAAGATTAGTCACAAAACACACACTTTTATTACTTCAAAAAATGAACAATGCATCATACATTCAGAAGAGGCAATGGTTGTCATTATAGTCTTGAAAGGAGGCTTGAAAGTTCCCTCAACATACAAGAATAACTTGCAGAAGAAGGAGGTTTCTTGAAAAATATACACTTGTCTCATAAGTCTAACTTGTCCAACCTGTTGGAATGAGCTTCCAACTTACATTTATAGAAAAAGTTGAGAGAGAGGATAGAAGGAGTCATAAATTCCCTTCCTAAATTGAAGGTACATCATGATTCATTTATTACAGTTGGTTGAACCACTTGAGAAGGTTCCATCATGTGCCATCAATTTCTTGTTGACCTAATCCTCTCAATTAATTAAAAGAATATTTAAATAAAATATTTTAATAATAATAATAATAAATATTATTAATAAAATATTTAAAATAAAAATATTAATTTAATTAAAAATAATGTGGTCCCCACATTAACCCGTTTGACTTGAAGATGGGGGTAAGGCATGAAAATAGGAACAAAAAAAAAGACCCAACTCGGTGGTTGGCTTGTCAAGCTAACTCATCGAGTTGGGGTCGAGCTCCTCATTTTGACTATATAGACTAGGCTCCTTCAACACGCTGCTTGGTTTAAACTTGTCCCGGTGAGTTGATCTCTCTCCAAGCTCCCTATGAGCTCCAAATCAAGATTTATTCATGACTATGTCAAGTTCCCATTTTTATGTTGAGCTCTTGGCCACATCAAGTGAGTTTTTCCACCTTAGATTGCATTGACTAAGCACCGAGGCCATCATCGAGTACTATCTTGTGTATTCACCACCAAGATGAGGTTTTTGATGTTGCGACCATCCCAAGTTAAACTGAATCATGTTCGATTCTGCATCACGTTGAGCTTGTCCTCATCGGGCTCCATCACGGATTTTAGACCACCACCGATCTGAATTTCATCACTGCTACCTAAGTGATCTCCATTGAGTTTTGTGTGAGTTCCCCCATTACCAGACATCAAGCTTCCTCTAGAGTCATCGAGCTCCTAGTATTACGTCAATCTCTCTCGTTGCATTGACTCACATTGATCTCTTCCTCTACAAAGTAATATTGCTTCATCACATTGAGCCAAGTTTCTTGGCATCGCGTCGACTCTCATGGTCTCTAAGTCGAGCTCATAATATGATCACCGAAACTGATCTATATTAACAAATTTGGAACAAGCTCCTTTATTTCTTATGCATCATGGCCAAAACGGGATCTTTGTCACGTCACATCAAACCAACATCCAAGGAGTTCCTCATCATGTCATAACCAAGCTCCACTACAATGTCAAGCCGTATCGAGCTATCTCTTTAATATCTTCAATGTCAAGCATGATCCCCTTCGAGCCGTTGAGCTCCCTCTCGTTGAGCTCACTGCTACATTGATATTTTTTTCAGGTTCATTAAGTTGAGCTCACGATATCCTCACCACAACCGAGTTGTATTAACGACTATATTTGTATCGAATTTCCCATCAAGCTTGCTTTCCACCGCCGCAACCTCCGGAATCAAGCTTGTTCTCGCATGCATCAACATGCTTTGCATGCTCCATTCTACTTGAATTGATGAGTTTTTCACAATCCTCGCTAACTTTTTCTCCACGTGACCGAACTCCATCCAAAACTCTGTCACGATCTTACTCTATTCTTCATACTCATCGATGAGCCATCGAGCAAGCTCCCCTTCACAAGCTTTCTACCAAGCCATCAAACTTTGTGCCAAAATCCTATCCGTTGATCTCCAAACTCGACCGGTATGATCACCCTTAACTCCATTGTTGAGCCTATTCGAGGATGTTCACTTTACATGATTTGGCTCTATGATCAGCTCGACCCTATACCATTCGAGAGCTAGTTAACTCCCCTATGTCAAGCTCCAACTCTCCTCGACTTGGCAAGTTTTTATATATTATAAGGTGATCATACCTACTCCCAATCCCACATGGCTCCGTTATGATTTTCATCAACCTTGGCTTGTAAATCTCGGTCTGTATCAAGTTATTTCTTACCTTGTACTTAGATGATCTCTGACTTCCTCAAACTTTGGGCAAAAGGTCTTTATAGATGCTTCATACAATTCTTCCCGTATTCAATGGATGAGTAACTCGAGGTAACAAATGATAACCGTTCATGGGTGAGCCGATTCCCATAAACTAAAATGTGAGATGACTTGCCACCAATTACTCGGTGAAGGACTTGGACTCCTCACGACTCACTGAGATTCTTGGACATTACTCTACTTCAACACACTAGCCGGATGCTTAGGCATCAACCTCGATCTCGAAGTTGGCATGCCATCGTTGTTTCCCCCACTTGGCTATTTGATCAGATTCCTCCCATGCTCAGAAGTATCACGATGGTTTTCCAACATCCAAGTTCCACTTGGAAAATACTCTGGACCCCTCCCACTTGGTAATATGGCCTTGGAAACCCACAGAGTATCTTTCCATTGTGGCATGCCATAATAACATCCCCACTTGAAAAGAGGGAGAGGTTTCTCCATCGAACTTTCAAGCTCCCATTGAGCTCCCTTCCTATGCACATTGAATCACCCAATAACTCACTCCATCAAGCTATACATCAAGCTCCCTTCATCATGTCTTGTTCAAGCGAGCTCCTTTCTCATGTAATCCCTCATGAAATCAAACTCTCATGTTGAGTGAGATCCATATCGAGCCCCTATTCTATCATTCAATTATCTCCTTTCTTACTAGTGTCAAATCAATTGCACAAGCCCACAAATGAGCTACCACCATGTGTTGCTCCTTGACCCAAGCTCTGTAACTGTCTTCATTATGATTTCAATGACTGAGCCACTCACTACCTACGTCGATCCAACCTATATGGCCTCTCCTAGTGACCTCCTACTATTTCTCAACTCGATTCTTATCATGCTAATCCTGATATTCATTTATGAGCTTAGATTTATGTTGTGACCAACTCATTCGAGTTGGCTCAGATCACCATCACCTTGTCACATTTTCATTAAAATGGCCAACCCCTCCATACCTTCAAGGTAGACTCAATCACATCATTGCCGAAAGACTCACCAAAACTCAAAAATGGCTCGCTCAACACGTGAAAATCTTCCAATGAGATCATTGATTCATTTTTTTCTCTCGAAATTAATCTGAGCTCTAAACCAATCTCTACTCTTGACCATGTCGAGCCCCTAATCGAGTTGGTAATTGAGCTATGCATTTGTGACTCCACCGAATGGACTAACCAAGTTGTTTATCAACTAACCCCAAGATCTGCACTGAGTTGAGCTCAGTTTGATTCCATTTGATGCTAGGTGAGCTCACTTTTTGATGCAAAATCACAACACCCCGAATGTTGATCATATTTCTAGTTTGATCACTCTAGCATCCCAAAGCAGTGATTACACAACATGGAATCCTTTCTTTGAGTGTGGGACTCGTAAGAATGAGAAAGGAATCTCCAGAGAAGGCTGGTTCCTATTCCTCTATTCAGATGCACACGAAAATGTAGAGGGTTTACTCAAAACCTAATCTAACTTGCCAAGGAGACAGGGTAAGAAGATGCATAAAAATAAACCTAAGCTAACAGAGGTGATGCACCGAGGAATGAAGAACATCTATCTTGCCAATAAACACAGACTATCTGGATGTGATGCAAGATCATGCACAGATAACAAAACTTGCAGTGAAAGACCAGGAGGATGCAAATGAACACAGAGAGGGTTGAGAATCATCCACAGACATGTATTACTTGCTCCAAAGATTGATACAATACACTACAAAATGCCAAGAGGCAGAGTCACATTACAGTTTCAAATGGGAGGTTCGAACTCCACAAATTCGCTTGATAAAGAGAAGAAGGGAGGAGCAAAACAGAAATGTTCGACCTTTTTTAAGCCCCTCTTTACAATATATAAGAAGAATGAGAGAGGGAAGAGAGAGGAAAGTCGAATCTACCACAACCACTTCTGGATTGCATTTAACTCATTTCATTATGGCAGAAATGGCAGATCCTGGAAAAACGGTGGACCTGCCTAGTCTGCGTAAATGGCGAATCTTCTGCCTTGCATTAAAGTTGGTTGTTGAAACATTACTTCATCTATTATTACGTGCGAGGTGTTTCTCAATTTTCTCTCCAAACTAAGCCAAAATTCAATATTGACCTTGAGTTGTGTAGAGAATTTTTCCAACTTTCCATTGATATAAAGAACGTAAAAATCGAGCTCTGGATCGAAAGTTATGGCGATCTAAAGATTTTAGGGCAAAAAAATAGGCCAAACATGATATTTGAAATTTTCCCGCCGCTTCTGCCACTTGGGACGACACGTGTGCACCGATTCGATGAGAAATTCTCTCTCCTCCACCTTTTCGTGGGTTTCCTTTGAAATTTTGACATTTTTATCACTTTGGGAAATTTTCCATTTTTTCCCGCGCCCCCGCCACTGGGACACGTGGCATGATTTGGTTGGAGGATGGGGCGCGGGGTCATCCTTGTCTTTTAATCTTTTGGCCCAAGACTTTGTCAAATTTTTCTAAGTCTTCCCCGAGCTCCGCACTTCCTGCTCCATAGGACACGTGTCCTGTGTCTATTGGCTCGGGCCAATCCTCCAAACTTCGCCTTTGGAAACTCGGCAAAACATCAAGTAAAAATCTCACCCTCTCCTCCGCCGCTCTGATCCATGAAGACACGTGTCACATTCTGATTTGTTGTTGGCTTTTCGGGTCTTCGTGTCCCTCGCGTATTTTTGGCCCAGATGTCCCAAACCGTCTGGGACAAATTTCTCTCGATCCGCCCGACTCGAGCTTCCTGTCCCTCTTTACGGCGAAGACACGTGGCAAGATTTGATTGGCTCTCGGCTCCTTCAGCTTTTCACGTCCCTCGCGCCCCTACGACTCCAAATGTCCTGTGATGAAAGTTTCTTGTTTGTTTCGCCAATCCGGGCGGTTCGCATCCTCCGCGTACTCTTGTCCCAACTGCCCAGCATCACCGGGACGAATTCTTTCAACCACCCAAATAAATGGGCCGCCTTTGTTCTCGGCCGCTTCGCCTTTTCACGTCCTTCGCGTCCTCATGGCCCAGATGTCCCTTTCTTTCACGCGCAGACCTTGCCTGAGGCTTTTCACCTGGCCTGTTCGCGCCGCCCGACGTCCCAACTGTCCCAAGGACCGCCTGGACTAGGACTTAGCCAATTTTTGCAATTTCTTCAAACCCGAGCTTGTTTTTACAACTTTTTCACCCTTTTTAGAACTTGCTCTCTTTTCTTCTTGGACAGGAGAGTTAGAAAGAAGCGAGGGGCCCCAAAACATGATTTTTGCCTTCAATCAATCTATCTACTTGAGACTTGATATCTCGATGCATGTTATCAAAATTACCTAAGGGGGGAATTTTTTGACAACAGCTTTGGTGACTCAACGGGGTCACCCGCCCTGCTAGGTAGAAGATCGCTGGCCGAAGCAATCCATTGGGCGTGGAGTCATAAGTAATAACTCTAAACCAACCCGATATCTCGATCCCGAGTCCGATATGCAACTCCTTCCTCGAGAGCACTCGAATTGTAAAATTTCAACCCGAGAGCGACAAAACTCGTGCCAAAGCACTTAGAGAAAAAGAAACCTAACTACAACAAGACAATGTGCATACGCACTTAGAGGAATCAAAATCTAGGCTAATATTTACAAGGGTAAACCTTTTCCTTTTAAGAAGAATGTTTAAGATAGATTCCGTTAATCGGAATCGGGAGTTCTTCTCCATCCAATGCAGATAATTGGAAGGCATTACCACTTTTACATCTCGTGACCATGTAGGGGCCACTCCAAATGGCATCGAACTTGGAATGCCTTCTAGGTTTCACCCGATCTGCATCCCATTTCAGAACTAGGTCCCCCTCCTAGAAGGTCCTTGCTCCGCCTTCTTGTCAAACCATCTTTTTACTAAGGTCCGATCCTTTTCAATCATCGTAACCGCATGTTCTCTTATTTCTTCCAATTCCATCAACTCTGCATGCACTGGCCTCCATTGGTTTGAACTCGACAACTCCAACCGCTTCATGAGCTCCAATGTTGGAAATTCTAATGATATAGGAATACCGCTCTTTCCCATAGACGAATTTGTAGGGAGAACTACCTGTAGACCTCTTTGGTGTTATCCTATTAGCCCATAATGCTGATTTTAGCTTGGTATGCCATGTCCTTTGGTTTTCATCCAGAGTTCTTCTGATGATCCTTAGCAACTTTTTGTTCGTGGACTCTGCCTGTCCATTACCCTGTGGGTAATAATTTGAAGAGGTGCTCAAATAGATTCCATTCTTGACAGCCCATTCTGTAATCTTGGAACCTATGAATGCTAATGCATTATCTGATATGATAGTGGCTGGCACACCGAACCTGGTCACTATTTCTTCATAAAAGTCTAGTATGTTAGACTCACTTGCCTCTTTGAGTGCCACTGCTTCGGTCCACTTGGTGAAATAGTCCATTGTTGTGAGTATCCACTTGTGACCTTGACTTGAATTGGGATTGATGACTCCAATGAAGTCCAGTCCCCATTGCATGAATGGCTGATCTACTGAAATTGGATGAAGGGGCAGTGCGCTGCTAACCTTCCTTTTCCTGTGAAGAATGCACATTTCTTGCACTTTCTTATCCATGTATAACAGTCACTGAACACTGTGGGCCAATAATACCCTGCCTTCATTATCTTGAGAGTTATTACTCGTGGGGTGAAATGGCCTCCTGCCTCCCCGTCATGGAACTCATGTAAGATCCTCTCAACTTGACCTGTTCCAATGCATCTTAATAGAACACCATGGATGTCTTTCTTGAACAAGATACCATTAATGAGTACATATGGATGGCTTGTAATCTAAAGTATCTCCTCTTTGCCTTGCTCATTTCTGGAGGGCATAGGCCTGTCTGTAGGAAGTGTATCATATTCTGAGTCCAACAGGGAGTGGGCACATCATCATTTTCCTATTCTTGACCATCCTCTTTTCCATTACCTGCTTCAACTTGCTGACTCAAGGCTAGTTGTTCGCATAGTCCCTTCCCACGTACTAGTTTGGTGACCTTAATCTCGATGTCATATTCCATGACACGGGTTATCCATCCTGCATGTTTCTCATTCAGATCCTTGTTTAGAAGGAAGTCCTTGACTCCCGCATGGGAGACCAATAATTGGATCTTGTTGTTTGAGACTAGGTGCTTGAATTTCTTTAAACTCCTGATCACTGCAAGTACATGCTTTTCAATGAAAGAGTACCTAGTTTCGTATTCCTCCAAGCCTTGACTGAAGAAAGCAACTGGTTGTTCTAATCCTTCTTTGTTTTGTTGTGCCAGGATTGCAGAAATTGTGTCTCCACCACCAAAGGCGATAAAGCATGAAACCCTTGGAGAAGTCTGGATTGATGAGAGTGGGAGCTTGAGATATAGCCTCTTTTATTGCCTCAAAACTTTCCTTGCCTTCAGATGTCCACTTAAATGCCATGCTCTTTTTTAACATCAACGTTATTGGCTTTACGAGAGCTGCAAAGTTTGGAACAAACTTGCGGACAAAATTGATCCTTCCCAAGAAGCTTTGAAGAGCCTTCTTGTGACTTGGCAATGGCAACGCTCGAATTTCTTCAACTCTTTCTGGGTCAATTGTCAATCCCTCTTTTGAAACAATATGGCCTAGAAGTTTTCCTCATGAGCCAGAATATGCATTTTTGGGATTCAATGATACCCCAAATCTTCTACACCTCTCAAATACCGCCTCGATGAAAGAGGTGATCCACCGCATTTTGGAGAATACAAAGTGATGTCATCAAGATATATCGAACTATTTTATTGATCAACCCTTGAATGCCATATCCATTGCCCTTTGGAAAGTGGCTCCAGCATTTGATAGTCCAAATGGCATCTTCTTGTAGGCATATGTGCCCCATTTGGTGGTGAAGGCTATCTTGAACTGGTCTTCCTCCTTCACCATTATCTGATTATAGCCTGAATATCCATCTAGCAATGAGAACCTTTCTGAACCAGCTACAACCTGCAATATTTGCTCCATGGAAGGGAGTGGGTAATGGTCCTTGAGAGAGGCTCTATTCAAGTCTTTGAAGTCAACACACAATCTGATCTCCCCACTCTTTTTCATTTGGAACCAAGTTGGCAACCCAACTAGAATGCTTGATTGGGAATATGATCCTTCGACTCAATCAGCTTTTCCAATTCTTTTCTCATGAGAGGCTCCATGTGTGGGTTGATCTGGTCTTTGTTTCGCCCGATGGCTTAGTATTCAGATCCAATTCAATGGTATGCTGAGCTAAGTTGGGATTGAAACCTTTCAAGTCTTTCATAGCTCTAAGAAAACACATTAGGGAACTCTTGGTACAAACTTCGTATGAACTCATACCTTTCTTGTTCAGTTGTCATCCTTCCAATTTGCAATGGTTTGTTCTCTTCTACCAAGATGGATATTGAATCCTCCCTCTTGACCTGAATGTTTGCTTTCTCCTTTCTAAACCGATCATTGGGATTAAAAATGAACTCCAAAGTGATAAGTCCTTGGACAGCTTGTTAGTTCTTACTGTACCACTTGGTCACCATACCGTTGTTCCAATTTTCTTGATTCTCGCTAAGAACTCAGCTTCTTCTTGCAAGAAATGGATGATTTGCTGGTCATTTTCAAACACTTACCAACCGACATTGTTATCCTGCATCAAGGCCTCACAATCACGTGTAGATGTTTGGTTGTACCTTGTCTTGTTGAATACTTTCGACAATGTCAAAGGCCCCCTCATCGCGCAAGCTTGTGCCAGACTTGATTCTCTTTCCTAGGAATGGATTTGATGCCAAAACCTTCAAAATCTTCCATGAGGTCCCACACCTGTTCTTCAGTAGCACTTGAGTAGATCATTCTTGGAAAAGCATGTTGTCCCTTGACCTGATTTACAATTAATTCACTGTCCCCAAAGACTTGCAAGTTCTTTATTCCTCTCTTGATTGCCCAATGCATCCCTTGTACCAAGGCTTCATATTCAAGTGTTATTGGAGCATGCAAACTGAAATCTAAAAGCTGAATAGTACTTTACCTCGAGGTGAAACAAGCATAGCTCCACCTCCTACACCTTGTCTACTCCTTGATCCATCAAAAAAAATTTGCCATATCTCATTATCATCCTTGTGGTTTGTCTTGGTGATGCTAGGAATAGGCTGATTTTCTTCATGTATGCAATAGACCCCTAGCTCAGATTCTTCTACTTGATAAGGATCAAAAGCATGTATCTTGTTTGCCCATTCATCAAGAGTTAGATCCGGATGCTTCCAACTTTAGTGTCAGCTTCATCAGAGCTTGGGTGATCTTCTTGATCAAATGCTGAGCAATTGGCATTAATCTGACTTGGAGTGTAAGGCTCAATATGGAAGTTTGTAATAGGTTCTGACCTGATTGTGGCTTTGGTTCCATACCTCATTCTGAACAAAGCATGTGTGACCAATCAGCAAACAAATATCCTCCAATCTTGGCTGTGAAGTCCCTTGACAAGCAAAGGGAAAAGAGTGGTGGAAGGTCTATGACTGATACATCTTGTAAAACAACAACGTTTGGACATGCATGCAAGGTAAGACTCAAGTTTTTAATCACTCCAACTATCAAGCACTAATGCTTTGTCCCATCTAGCTGCACTACCCCTTTGGATATTGTTTCATACTGGAGCCCTAGCTGATCAGCTATTTGTTTAGGCATTACTGAGCTACTTGCCCCGGAGTCTATCATGCAATTGTGCACTAGCTGATTTCCAATGATCAATGAAACATAGAAAGGAGGGGGTTTCAACATTTTACCTTGTTGTCCTCCATGATTTCCTTAGGCTGTGTAGCATTTGTAAGTACCTTCTCTTGCCTTTGGACCTATTGATTTGAAGTTGGCATCCTTCATGGCAGCTTATAGCAAGAGATCTCTTTGGCCCGGGATGGATAGGGATTCCCACATTGATATGTTGATGTTTTTCTTCATCGATCAATGATACCGAATGGGGATGAAGTATCCCTTTGTTGTCCCTTGGCTGGGCACATTCACCTCGCACGTGGGTAGAAACAACCGGTATTTTAGTTGACTTAGGGGCTAATTGTTCTTCACCCAAATTCCTCCTTTTGACCTTGTGTTGGCTGCAACACCTTGAGAAACTCGCCTCGGTTCATGCCACACAAAAATCCTCGCTTGCCAATTTACCAATGTGGTGTCATTTGGGGCTGATTGCTGTTGGAATGCTTCTTGTTGTTGGTGTTTCTCGACGCGCTCTCACCCTCTACACCAATAGTTGTCACCATTAATGCTTGAGTCAAAGCACCATTGAAGCACATGGATTGATTATGAGGCTCATTGCATGGAAAACACCAATCATACTCCTGGGCAATGTTGTTTTGTGTTGGCACCAATGCCTTAGAGGCAGATATGGCATTTGGATTATAGGGCTGAAATGGTCTATTGGCAGGAGGCCTTGTTTGATTTATATTTGCAGCTAGATTAGGAGGCCTTTGTGGTTGGTATGGCTACCTATTAGGCTGAGCTTGGGGTTGATAAGAAGGTCTAAAACCTTGGGCTTGTTGCCTCTTGAGAGTAACTAGCTCATTGCCTAGGTTTTGCAATTGCTTCATGACTTCTTGAAGCTCATTTGGGGCACTTGGAGATGAAGTGGAAGCTTCATTTGAACTCTGATTTCTAGGAGTGGGAGGAGGAGCCAAATTAGGTGCTTGATTGGTGTTTGGACTCTCTAAAATTGGAAACAAAGTGGCATGGGAGTTCTAGGGGCAAGTTTTCCCGGCACTTGATCAAACAATTTTCAGCCCTAATGGCAATGCTATAAGCCATAGGGATAGTTATGCCTCCCATGGACTGAATCAACATAGAAATATCAAAATTTAGAGCTTTGAGATAGTAGAGAAAAGCACCTTCATTGTTGGCCTAATCGCCACCTGGAATCCTCTCCCAAGTCTTTTGAAATTTGAAGTTGAAATCGGTCATTTACTCATTGGGAGCTCTCTTGATGGTTGTCGGCTACTCCAAAAGAGACAAGTTGTCTCGCTTTTCTCCAAATTGCTCATGAAGTGCTATACACTGCTGATTCCAATTTGTGATAGAACCAGCTCCAAGGCTTCTAAACCATTACAATGCTTTCCCCTTGAATGAAGATGCCAATGAACTTGTGACCACTTGCATCTCATTGATTTCATGGATTGCACAAAGGTTGGCAATGTCTTTAACATGATCACCTGGAGTAGTCTGATTTTCTCTAGTGAAGTATGGAATGTTCTTCAAGGCTGCAATAGGAATTGGATGTTGTGCATTGAGGGCAAGTGGGGCCTGCCCATTGTGAAGTTGACATAGGGGTTGTTTTGTGCCATTCTAATTGGTCTTAAAACCCTTGTAGACTAAATGAAAGGCCTATCAGGTGGAGGAGTTGAGAGAGTTCTATTTGGTGGAGATGGAGACCTTTGAATCCTTCTTCCTCTTTTCCTTCTTCTTGGAGATAATTGCAGGTATTCAAACAACACTTCTTCTTCTCCAACTCTTGACCTTGTGGTGACTCTTCTCATGAGTTTTCAGGCCTGCACTGCTGAAACCAGTTGATTCTTCCCCTTGGAGTCGCCAGATATGCAAATAATAGCTCTTTTCAAGAAAGAAAATTGCAGCAGATGCACATCAACTTTGCTTGAAATAAAAATGAGACCTCTGGTCCCACCGGGCGTGCCAAAAACTGTTGATGCAAAATCACAAAGACTCCCCGAATGCTAATCAGATTTGTAGTTTGATCACTCTAGCATCTAGTGTGATTACACAACATGGAATCCTTTCTTCAAGTGTGGGACTCACAAGAATGAGAAAGGAATCTCCAGAGAAGGTTGGTTCCTATTCCTCTATTGGATGCACACGAAAAATGCGCAGAGGGTTTATTCAAAACCTAATCTAACTTGCCAAGGAGACAGGGTAAGAAGATGCATAAAAATAAACCTAAGCTAACAGAGGTGATGCACCGAGGAATGAAGAACATCTATCTTGCCAATAAACATAGACCATTCAAATGTGATGCAAGATCATGCACAGATAACAAAACTTGCAGTGAAAGACCAGGAGGATGCAAATGAACACAGAGAGGGTTGAGAATCATCCACAGACATGCATTACTTGCTCTAAAGATTGATACAATACACTACAAAATGCCAAGAGGTAGAGTCACATTATAGTTTCAAATGGGAGGTTCGAACTCCACAAATTCACCTGATAAAGAGAAGAAGGGAGGAGCAAAACAGAAATGTTCGACCTTTTTAAAAAGCCCCTCTTTACAATATATAAGAAGAATGAGAGAGGGAAGAGAGAGGAAAGTTGAATCTACCACAACCACTTCTGGATTGCATTTAACTCATTTCATTATGGCAGAAATGGTGGATCCTGGCAAAATGGCGGGACTGTCTAAAGCGAACGGTGAATCATTCGTTGCATTAAGTTGGTTGTTAAACGTTACTTCTGTCTATTATTACGTGCCAGAGGTGTTTCTCAATTTTATCTCTCCAAACTGAACCAAAATGCAATATTGACTTAGAATCATGTAGAGAATTTTGCCATCTTTCCATTGATATAAAGAACATGAAAATCCGAGCTCTGGATCGAAAGATATGGCGATCTGAAGATTTTAGGGAAAAAACAGCCAAAACGGATATTTGAAATTTTCCGCGCTGCCACTTGGACGACACATGTCGGGACTGATTGGGTGAGTAATTCTCTCTCCTCCACCTTTCCATGGGTTTCCCTTTGAAATTTTGATGTTTTTATCACTTTGGGAAATTTTCCATTTTTTCCCCGCGCCCCCGCCACTTGGGACACGTGGCATGATTTGGTTGGAGGACGGGGCGCGGGGTCATCCTTGTCTTTTAATCTTTTGGCCCAAGACTTTGTCAAATTTTTCTAAGTCTTCCCCGAGCTCCGCACTTCCTGTTCCATAGGACACGTGTCCGTGTGTCATTGGCTTGGGCCAATCCTCCAAACTTCACCTTTGGAAACTCTCGGGGAAACATCAAGTAAAAATCTCACCCTCTCCTCCACCGCTCGACCCACGAAGACACATGTCACATTCTCGATTTGTTGTTGGCTTTTCCCTGGTCTTCGCGTCCCTCACGCGCCCCTTTTTCCCTGATGTCCCAAACCATTTGGGACAACTTTCTCCAATCCGCCCGACTCGGGCTTCCCACTACCATCCCTCTTTACGTTGAAGACACGTGGCAAATTTGATTGATCCGCTCTGGGCTCCTTCACTTTTCACGTCCCTCGCGTCCCTATGACCCAAATGTCCTGCACAAAAGTTTCTTGTTCCTGCCAATCTCGGCGGTTCGCGTCCTCCGCGTACTCAATTTTTGTCCCAAATCCGGACTACTGGGTCCCCAATTCTCCGAAATGCCCGAAATGGGTTGCCTTTGTTCTCGGCGCTTCGCCTTTTCACGTCCTTGCGTCCTCATGGCCCGATGTCCCTTTCTGACGGACCATCCGGACTAGGACTTAGCCAATTTTTGCAATTTCTTCGGCCCCGAGCTTGTTTTTTGCAACTTTTTCACCCTTTTTTAGAACTTGCTCTTTTCTTCTTAGATAGGAGAGTTAGAAAGAAGCAGAGGGGGCCCCCGAAACATGATTTTTTGCCTTCAATCAATCTATCTACTTGGGACTTGGATATCTGATGCATGTTATCAAAATTACCTAAGGGGGGAATTTTTGACAACACTCACCTATGCCACTTTATTAATCATTCTATCATACCAATGAGTGGAAGTGGGTCCTGGGACCAATTTCATGATTTGATCAAAATAGGACCCCGTTGTCCAATTTTTCCATGTCTGCAAAATTAGATAACATTTTTGGCAACCTCTTGGGGATGATTGCCTACTAAGCATGATTCCAGTAGCCTTAAGTCATCCATTGGGCATGGAGTCAATGTTGGAATTTTGAAAGTGATTTGATCTTCTATGATATATCCCAAGGTCTCCTTGGTATAGGTAGGAAAAGTACTAAACCTGAGAAATGTTTTGAAACTTGGAACCTTCATCTCCTTTGAAAACCTCCAATAATGATACAATGTGCAAAAACAACAAAAAACACAATAACAAGGAAAGAAAAAGAACAACAACACACAAAAATGTGCCTAAGCACTTGGAGGAAAACACCTAACTAAAGTATAGGGGGTGGAATGATCTCAAAAGCAAGCTTTGAGATGTATCCCATTCACATGAATGGGAAATTCTTCTCCATTAAGCCTAGATAGATGAAATGAATTCACCTCTTTGTAACTTGTGATAACGTATGGACCACTCAGAGAGATGTCAAACTTGGCGTGCTTACCTGGTTTGGCTCTATCTTCATCCCATTTGAGAACTAAATCTCCCTCTTGAAAATTCCTATCTGGATGCCTTCTGTCAAAATATTTCTTAACCTGAGCTTGATGTTGCTCCAAAGTCTTCATAGCCTTGTTTTACTTCTTCCAACTCCATGAGTTCAACAAACCTGATTGTCAAAGGATCATTCTCCATAACCTCAAGCTGATGAGCTAACTCCAAAGAAGGTAACTCCAAGGAGAGTGAATTTTTCTTCCCTTCCATATACAAGCATGAAAGGAGAATTCTTGATGGCCCTTTTAGGTGTGATTTGATCTACCCATAAGGTAGTCTTAAGTTGTGTATGCCAAGTCCTCATGTTAGTCTCCATTGTGTGCTTGATAATCCTTGTGAGGTTCTTGTTGCTAGACTCAGCCAATCCATTTCCTTGAGGATAGTAATTGGATGAAGTCTTGAGGTAGACTCCATTCTTAACAACCCATTCACTCAACTTCAAGACCAAGAAAATCCATTGCATTATTTGAAATGACTATAAATGGAACACCAAACCTTGTCATTATACCTTCTAAGAAATCAAGAACTACCTTCTCATTTCTCTCCTTCAATGCTACTACCTCTGTCCATTGAGTAAAATATTCTATTGTAGTAAGGACCCATTTATGTCCATCACTAGATGGAGGATTAATCATTCTAATGAAATCCAACCCCCATTGAACGAAGGGTTGATCCACTTGAATTGGATGTAGTGGAAGAGCTGCCAAATTCTATTTGCTAGTGAAAAGGGCACATTCCTTACACTTCCTTACCCAGAGATGGGCATCTTTGAACAAATCCTAATAATAACTAGCTCACATGATCTTGGTAGCAATTGTTCATGTAGAATAATGTCCTCTAGATAGGCCATTATGAAACTCTTCTAGTATCTTACTTTACCTATTCGGTCCCACGCATCGAAGGAGAACACCATTCAAATCCTTTAAAAGAGAACATTATCTACTAGAACATATGGAATAGACTAAAGATGGAAATTTATCTTTGATTTTTATCCATGTTCATAGGATATACTCTGAGAAAAGGAAACTCTTTATTTTGGATAACTAGTCAACTTGATCATCACCTTCATCAGTGTTTAGGAGTGTCACGTTCTCATCACCTTTTGATTCCATGTTTATAGAAAGTTGTTGACATAAACATTTACCTATGAAAAGTTTGGTAACTTTGATATGTACATCATACTCCATCACCTTCGTGATCCATCCAACATGATTTTCATTCATCTCTTTGTTCAGCAAAAATTCCTTGACACCTGGATGAGACACCATTAGATGAATTTTGTTGTTGGACAACATGTGCTTGAATTTATTCAAATCTTAAATAACCACAAAGACTTGTTTTTCAATGAATGAATATTTGAGCTCATAGTCTTTGAGGGATTGAATGAAGAAATCAATTGGTTTCTCCATCATATTGTCATTTTCTTTGGGTGAGGATACCTAAATGCTCTCTTGACCTACAAAAGCATAAAGAATAAAATATTTATCAAACCTGGGGTTCACTAGCATGGGATCTTGAGAAATGGTCATTTTGATGGCTTCAAATCTCTCCCTTCCTTCCTTTGTCCATGAGAATGGAATTTTTTTTCATCATGGCTATCAATGGTTTAGCCAATGTCGTGAATTAAGGGATGAATCTCTACACAAATTTATGGTTCCTAGAAAACTCTGGAGACCCTTCTTATGACTTGGGAGAGATAAGGACATAATCGAATGGATCTGGATGGATCAATATGACATTCCTTCTACTAAACAACATGCCCAAAAAATTTCCCTCATGCACTACAAAAATACATTTCTTGGGGTTGAGTGAAACCCCAAATTCTCTACACCTTCGAGAAAACCTTCCTTAGATGTGTGATGTGGTCTTCTACATGCTTAGAGTATACAATTATATCATCAAGGTAAACCAAGATGATATCATTGATTAGTCCCTTAAATTCCATGTCCATGGCTCTTTGGAAAGTAGCCTAGCATTAGACAATCCATGAATGGCATTTTTTTGTAAGCATATGTGCCCCACTTGGTAGTGAAAGCCATTTTGAATTGATCAGATTCTTGAACTAGAATTTGATTATAACCCAAATATCCATCGAGAAAATAAAATCTTTGAGCTCCTACCACCATTTGAAGGATTTCTCCATTGATGGAAGAGGATAATGGTCTTTCAATGACACATAGTTCAAATCCCTAAAGTCCATGCATAATTGAATTTCTCCGTTCTTCTTCCTTACGGGGACCAGATTGGCTACCAAGAGGAATGATTAATAGGAAAAATTATACAAGCCTCGATGAGTTTGGTTATCTCCTTTCTCATTAATGGCTCAATTTTGGGATTAATTGGCCTTTTTTGATGAACTGGCTTGGCATTAGGATCCATTTGATGGTATGTTTTTTAGACCTAGATCAAAACCATGCAGGTCTTTATAGATCCACACAAAAATGTTGTGATACTCTTGACAAAGTTTGATGAAATATTCTTTCTCCTAAAAGTGCATACTTTTCTGATCTTTAGAAATTTTCATTTTCTACCTTGACTTCCTCAAAATATTCTTCTTTGACCACCATGTTAGAGATTTGTCTTTTGGCTTGATCATCTGAATTGAAAATGGATTCCAAAGTAACCAAAAATTTTGGTAGCTTTTTCTCTTCAATTGTATGATTTGATCACCATATGATTCTTACAACTTATCTTGATTTTTCACAGAAAACTCCACCTCTTCTTGTAGGAAAATAACAATTTTTTTGTCACTATCAAAACTTTCCAACCACTCACATTATTAGGGACTACAGGTCAAACCACCATTTTGATATATTGTCACCCTTATTTCATGATATCAATATGTATGTCATATTTACAAACAATCGTAGCAAGCCTATCAACATCTTGATTTTGATTTCTAGGAACCGCATGGATCCCAAAAGCTTTGAAATATTCAATCAAATCCTAGACTTGGTTCTTGTATGATCTTAAAGATCATTTTTGGATGCACTACATGTCGTCACTTGATGAAAAATAACTCATTGTCTCCAAAAATAGTCAGGGCTTTGATTCCCTTCTTTTGAGCTAGTTGAATTCCTTGCACAAGGGCCTCGTATTCAACAACATTGTTAGTGTACTGAATTACAAACAAATATGAAAAGTACTTATCTCCCTCTGGAGAAATTATCATGACACCAACACGGATCCATTCTTACTCCTCAAGCCATCGAAGAACAATTTCCACAATCCTTCAAAATTGTTTTTTGTTTTGACAAGTTGTGGTATGATCATATCTTCTTCATGAATGTAGTATGTACCTAATCCTGTCTCTTCCAATAATAAAAAACCAACTTCTTCCTCTACCAACACATCAGCATAGGGATCATAATGATGATCTCCACTTACTTCATCTAGCACAGTATCGGGACTTCTTCAACAAGAGTGGTCAGCTCATGATCAACATCTTCTTCTTCTAGATCACCGATGGTATAATTCCCATTTATAAGACTAGTAGTGTAGGGTTCTACATGATTATGGTAGATTGGTTCTACCCTTATAGTTACTTTGGTTTTGTATCGAGTCCTAAGAATCATATGTGACCAATTGGTCGATAGATAACCACCCATCTTGGTAGTGAAATCTCGTGATAGGAAGATGACAAAGAGAGGAGGGAGATCAATGAATGATATGTCTTGGGTGAATGAAAAACTTGGGAATGTGTGGATGGTAAGTTGAAGTCATTTGATACTCTAATAGTTTTAATAGTTTTCATCTACCTAAATAACTCCTCTTTCAACCAATGCATATTGTATGCCTATTACACAACAATTTGTTTGGGCATGACTAAGCTATTAAGCTACGGCACCATAATCGATCATGAAATTATGTACCAAATGATCACCAATGATAAGGGAAATATAGAATGGAGTGGTTTGTTTTGTCTTAGGAATAATTTTCCTTCTGGTTGACACAAACTTATAGCGGTTGTTATTCCATGACCCGATGATCCATCGGTTGTACCAAAACTATTCAGAGCCTCTCATAACAAGTTTCTTTGAGAAGGAATTGAGAGTGTGTCCCACATAGTAACACTCAGGTTGGTATTCTTCATTTTTCTACAATACTAAAGGGAATTGCTCCTACTTTTTGACACACTTTTTTGGGTGTTAGAATCCTCTTTTGGAAAGTGCTTGTTGGGTACCGTGATGCCTGAAGAACCTTATTTCCTTGTAGCTTGGCTAGCATGTGTTTCTAGTGGTTTCTTTCCCACATCTTTATCAACTACCACTTGTGGCTGAGGTTGTGAAGTGGATGTTTGATCAGATTTAGAAGGTTGAGATTCCATTTATCTCTTTTTTGGAATGAGTGTTTTTACCACTGATGAGGAATCTGTATTCAAACTCGTAAAAATATTCTACTTTGCTAATTTAGAAAAGTGGTTTCCTTCAAGTGCATGGTTGATCTATTATTTCCTACGTAGATGGATTTTTTTATGGGCTGACGTGCAACAGGGGAGAGGGGTGGATATGCTTTGAACCATAAGATCCTAGCTAAGAACTCCATTGGGGAAAATATTTTGATTCTATGGGGTTGAGAAAAGGGTAACACCATTTTTAGTCTTGAACTAGATTATTCTAGACATGTATTATGGCTCTAGATGAGCTAACATCAAGAGAGGGTTTCGAAAGTTTCAAAGGCATGACATTCGCAACTTGACTTTGTGATTTTGATTTTGAGGCTGATTGTTCCCTTGAAAAGGAGGATGGTTAGCTTGATACTACTGATTTTGTGGCTGGTATGGATGATTATATTGAAATTTTGCCTCTTGAGTGCAACGAGCTCATTCCCAAAATTTTATAGTAGTGACTTGACTTCAAATAGATCATTTGAAGAGGTGGGGTAGACTAAACTGGTTTCTTGGAAGCTATTAGAATAGGAGAAATGGTAGGATGATTATTTGTAAGATCTAGAGACAATGACATTGGTGGTCATGGAGCTATCTTTCCATCCTGGATTAAGGAATTCTCTACTCTTATGGAAACTTGTAGGCATCAGGTAGTGTAGTCCTCCCATGGACTAGATCATAACTGCTACATCACTATTCAAGGCTCACAAATAGTACAAGAATGCATTATTTGAAGAAGGCTTTATGAGTGCCAGAATCCTATTCTAGGTCCTATGGAATCAGAAGTTGAAATCACTCATGTATTCTTGGGGAGCTCTCTTTATGGTAGTGAGTTGTTCCAAAAGTGATAGGTGATCACTCTTGTCTTCAAACTATTTACAGATATTTTCTCCTAACTCATCCCAAGTGGTTATAGTACCAACACTTAACCCTCGAAACCATTGAAGTGCTTTTCCCTTGAAAGAAGTAGCAAGAAGTCTAACCGCAACGTTGTCCTCCGTGATATTATGTACTGCAAAAATGTTGGCTACATCAAGAATATGTTCCACTAGAGTAACGTGAGTTTCCCCTGTGTAGAAGGGTAAACTTTTGAGTGTTGCAATAGGTATAGGGTCATAGTTGAGCCAACAGAAGAGGACTCTTGCATTGAAAGGGGAAAAACTTGGTTCCTCACCATAACAACAAGAGGTTGATTATTTTCCTAGGTGGAGGAAACCTTCCGTAAGGAAGAGTCAAATGAACCCTATGAGGTGATGCTATAATGGGTGATGTTGAGATACCTCTTCTCCTTATCCTTGGAGGAGATAGGATAGTTTGATATGTTGATAATTTCCTTGCTTTGAAGAAGCTCTTGTCTAAATTATTTGCATAAGTTAATGCATTGATATTTGAAGTCTAGAGATATAGAGTTGTCAGTACTTTGATTTGTGCAAGTGAGAAGAGAAGTACCAACTCTTGGTCCCACTGGGTGTGCCAAAAACTATTGTCACCAAATCACTGCACCCTCCGAATGGCTAAAATGTGAATAGGATGTTTGGTGTGATTGGGAAACATGGGATCACCTCTCAAGTTGTGGGACTTGGGATCGAGGTGAACCTCTGGAGAAGTTTGACTTCCTCTTCCTAAACTAAGTGTTGTACTACTCCTAGTGCAATAAAATGGTTATCTAGACCTATGCTAACATTTTCATGGGTTTTAGGGAAAGAGATTTACAAGAAATGAAACTATACTAGGGATGGTGATGCACCAAATAAAGGGTGTTTCTAGACTTAGAAGGGTTAATTTGAAGAGGGTGTTGTGCACCACAAGTCAACTTTACCTACTACAACTTAGAGAGGGTAAAAAATACCACATACTAGGAAGCATGTGTTCCCTTTGTTAAAATCAATCAGAAAAAAAAGACCTATTAGTATTCTAGTGAAGAAGGATGAACTTGAGAAGGGTGAACAAGCACCACAACTCAATTGCATGTAATACTCCACCACTTGATAAGCACAAAACTCCAAGAACTTGTAATAGAAACTTGAACTTGCATAGTATACCGCAAGCATGAGAAAGGCAAAGAAGTATAGAAGGATGAAAGGACCAAGATTAGTCACAAAACACACACTTTTATTACTTAAACAACATGCAAAATGCATCATACATTTAGAAGAGGAAATGGTTTGCCATTATAGTCTTGAAAGGAGGCTTGAAATTTCCCTCAACATACAAGAACAACTTGTAGAAGAAGGAGGTTTCTTGAAAAATATACACTTGTCTCAGAAGTCTAACTTGTCCAACCTATTGGAATGAGCTTCCAACTTACATTTATAGAAGAATTTGAGAGAGAGGAGAGAAGGAGTCATAAATTCCCTTCCTAAATTGAAGGTACATGATGATTCATTTATTACAGTTGGTTGAACCACTTGAGAAGGTTCCATCATGTGCCATCAATTTCATGTTGACCTAATCCTCTCAATTAATTAAAGGAATATTTAAATAAAATATTTTAATAATAATAATAAATATTATTAATAAAATATTTAAAATAAAAATATTAATTTAATTAAAAAATAATGTGGTCCCCACATTAACCCATTTGACTTGAAAGAGGGGGTAAGGCATGAAAATAGGACAAAAAGAAGACCCGACTCGGTGGTTGGCTTACATTGAGCCAACTCACGAGTTGGGGTCGAGCTCCTCATTTTTGACTACATAGATCAGGCTCCTTCAACACGCTGCTTGGTTTAAACTTGTCTCATTGAGTTGAGCTCTCTCCAAGCACCCTATCAAGATCCAAATCAAGCTTTATTCCTGACTACATCGAGTTCCCATTTTTGCATCGAGCTCTTGGCCACATCAAGTGCATTCTTCGCCGTTTAGATTGGATTGACTAAACACCGAGCCATTGTCAATTTCTATCTTGTGTACTCACCACTAAGCTGAGTTTTGTCGATGCCATGACCATCCCTAGTTTAACTCGACTCACTGGGTTCCCATCATGTCATTGTTGAGCTTGTCCTCGTCGGGCTCCATCAAGAAGTTTAGACCACCACTGATCTATCTTTCATCACTGTGACTTGAGTTCCTCACCGAGTGATCTCCACCAAGTTTTGTGTGAGATCCCCATTACCATACATTGAGCTTACTCTAGAGTCATCAAGCTCCTAGTATTATGTCAATCTCAGCCATTGCATTGAATCACATTTATCTCTTCCTCTCTGGTGAGCTTGCCATCACATTGAGCCAAGTTTCTTGGCATCGTCTGACGCCAAGGTCTCCAAGTCGAGCTCACAATATGCTCATTAGTGTAATTTGGCATGAGTTGTATTAACAAATTCAACACACGCTCCTCATCACATCACATTGAACCACTATTGAAATGAGTTCCTCATCACATCACAACCAATCTCCAATATAATGTCAAGCCACGTTGAGCTATCTCTTTGAAATCTTCAATGTCAATCATGATCCCTTTGAGATTCAAGTTCCCTATGTTGAGCTCACTATTACATTGATATTTATTGCTCATGCTCATTAAGTGAGATCTCACGATATCCTCACCATAATCAAGTTATATTAACGGCCATCTCTTTATGACTATCCATCGAGCTCACTTTTGCCACTTCCATGCAACCCCCTAAGATCGAGCATGTTCTCGCATGCATCAACATGTTTTCTATGCTCCATTCTCCCCATCTCGGTGAAAGTTTTACACAAACCTGCAAATTTTTCTCCACATGACGAACTCCATCCCAAACTATGTCACGAGATTACTCTATTCTTCATACTCACCGATGAGCCATCGAGAAAGCTCCCTTCACAAGCTTTCTACCGAGCCATCAAATCTATGTCGAGCTCCTATGGAATGAGCTCCAAACTTGACCAAACGATGACCACCCTCAATCCTCCATGATGAGCCTATTTAAGCATGTTTTCCTTGCATGACTTGATTCCCATGATCATCTTGACCCTGCACCATTCGAGAACTCGTCGACTCCCTATGTCAAGCTCCAACTCTCCTCGACTCAGCAAGTTCTATTACATTACAAGGTGATCATACCTCCTCCCAAGCCCACACGGCTCCGCCATGATTTTCATCAACCTTTGCCTATAAATCTCGGTCCATGTCGAGTTCTTTCTTACCTTGTACTTTAATGATCTCTGAATTCCTCAAACTTTGGGAAAAAGTATTTATGGATGCTTCATACCATTCTTCCACGCATTTAATGGCCAAATAAATTAGTGTAACAAATGAAAACTGTTCGTGGGAAAGACGATTCCTATAAACTAAAATACGAGATGACTCACCACTGATTACTCTAGGAAGGACTCAAAACTCTTCACGAATCATCTTCTTAGACATTACTTTCTTCAATACACTAGCCATATGCTTAGGCATCAACCTTGGTCTTAGGTTAGCATGCCATCATTGTTTCCCCCACTTGGCTATTTGATCAGATTCCTCCCATGCTCGGAAGTATCATGATGGTTTTCCAACATCCAAGTTCACTTGGAAAATACTCTGGACCCCTCCCACTTGGTAACGTGGCCTTGGGAACCCGCAGAGTATCTTTCCATCGTGGCATGCCATGCTAACATCCCCACTTGGAAAGAGGGGGAAGTTTTCCACCACTAAGCTTCCAAGCTCCCATCGAGCTCCCTTCCTCCATACATGGACTCGCCCAATAATTCACTCCACCAATCTATACATTGAGCTTCCTTTGTCATGCATCCCTATCAAGTGAGCTCCTTTCTCATGTAATCCCTCATGAAATCAAACACCCACGCTGAGAGAGATCCATACCGAGCCCCTATTCTATCATGCCAATGAGATCCTTTCTTACTAGTGTCAACTCAACCACACCGATCTCACAATTGAGATACCACCATGTGTCAGCTACTTACTTGACACAGGCTTGACCTCGAGATCTACAACTGAATTCATTTCATTTTCAATGACCGAGCCACTCACTACCGTCGATCCAACCTAGATGGCCTCTCCTAGTGACCTCCTACCATTTCTCGGCTTGATTCTTTTCATTTTATACCCTAAAATTCATTTATGAGATCAAATTTTGTTGTGACTAAATCGATCAAGTTGTCTTGGATCAACATCGCCTTGTCAGGTTTTCATTAAAATAGCCAACCCCTCCATACCATTGAGCTAGACTTGATCACCTCATTACTAAATGACTCACCAAAACTCAAAATGGCTCACTCTACATGAGAAAATCCTCCAATGAGATCGTTGATTCGTTGTTTTTTTTCTCCAAAGTTAACTAAGCTCCAAACCGAGCTCTACTCTTGACCACGTCGGGCCCCTAATCGAATTGGTAACTGAGCTATGCACTGTGACTTGACCGAATGGCTTAACCAAGTTTCTTATTAAGGACTCCGAGATCTTGATTTGAGTCTATCTTGGTTTGATGCCATTCAATGCTAGGTGAGATCGCATATGCCACTTTATTAATAATTTTAATCATTCTATCATTCCAATGACCGGAAGTGGGTCCTTGGGACCAATGTCATGATTTGATCGAAATAGGACCCCATTGTCTAATTTTTCCATGTGTGCAAAATTGGATAACAATATAAATGTTAGCCTTGTTTGCAAAGAATTCATATGCAACAACTAACATGCAAAGCAAAGGATCCATACACAAAAAATGATATGCAACAAAAGGAACTCATTCACAAAGTGAAGAGGTCATCCACATAAACTTACATGTAGCTAAAGGGACAAATCTGCATCAAAACGTGTGCAGACTAAAGGACACACACATACATAAAGATGTGATTCTGAGGAGCTTACAAAACATGGACACTACACCTAAGCTCGCACATGTTTATGGAATAAATAGTTATGAGAACAAGAAAAAGACTCAATGCCATAAATTTTTATATGTTGTAACTCAAACAAAGAACTAATTGATTTAACTCATAATTCCATAACTGGTTGATGAACTGATTAGTTAATTAAGTTATGTGATTGTATGAGAACATCTTGAATAGTTTTGTTGCATGCATGTAAGTTTATGGATTTTTTGGTTAAGATATTTTACTTAATCCAACTAGAAATCCTAGTAGGAATCTATCTCTTCATGCCTCTACTGTAATGAAAGATATAAAAAGGAAAGATTAATGTTGTATCTGTAGATATACATAGATAGATCAATCCTTAGGTAGAGGATTGGTTGTATTTACCACTTGTAATCTTCATCCTGATGAAATAATAATTTGAGTTTTGTTAATTCATTGTAGACACAAGCCTTAGGAGGGATTATCACTCAAGGCAGGCCCACTTGTGGTTTGTTAACCCTCTCCTTCTGTTTGTTGTTTTAATTCCTTGTGTGATTAATTTAGCATTATCCATCTCTTTATCTATGATTTGTTATTAACTATAGTATTTATTTTTATTCATAATCTAGTTCATTTCAAGCATTGTTATTTCCTAATTATAGTGACAACAATTTAGTTATATACCTCACAAACATCTGTAACTATGCATACAACATTGGAAATACTAAAATTTTACATCCCTAGGTCTGATAATTAAATGATTGTAGATTAATGAACAACATATTATATTTTTCAAGTTAATTTTACCACCAACATCTAAGGAACATCTTAAGATTTCTTCCACATCGAGGTTTTCATCTTGAACCTTGATATACATGATAAGTACCATCAAATTTCATCAAAATATAGGTATTTCAATTCCTTACCAACTGACCTAGAGAGTGAGACCACCACCAAAATGAAGTAGGATTACTCTACATGCCCAAATCATCACATCATATTTCCACTTTAATTTCATGAAAAAAGCTTAATTCTCCTCCATCACTTTAAAGGTAGGGTTTTAGGAGGGTTTGGAACCTCCTTAGCTCCATAAAATTTGTTCATGAAGTATAATTCATTATTATGATTCATTCTTCTTTAAAAATTATCTATACTCAATTATTTAACACTAATGAAGATATTGGATCACCATGTAAAAGTTTCATGTTCCAATGAGTAACACAAACTCAACCCTTGAGCTAGAAATGGTCATTTCAAGAGATTCTTAGAACCAAAACTCACTTTTCTTGCTTTTCATTTGGAATTTTGATTTGAAATTTTGTCCAAAACATTAGAAAAACCTCCTTCACATGTTTGAAGAATTATTTTAGTCTGTAATTTCTTGAAACTCATCCACCACCATGGTTTCTGCATGCATATCTAGCTTATTCTCAAGAACATGCCTCCAAATGACCTTAATCATCCCTATAACAACTAAATTTTGAATTGTTCCACCTTCCACATGTTCTCTACCATGTCACACCACTCTTCTCATGTTTTTAATTCCATATGATATCTTAGTTTTCTCCATACTTCAAGCCATGCCTACACTAGGTCTTAGAAATATGCCTAGTTGAGATAGTTTCACTTCATGTTCCATGAAATTGCCTTGTTTTCATAATGTAATTTCCTCAACATGCACTCTTCATACTTTTCATGCATTTACCATGCTTCTCCATCTACCTCATGCTTGCATTCCACCATTCTAGGTCATCTTGTTGACTAGGCCTAAGGATTAAGCCACTTGGACTAAGAAATCCTCATTGTTTCCATGATCCGGGGCAACGGGACATCTTGACTGTTGTGTACTCAAGATCATACATTTATGTCCCATCATCATGAAATATGTCTTCATACCAAGAGAACTTGAATTTATTCATCTCACTAATTTTCATCCTCATGTGGTCCTTTTCATGTACTTTGAACTCGTCAATACAGTTGGCCAAGTAGTCCTCGACTTGTGGCTCATGTTGCATTTCTAGGACATAGAACAAGTTGGGATCTTCTTAGATGTAAAAGTGGACCTGGAAACATAGGAATGCAAATTTAGATGTATGAAAGTGGTTCTCAGGTGAGATACATCATTTGATCTTTTGCACATGAACACCCCTAGAGATATAGGGAATGAAATCTACGTCTTTCTCCCGCTTCGATCTTGTTATTCACTTGAGCAATCTACCTGCAGAGCTCAAACAATATGATCGGTCCTTAAGGTACTTAGGAAATCTTAGTAGAGCTTGGTCGAATCTAGTGACTTATATATGCGAGAAGGTTGAGAATTATATGAAGTACGAGTTGTATTCTTGATCGGGGATGCCTCTTGTGGTGACATCCTATCTTCAAGATCCCCTTCTAAGATTTGGACCACGTACATGGTGAATCCATCATTCACACAAGTGAAATGCATGTTGATCTCATCCATTATCAACTATGGAAGTTTCTCGAATGCATACATCTTGGCAGTAATGTTCTGCATGAGAACCAATCCTTTGAATGATCTCAAGATTGCAAGGAGATAAACTAGGTAATAAGTCATGTGGAACTTCCTTATCATGGGAACTTGGAGAAGTGTAGATGGAGATTATCGCGATGATCTACCCCTAGTCAATCCTCTACTTTCCTTTTGTCAATGTCAGGATGAAAAGGCCCATCCAAATTCTAAAATATCTCGTATGTTTGCTTCATCCATAACTCTGCTGAGGAGAATGATTACATCAGAATACCCTTCTTGGAACTCACACCTTGGAAGATTCTTGGGCATCCTAGAAGGATTTCTTCCTATTTTCAACCATGAGCCGAGTGCTACTCCTTGGACATATGAATCCATTATTTCCCAATCGTGTGAGGCCCTATCCTTT
Organism: Taxus wallichiana var. yunnanensis; assembly: GCA_018340775.1. NCBI lineage: Eukaryota > Viridiplantae > Streptophyta > Pinopsida > Cupressales > Taxaceae > Taxus > Taxus wallichiana. Next base: position 750,438,836 of record CM031242.1, read on the forward strand.
GAGATGACAACCATGTTGGGGGATGTTGGTATCTGTAGAGAGAGTGAAATGTTCTTAGGGATGATGACCACCATCATTGTACCATTTTCAGCTTGGATGGTTTGTGTCTCGGGCTCATAGTGGAAAGAGTAGGCTAGGACTAACTCGAGACTCTACATAGACACTAGGTGTCCTACAGTGGTGAACAAGCCACTTGTGAATATTTGGTCTTCAATCCTCTTTCGAGTCCTTGGAGGCCATATGATTCTTAAGGTCATTTAGGTCCATGTACAAGACATCATTTTTTCCACATCATACTCATAGGAGAAGGGTTGTGTTAGCATTTGACCCATCCAATTCGAATTCATGTTTATCCTAGAAAGAAAAACTTACTATTTTTAGTAAGTGTTAAAAATTAAGTCCCTAATCTTCAAATGGATGTTTCAGGCTTTGTTTTCCTCTTTCTCCTGCATTCCTCATTCCTTCTGGATCAACTTTCTATTTTTAGCACGTGTCTGTGGGACCACTTACTATTTTTATTAAGTGTCAAAATGTCCATTCTAGTGAGTTCTAGCGGCAGTGCATGTTTAATCTCACCGTTTCCTTCGTAGGTTCTTCTATTGATGACTTTCCTGAAATAGCAATCCCTATGTAGTAGACCTGCTATTTTTAGAAAGTGAGCTTTTGGAGGTTGAATTGATGTGAAATGAAGTTTTTTGATATGGGTTTTTTCCCAATATCACCTCAATGAAATTTCAGGCCCTCCTGCTTAATAGTCCATGAGATTTTAAAGTTTCAAAATTTGGGCCTGGCAGTGCTTCTAGATGCGGAAACCATTAATGGACCTCAAAATTGCAGGTCTAGTTTTCTCCTCCATTTTCGAAAAAAATTATATTTTTTATGTGTGTTTTTTATTTTGATTCTTCACATGTAATTCTACTTCGTTTCACCCAATGATTTGATGGGAAATCATATTTTTTATTCATCGAACTAGAAGTGGGATTTCTTTGTTGTGGATGCTCTATTGCACAAGAGGAGAGTTTAAAGGTGTATTCTTGATTTCCTTGGGTAGAGGATTAAACATAAAAATACAGACTTGTTGTTTCACGCATCCGTTTGGGATATTTCTTCAACTTCTCATTTCATGGCCATGGAGTTTTCTCTATTTTCTCCTTCTTCATCCTATGCCTCTCCTTCTGTGTTTTCTCAAATTTCCTTCTAGGACCTATGTGATTTCATGGAGTGGAAGGTAAGTACCTCTGTGGTAGTTCTGGTTTAAGGTTCAACAATGGTGGAATGATGGATGAGAAGTTACAAAGGAAGAATGGCAATATCTTCACACGAGAGTGGAAGTAACTAGAAGCACTAGAAGCGGTAGTTATATTTTTAAATTTTTGAAATTGTGGAGGGAGAAGGATGGGCACATTTTTCATTTCTTGATGTCCTTGAGCTCAAGGACATGAGGGACATATAAAATTCCATAGTGTTCTAAAAGACAACATGTGTCCTCAATCCGACGACAGGAATGAAGGTCAAAAATGTTTCTTTAAAACACCGAGGACTGAAAGTCATCACGTGGATGACCCAAAAGACTCCCATAGGGCTTGGGTGCATTTTTCCATGTTTGTTTTCCCTGACCTCAGGGACATGAGGGACATCAAATTCCATGGTGGTCTTGGAGCTGACATGTGTCCTCGATCCGATGGCAGGGAATTTGAGCTCCAAAAATGCACCTAGGGGCTGAACTGTCAAGTTTGAAGGTCACATGAGGATCCCAAAGGTCACATGGGGTTGGGCACATTTTTCCAAGGTTGGTTTACCTAACTTCGTGGGATGTCGGGGACATGAATTCCTCGCTAGGATTTTCATGCTGACACGTGTCCTCCCAAAAATTGACTAACTCATGAAATGCCTTCAAGAGGGTAACTTGGAATGATGATAACTTGAGCTCCCGACTTGAAATGTCATTTTTAATCGAATGGTGGGGTTCGTGTCTTGATTCATCCATTCGATCCTTGAAAAATTGGAGTTGTATTTGGGACTCCACCTGTACCTAAGACAAACTTCTTGAAAACCCTATGCATCAAAGTGTTGTGAAAATATGATTTCACCATCATGTAGGTATTGGAATCATCTTTATGGAAATTTTTTTACATATAACTCCATCCGGAGCTTCAAATCTTCTTCAAGACCAATAGTTGCTTTAGGCCTAGGTAATGCCTAGGCTTGTGAACCCTATTTTTACTTATTTGCTCCAATTCTTTCAAAATTCCTTAAACCTTCCAAAATCATTTCCATGATGTTCTAAGGTCTTCAAATCACTTCCATTTTGAAATGTTTCCTCTCGTTATGCTCCGTGGGGTTGATCCAGTCCTAGAAGGCCAACGATAGCCCTTCCCAATACTGCCAGAAGATAACATCTTTTCAGAACTTCCTAAAATCACCTAGGGGACTGATTTGAATTTCCTAAATCACCTAAGGGGATGAGATAACATTTTTCGGGGGTCACTGGACTGAATGGGTGGACTTGGTGTTCCTGGGAATGGCAGAACATGAAAATTTTGGCACATGGGTATAGTTTGGAAATTATCAATTTCCCTATTGCACATTTACATGAACAACACATTTGATGAGATCAAGTTTGAGGATAGAATGTAAACCATGGGCTGCATCCGACCCAATTTGGCCACCTATACCTTATGCAAAGTGTTCAAATACCATAGGTTGTTTTAGAAGAGCATCATAGTGAAGGCGAGAAAGAAGGATCTCCATGTTGGGAAGGAGATACATGTAGGAATATTTTAGTTTCATCTCAAGAGGAAAAATTGGTGTCCAAATTAGCACAACTAGAGAGATGTAAAGGAGATCATCTACAGGGCCATGGGTTGTGACAGGAGGCTAGAGGTGTTCACGTCGGCCACCACATGGAGGAAATCCTAGTTGATTTTCATGTTTAACATCTTGCCCCATTCTAGGACAAGGTCCTCACAGCCACAATAATAACCTCAAGAACTATCATGGAAAACACCTCAAATATTGTTTGAGATGTTTCTTCACTTACCAAAATCTAGAGGTGTGGAAGATGTGCTGAACATGTTCACAAGTGTGAATTATTATGGAGAGCTAAGGGAATAATAGCTCCCGATAGGAAGGAAAGTTAGTTTTTCACCACACTTCAAGGGTGCACAAACAACTGGTATAGAAAATATGATTCATATCAAACTACAATGGATTTTTTATTAGGGGTAAATAGTTTTTAAGGGACTATACCCTATTACAAAAATCTCACAAGCCAGATATTGCATCAAAAATTATACCAAAATATTGAAGGGACTAAGCCCTAGTACAATAAGGCTCAAAAGCTAGAAAGTGCAATAAAACAATCAAAAATGGATTAGAATCCAAGATAAACATGATTAACAATTATAGCTTAAACAAAAGCTATAAAGAGGGAACAAAAAGAGTTAAATATGTGAAAAAGCATCTTGAAAACAACAACTATACAACATCAAAATAGGAATATGAAAGCACTGTGGTGGATTATGATGCACTACGCACTTCCTTTTAGGTGAATTTCACATCCCCGAGTTTAAGTGAAAAATTATTAGCACACTAAAGGACATCAAGTAGGGCATGTCTGAAAGTGTGAGGGAGTATGACACATAGTTTAATACCTTATTGTTTAAGTTATTATATGATATTGATCAAAGCCAACATGTACAAGTGGTTTATTGGTGGTTTTTTAACTCCATTTCAAAGGGATTTACCACATAAAACATTTACTAATCCACATGAGGCCTTGGATGAAGCTCTACACATTAAAGCATTCAAGAGTGTAGATACAGGGGTAAGTCCTTTCTCAAGAAAAAATAGTCACTATGGCTACACAATTAGAGATGTTTTCTACCAATTCGATGCATGAGAGGCGCAATGGGTTATGGTACACTGATTGAAAAGTGAAAGGACATACAAAGGATAGTTTCCCATGCAAGAATTTATGAACAATGTTAATATCTTGTGAGATTTGATACAAGAATCATGATGTCTAGAATTTCCATCTCTTGCATATCGCAACATAGAAGAACATATCTATGTACCTGTAAGTAGGGTAAATTTTAAGACCCTTTCTCAAAAAAACACCATAGATATTATTTAGTGAATTTCTAAAAATGACTTTTGAAATTCTAGTGGGTGAAAGACATGAATTGAAAGGAAATGTTGTCACTCAATAGAAACTTTCGGTCAAGAGTAGCATAATGTTATTGCACAAGAAATAATGTTACATTTCTATAACATAATATTACTAGACAATAGCATAATATTTTCAAGTGGTGAAAATTTTAATATAAATATTTTTCTATAAGTGTAAATGATTGGAAAATCAACTAAAAAATTAACTTGTACCCAAAAAATTTAGGTGAAATAGCAAGTGACCTAACACCTCAAAATTAGCCAAATCCAAATTTCAAAAACCCAAATATTCGTGAATTAACGAAGATTAGCCACTAAAATTTACAATGACTATAATATTTACAATGCACATACCCATGATATAGCTGAATTCCATTTGTTTTACCATATTCACGAGGCATGTGATTTTTGATTGCAAAATACCACCGTGGTCGAGTAGTTATTAGGCATAAGAAGGAAAAACCAATGAAGGCCACAATAATGGAGATGGTGGGTTCGAGGTGGATATCAAAGTAGAGGTCATGTTGGTAGAGGAAGGTTTTCTTGTGGGACTTTTTATACTTGTGGATCCCTAGATTACAAGTGCAAGTGTCCTAAGAACCATGTATGTGTCTTGTAGAAATGTGCACAACATTGAGGATTTTTTAGGACCTCTAAGATTATATGTGTATAAATAACAAGGACAAAGGAGCAGGGATGATTAAAGTGCATGAAAAGAAACATGAGAAGTGGCCACCCAAGAAGATGGATAATCCGAACTTAAACCTTTTTAGTCACTACACATGCAAAAGTGGCATGTGTGGAGACTATGAAAGCAAAACCCCTTATCAGAGAGAGAGGAGGTTATACATGTTAAATATCGAGATGTATCTCATCAATAAGAGGTCTATCAGAGAGCATGGGATTTGTTAAGGATTTACAAGGTGACATTTTTTTCTTGAAGGAACAAAGGCATGATAGGGAATGTGCAAAGAATAATGAGTGTCTCGTAGAAGGATATGGATGATTTGAAGGAAGTGTGTAATATTTTGTGATAGGAGGACATCATCCCTTTTCGGGAGAATGGTTGCCAGAGAAATTATTGTGCATGGTTGAGTGAGAGTTACAAATCCTTCATAAAAATTTACCACCACAAGACCAAGAATATGACAAGGATATTACATTGGATACAAAAGTAATAGATGGTTAGTTGATTAGTACCATTCTTATTGACATGGGTATAGAGGTTAATGTCCCGACATTGGATGTTTGGAACCATATGGTAAGGCCACCATTACAGCCATCTTCTAATGTGTTGTATATTGAAAATAAAACAAGGGACATGTCCATGAAGTGCTAAAGGATGCTTCAATTACTATTCAAGGATAAATATATAGGTTATTTTGAAGTATTATAAATTGTTGAGGCAAATACTTTCCCGCACTACTTAGACGTCCTGGTGATGTTCCAATAATGTAGATCTATGCTTCAACAAATGATATATAAGTTTTGAAATCAAGGAGGAGTACATTATCATACCCTTGGATGATGTGAAGATTGCACCTTATATTGAGGATTTTAATGAGGGGGATCTTAATAGAATTTAGGCACATACATTGCAAGTGACCGACCCGAAAACATGGAGCCATCATAGGAAGGGGTACTTCACCGGTAAGATGTGTAATCTCTTAGTGATACTACACCTATTTCTTGTCAAAATGGGGCCCATGGAATTTATTAAATGATAGGTTGCGAGGTTAAAGGAAGAGTCACCAGGATGATTAGGTCACACATGATTAGGAACTTGGGAAAAACTTAGTTACCTAGATATAGTCGAGAAGAGAAACATGTCTCTTTATTGCGCGTGATGGAGGACCAGTGGAAAAGTGAGGGATATACGTGGAACATGATGGTATATACATTTCATGGCACAACAACGCACTGGTGGATGACACATATAGACAATCTATTAGGCTGGTGTGAGGTAAGAGTGGAATTTTTAACAAAGTTTACACATAGTAACATCCCTTCTCTTGTACATGACTATGATGGGAAGACTCTTCCTTTGGTACACATCCACAATATTGAAAGACAATGGGCATAATGAAAATAAGTTATTCCTCCATTCTTTTGGGTATAAAAGTTTTACTCCACTTTCACGAGATGCTCATGTGCTTGGTATATGTATGATGAGTTAAAGAAAGAAAATACAAGTTGGCGAGACATGACGGAAGGTATTATTCACACCTTTGATTTTTTTACACTAAAACATTAGTTCATGAAGCTTTGCATAGATCATGAAGAACATCATGTTGGGAGACAACATGAAGGTTGAGGAACTTATGGTTCAAATTTTAGGAGAACATGAGACTAAGGCATGCAAGGATATGATGGAAATAGAAGAAACATTGCTAGGGTGTGCATGGCGAGAGAAGGAAAAAGGGAAGATGGTCTACCTCAATGATGATGGAAGTTGAATATTTTGATATCAAGCATATAGAGTGTGCACACGAAGTTATGGATTCTGCAGATGAATAGGTGCATGGATACCATGTGCCTATGAATACTAAAAAGGTGAACATTAGGACTAACAATACACCTAAAGAAGATATTATGGAGATTGTTGGTCAGAACCAGAGGTTGTGAAGATCATTAAACTATTGCGTGACTTCCAAGACTTATTCCCAAGGGGATATCGTGAGTTGAAATACATACTTCTATCATTGGAGGAGATGAAGATTAACCAAAAAAATGTGCATTTTCGATTGGAAGAGGCCTTATAGGATGAATCTAAACTGTGCGAGAAGGTAAAAGAGGAGATTGACAAGATGCTTAAGTTAGGGATCATAGAGCCTATTGAGGAATCTAAGTGGGTCAGCCCCATGGTGATTAGTATCAAAAGCATTGTTGAATAAGGATTTGTGTTGAGTACATCGTACTCAATTCTTAATGTGTCATAGACCCTTTTCCTAAGCCATTCACTAGATATATTTTGGAAGGTATTACAGGGTGCAAAATATATTCATTCACTGATTGATTCTCATGGTACCATCAAGTATGTATTACACATAAAGATCAAGAAAATACCACCTTCGCAACTAAATGGGGAAGTTTTATATACATTATCATGCCTTTTGGGTTAAATAATGCGTCACCACCGGTGTTCTCACACATCGTTGTTCAAGCCTTATAGGATTTCATTCATAAGTTTTTACAGGTCTATCTGGATGATTGGACCATCTATGGGTTAATAAAGTATAATTGTGACAACATGAGGCTAATATTTCAAAGATGCAGGTAACTTAAAATCTCTCTAAATATTAAAAATTGTATATATTTCCACCCCTTTGACCCATTACTTGGGCATATTACTTTCAAGCATGGTTTTTTGTAGATCCACCTAAGATTGCAGTGATTTTGGGGCTAGAAGAACCAACAATAAAAGTGAAATGTAGGTTTATTGGGGCACACTCGGTTACTATAGAAAACTTATTAAGGGTTATACCAAAATTTCATGCCCTTAGAAGAGTTGTTGAAAGAAAAAGGAAAATTCTATTAGGGATATGCATAACAATAAGCTTTTGAAACCTTGAAAGTAATATCGACTACTTCACCCATCTTACACTTTCCTATTTAGAATAACTTTTCCATGTGTATGTTGATGCCTCTCACCTAAAAATTTAGGTAGTATTTACTCAACCAGTGAGGGAAATTTTGATCACCCTATTTATTTTTCAAGTAGGAAGTTCAAACCAAAGAGATCATAACTATACAACTATAGATCAAAAGCATTATCTATAATCTATGCACTTTTAGGTTTTGACAATACTTATTGGACACGCCATTTGTATTTTACACAGATCATATGGCCTTGAAGTATTTCTTCAATAACTGGTTTTGTAAGGGAAAATATGTCGATGGATACTTCTTTTTTAGGAGTTTAATTTTACAATCATACTAAATCCAGGAAAGAATAATAGATCATGACTCAAGACTTGAATTAGATGTTTGATTAATGGAACTTGGCATCACATGAGTCTTCAAAGGAGGAAGACTTCATTGAGGTGATTTGGAATAAAGGTCTTGAAGGAAGGGAGGACCATGATTCAAGATTTGATCTAAGGGTATCCAAACAATAGTTGGGATCCAAATCTTTAGAAGAAGAGTGGGAGTCCAAATGGTAGTTTGGATTTGAATCAAAAGAAGAAGAGGAGTGGGGGAACTTGAATAATAATTTGGATCAGAAGCATCCAAACCATACCACCGACTATGATGAAGGTGGGGAACAGGGTACCCGAATGGCCCTCTAGTACAAAGAACCAAATGAGGTTTAGTCATAATGGGAATCTTTTGATTTGAATTCCTAAACCTAGGTTCCGTATTGTAGTAAGTGTGAGAAACCACACGATAGTCAGTCATTGTTGGTGTCGTTTAGGTGCAAATGCCTAGACCTAGATAGTGTGATGGAACTCCTTCAAAGGGAAGGAAGTGACATGTCGATTTGGGTAGCATAAGGGCAACCAACTAGACATTTGGTAAGTATGGAGATGCATGCGTGATTTTTTGAAGGTCTAAGGAAAATAGACATTGTGATGATGTAATCTCGACGAGATCAAAAAGGATTTTCCTAGAACAATAAGTTTTCAGATGAATGATCACAAGGAACAATCATACAAGTGTGAAACACAAAGCCAATCAACAAGGAAATACACCATATGCAAATGCATGTGTAAAGTGATAGTTCGATGCAAAGATGATCAACACAATGTCAATACTTACGTCAAGCTCGAAATGAATAAGGTGTAAATATTAACAAAGGGTAGACATGACTCCCAATCAAAGAATACAATGACTTGTTCAATAACCAACAAGGCCAAAATGTTAAAGGGTGAGGATTACAAATGTAAGCCACATAACCACACCAATTGGACACATCTATTAAGCTTCACGGAGAAGTGAGATATTAGTGTCAAAATGGTATCAAAACGATGCAAACAAAGTAAGTGACACCTTTCAAAATTTGGGACAATATTTGAAATAAAACCAAGTCAAGGTATACTAGGGATGTTTTAAAATGTGTGCAACGTAACGCCTAAATGGATACTTAGATCATGTTTATGAAAAACATGACATAAGTATCTTAATTTTGTCGAGACAATGCAAACAAAGTAACACGTCAAAGGGAGATCAAATGATGAATCAATCCGAACTATGATGATGATCTTGAAATCAAGATCAAGTTTCCATCAAAGATATAAGGATGCATCCACACACTTTAGATGTTTAACAACTCAATGACAAACATGGATGAGCGTAAATGGACAAAAAGTGGTGATCACTATCTACGAAAACACTCCCAAAGATGCCTTTGTTGCCTGCCCCAAATGGGTAACAAGAATGTAAAGGTGTACATCAAAAGATGGAAATGAACCAAGTGTTACTTGGGCATAGCTTTGCCTCATCCGAAGGTGAGAAATAAGCTAAGCTAAGTGAAACGTCATCCAATTTCCGTGATGAAAGGCACTTAGATCCAACTTAAGTGGATTCTTTGCCTTGTTCGAAAAACAAGGTTTTGAATCCAAACAAGTTATCACTTCGTGATGGCCAAGATGTGACAAAGGACTAGTAAAGTGGGCCTAAAGACAAAATGGCCTCCTTAATAAGATCTCTCAACTAGGTGTTACAAAGCCATCTAAGAGCGGGCACGATTTACCCAAAATTCACACTGAATAATTTGGGAGTATCTCGGCTTTGCCCCTTCAAGCACAGTGGGAAATAAATGCATCCATCATGTACTCTTACTAGGGTCATGATACAGACAACTTTGTAATGCTAACTCACAAGGAAAACTAGTCAAGTGGGTAAGTGAGGCGCTTCCTATTTCATCCACGAGGTTACACAGTGGTGGACTACTTTAGGGTTCCTGGTACCACCCCCATTGTTGTAGCTTAAGGTGTTTATGCCAAAGGGGTTATGTTCTAGTTGAGCAGATAGGACGTACCCTTTTTGAAACCTGCAATACAATGATGTTTTGAATATGGTGTGTGTTTTTATCTTTCTTAACTTAATGTGGTTTTTAAGTAGCACACCATTTAAAGAACATGTATGAAAACACATATTAGAAGGTTTGTCTCTTGTTTTTGTTTTGACATCTTTTTTGACAAGATATTTTGGTCCTACATACCAAGGTTATTAATTTTCCAAAATGTCATATAAAGGAGATAAAATGTTGTTTTGATTTCCCAGATCGTCCTAAGACGTAAGGAAAGAGCATACGCAACAAGGCATCTCACTCAAATTTGTAATAAATGGAAAATTCCTAAGTACAATGTGAAAATAAGTTCCTTTTAACCAACTTTTTAAAAGCTAATTAAACTATTTTTGCAAGTATGAAGAAAATGGTGAAACATTTCTGTTTCCCAAGATCACCTAGAAAGGTGCGAGGGAAGAGCATACGTGTTTCAAATTTTCATGAATAAAGATGCAAACATTTTTAAACAAGTTAGTATAAAATAACTTAATGCAAAGGAAACCTATAAACCACTATTAGAACCCTGCAAGAGTTAGAAAACCAAGAAAATCAAAAAATTCTATAAATCCAATTTTTGCACTTTTTAATAATTTTTAGTAATTTGCATTTTTGGAGGTCTCCGGAGCATTTTGGGAGTTTTTTGATAGAAGTTGGGATACCAAATGTATCTAAATTTTATAAGTTCTTGTGAAAAGTACACTTCTTTATCTTTCGATGCCTATTCAAACTCTAAAAATGGGTTAACGAGTCAAAAGATATGATCAAAACAAGGAGCACTAAAAATAAAATGAATGAATTCGGACTACACAGAGACACTACGCATCCAGAATGACACCTGCGCACCCCATCCAACGGATACGTGCCCAAGTAGATAGGTACACAAGAAAGGTAAAAATGCAAAGTCAACAGAGTGAAATAGGACACCTGCGTGCCTAGAATGATGCATACGCGCCCTAGCCAATGGATACGCACCCTAGCAAAAAGAAGACAATTTCAAAATTTTACAATCAAGCTATTTACGTATATGCAACCTAGATGATGGAGAGGTGTATGCGGGTCCCTATAGAGACAAAATTTACAGATTTTCACGGTTAATCCATTGACGTATATGCGGTTAGAGAGGCGAGTATACATGGCCCAGATGACGAGAGCGCGTGCGCATCCCTCAGAGAGACAAAAATTACATATTTTTCAATGTCAAGCCATTGACGTATACGTGGCCAGAGAGGAAAATACGTGGCCCAGATGACAGAGACGTGTGTACATCCCTGTAGAGGAAAAATTTACAAATTATGAGGACTGTTAGATAGGTACGTGCCTATTCTGACGGGGATGCTAGGGTTTCAATGTGTACGCGCCCCTTGTTAACACCTACATGCACCCTGTGAAAAACTTGCAAAACTCACATGATTTTCAAATTTTCAAGAGAAGACAAGTTATTTTTTAGTCAAAGTGTCCTATTTCTATATCAAACCCACAAAATATATGTAAATGAAGGTCATTTATCTAGTGTTAGAAACATAAATGAGGAAATAACAAGTGATTTGACCCAAAATCTGAAAATGAACTTTGAAGAACTCAAAAGACCTCCATTAATGGAGGATGGACATAAGTGTCCCACCAGGTGTGCCAAATGTGTTCAATGAAAGATTTTGCAAAGAGCTATGGATATGGGGCAAGACCCCAAAGCTTTGTGCAAAAGACCCTCAATGGACCATATGATAAGAAATGAGCAAGGAATCCTATTTACATGTATTAAAACTTGAAATAAGAAAGAAATCTAATAAATAGCATTAACCTCTATTTATGAAAGCTTAATAAAACATGCCTACTAAAGACTTAAGCAATCAATTTTGTTGTTTACTCCATGAGGGTGAATGAATCTCACTAAATGGCTACATGGCCAAGTTTAGCTATTTCATTACTAACCTATCATGGGTGCAAGATGAAGCTATTTAAATGGTGGATGACCCAAGATCAAATGCCTTATTAGCTTGGCTAATGCAAATGAGCTCTTAAGATTTCTTAGGCTTGTTTTGGCTTTACCTTATGTAAAGTTGTGTGTTTGAATGGGTGGGCTTAGCCTTGTATTTATAGTTTTTGGTTTGGAAGAATTTGGAATCTGGGAGCATGTGGGACTAAAGTCTAAAAAGCACTTTAGGATTAGATTAGGATAAACATGCTTTAGGCTTAGTTAAGATTGGTTTAGGCTAGTTAACTAGGGTTAAGGCTAGTTAAAATTTTATTAGCAAGTGATTAGAGACTCATTGAGAGTTGGGAGGGGTCTGGATAACCAATTGTGATTGATAGATAGCCTACAAAGCCAATAGAAGTGGTATAGAGAGAACTAGGGAGGTTATGAATGGTCGAAAGGAGGAATGTTTAGATAATAAGAGAGATATTAGCCAAATTAAGCTGATTATAGGAGGAATATAAATGAGAAGGTGTCATGAATGGGCATCCGAGAATGGAGTGAAAAAGGGGAATTAACGAAGTGTCGCCAATCATTGAATGGGAGAAAATACTAAGTGTAAGCATATTTTAGGTGTCTACAATGCCCACTAGAGGTATGGAGATGGTTGGTATGATTGTCCCAGGTGTTTTATAGCTCATAAATTTTAGTTCCAACATTTGTAAGAGATTTTAGAGTGAGCATCAACTCAAGTATTTGGAGTCACGTTTGAAACTAGCTCATTTAGGCCTAGTTATAGAGCCGAATGAGGTGTAATAGCTCAATGGAGGCCATGAAAATCATAGGTGATCATGATATAAGTATAATAATATACTATAGGAATGTATGGTCATATACAAGACTTACTTTAGCTCCTAGAGGCTAAATTCAAATGTTCATTGAAACTACCTTTGAGAACTAGTAGTGAAGTCATGGGAAAATGAGATTGGTATGAATATTACGATAAAATTTTTGAGGAAAAAATATATGTATCATATAGAGGGATGTTTTTAGTATTTTTGTCAAATTTGATCATGTTTTGAAATGGAATTTTGAATTTATTCAACTTTTACTAAACCTAGTTTCTTGACGAGTCTAATCTCTACACCCTATCTTCTTAGCTTCTAAGAAAAATTATAAAGCATAACTCAGATAAATCATAGATTTTTTTTTTAAATCACTCCAAGAATTAAATTTTAGAAAAAAAATTAGGGCCAAAGGTGGAAGAACAAGAAAGTTCTCTTCATTTTTCTAACCCTAATTTCCTCTTTCTCCTAAGCACCTTCTTGAATCGATGACAATAAAATGTTTTTGGTTGTCTTAAAATAACTGGTATGAAATGTTTCAAGCCTCTTAGGTTTGATTAGTAATGTTTCCAAGTCATTTATTTCATCAATGTTCCCCAAGCATGGTAGTTTTTGTACAAGTTTTACTCAATTTGTGCAAGTTGTGTGTCTATGGGTGTGATATGTTAAAGAGATAGTCGTAAAGTGTGTACTTGAATCAAATTTTGATGTCTAAAATGTAGTATAATTATTCTCCAAGTTCATAGTGAATAGTCTAAGCTCAAAATTTCCTTAATGCAGTAGGATGGTGCCATAGACCTCCATGGTTCTCAAACTACCTCCTAGGACCAATCATAAAGTATGAATTCTAAGTTGCAAAGTATGGTCTCTACCTCTTAATGCATGTTTTCAAAAAATTTCAAAGTGATAAATTGGTCCTCATCTATTTATGCATGCTTAAAATATGTTGGATCAGGTCAGAGGTCCTATTGAAGTTTGTAAAGCTCAATTTTGGTCATGGTGTGGATCGTGCCCACTATACAATCATAGTTTGACAAGTAAATATGAAATTTTGGTCCTGCAGAAAGTCTTTTGACATTAAAATAAGGGTTATAATCCTTCATTAGTCCTAATCTATAAATATTATCTATTAAGACCCAAGGGAAACTTCCTTGTTAGAGAGGGCATTGAAAATCCACCTTTGTATAGGGTCATATTCTTGTTGTTGGGGTGAGAATCTTTGGTTTAAGATGTGTTTTAGAATTTTAAAGGGTTTCCATACTTGCACAGTAATTATATGAACTTAAATTTTTTAAAATCATCAAGGTAAGATCAATAAATTTCTTCTTCTTCCCTCTCGGGCTTTCAGATAGTAGAGTAAACCCTCTATCTAGGGTTTCAAAGGGAAAAATACATGAAACTTAGTTTCGAGCCATCAAAATCCATGAAAACTTGATGTTTTGTCTATCTATTTCTTGTCTAACTATTTTCTCAAGTTTTAGATCAAACCTTCATGTCTCTATTGAGTTCTTGATGACAGTTTTGGGTTGACAGGTTTAAACCATTTCTACAAAGTGTTGGTAAGTGAAATTAGTGCATTTTCTCTATCTTTGAAGTTTGAAACCTTGTGAAAATATATATAAGGATAAATGGGTGGAATAAATAACTTGTGGTTAGTTTTTATTGTGCTTGATGAGCTAAAATGACTTGACATAAGTAATACTAAGGGCTAGAGAGCATGGAGCAAGAATCGGTCATCAAACACCTCATCTAAAACCTCTTAGATGAGTTTTCAACCCCTGAGAGTAATGAAGAATTAAATAATAATTCATTTTATCCCTAATTCAATTGAAGAGACCAGTGTTTCAATGAGTGAAAAATCTTAAAGACTTCATCATGACCTATGAACTATAGTTTAAGCTCTAAATGCACAAATAGGTTCTCAAATCAACTTTGTATGTCACACTTAGAGTAATGAAGGGTCTCAAGTGAATGTAAAGCATATCAGAACTTAATGTAACTACTACACATGCAAGTGAAATTTTTCTAAAGATATTGAATATACATTAAAGAAATGTATTCACCAAATCTAAGATTTGTCTAGTCTTGACTATTGCTAAGGTTGCAGTATTGATGCGCGAGCATAACTTATGCAGAGACCATAACTTTTGATCCGACCATTGGATTGTCCTAAAATTTAACAGGTGGTAGATATACATTATTACTATGTTGGGGTCAAATTTTTTGTGTAAGGTTGTGCCCATTTTGGCACGTTTTTGGGCCCGGATTCCTTCATCTAGTGGCCTAAAATTGGCTCGTAATGTTTTTTTCGCTTTTGACTAGGTCTTAGAACTTTAATAACTTTTGTTGTGCTTGTTATAATAAGTCCAAATTTCATGTGAGGCCTAATTTATGAAGGCATATTTGGCACACAAAATTTGGGGTCAATCCGAGTTGTTTTTCTAGTAGGTAATTTTTGGCATTTTAGGGTTTTAGTGTAGACTTGAAATAAAAGAACGATTGTAATGACGTAATAGATCAATATGAATTCCAAAATGAGAAGTAATATAATTTAAAGCTCCTGGTTTTTATTTGAAAATCTGTTTATGTTTGTTTTGGAGGTATTTCAACCTCTTGTAGCTAGATTCACATCAATTGGTATTAGAGCAGGATTTTGATCTTGCCGAAATAGTTAAGGTAACATATTACATTTTTCTGTGTAATTTTTTTACCTCTATTTTATATGATCATGGCTAGATGTGGGAGGGAGGTTATTCCCATATGAATAGGCATATGTAGGAGCTACAGAGACAAGTTACTGAGCTCACAGGAGAAGTCACCCGCCTTAGAAGGAGACATGCAAATGGGGATGCAGACCCAGATAGTGATATTGAAGAAGGACCTCCATTAATGAATGAAGGAGGAGATGAAGAAGATAATGAGAGAGATGAAGAAACCTTAAATGAGAGACCATTTGAGGAGAGATTGATCCAGGATTTAAAGGAAAGGATGATGACATCAAAATTACTATTCCTGATTATGGTGGAGGGTTACGACCAGAGGAGTTGATTGACTAGTTAAATCACATGGAAAAATTATTTGAGTGGAAAACCCTTTCAAAAGTGAAGAAGGTTAAGTTTGCATGCACTAAGTTGGCCGGACATGCATTGATCTAGTGGGATCACCTACAAAATGAAAGAAAAAGGAATGGAAAGGAAAGATTCAAAACTAGAATAAAATGGTAAAGAAGCTAAAAGAAAAATTTCTTCCTATAGATTATGCTCAGACACTCTTTCAGAGATTCCAAAACCTAAGACAGAAGGATCTTAGCATTGAGGAGTATACTAATGAATTTTACAAGTTTTCGATTAGGGTGGAACAGGGAGAATCTTAAGAAAAAAAAGCTACACGGTATATAAATGGGTTGAGTTCCACCCTACAAGATGAGCTGAGTATACTCCGGATCCATAGCCTAGATGATTCTTATCAACTCGCATTAAAGGTAGAAGAAAAGAATAAGAGGAATAATTTTAGAAGAGGTGTGAAGAGAGGTCCATCATCATCACCAATGAGAGGCAGGGGTAGATTTGAATCTACAAAAGGTGAATCCTCTGAAACAGGAGGGCATGAAGATTCTGGTCAAAGCTGTGGTAACTACTAAAGAGGTAGGGGGTTTCAGAGGGAAAGAGGTTATAATGGAGGACAAGGCTGGAATGGCCCCCAAAGGCAATATAAATTTTACAAATGTGGTGAAGAGTGGCATAGAGATTTTGAGTGTCCGCACTATCCTACACAAGATAGATGGCAAAGAGAACAACCACGATTAAATCTGGTTGAAGCTAAAGAGGAAGAAGAAATGGAGGTTGCTGTAGACTTGGGTGAAACCCTCATGATAAGGAGGACGATGATTGTCCCAAGGAAGGATAAAAAACATGTTATTGTTGGTGCTGATTTGTGGCTATGGACAAATATATTTCGAAAAAGATGCACCTCTAGAGGAGATGTATGTAAAATTATTATTGATGGTGGTAGTTGTGAAAATATGGTTTCAACTATAATGGTTGATAAACTCAATCTGAAATGTGAGAAACACCCATATCCCTATCGTATATCATGGTTCAAGAAAGGAAATGAGGTAACCATAGATAAAAGATGCCTTATAAAGTTTTCAATTGGGAATACCTATAAGGATGAGGTGTGGTGTGATGTTATCCCAATGGATGCATGCCATATATTACTAGGTAGGCCTTGGCAATATGATAGAAAGGTTACACATGATGGAGGGAAAAATACATATACCTTTTGGAAGGATGGTGTAAAGGTGGTCTTGTTACCTTTCAAGGAAGAAGAGAAGAGTGAGGGATTATTGGCTACAAAAGAGTTTGTTACAGAAATGGAAGAAGCTGGATGGTGTTATGCACTAATTTCAAAGAAGGTAGAGATAGAAGATTTTAATATACATGTTGCTAGAAAAACGTACTAAAAGAATACAAAGATGTCATACCGGATGAGCTACTAGATGGGTTACCCGAAAGCAATATATTCAACACCATATTGATTTGAACCCAGGATCGGCCCTTCAAACTAGGCAGCCTATCGGATGAGCCCAAACAGAGTGAAGAGTTGAAATGACAAGTGAAAATATAATACATAAAGGGTTAGAGAGAGAAAGCATGAGTCCATGTGAAACTCTAGTGTTATTGACTCCCAAAAAGGATGGAGACCGGAGAATGTGTGTAGACAGACAAGAGAGCCATAAACAAGATCACAATCAAGTATCGGTTCCCAATTCTACGGTTAGATGATATGATGGATGTGCTGGTGGGAGTCGATATTTTAGCAAGATTGACCTACGGAGTGGGTACTACCAGATCCGAATCCGTGAAGGGGATGAATGGAAAACTACTTTCAAAACAAAAGATGGATTATACAAGTGGATGGTGATTGCATTTGGGCTATCTAATGCACCCATCACATTCATGAGGTTGATGAACAGAGTACTGAGAATATAATGGTAAGTTTGTTGTTGTCTATTTTGATGATATTTTTATATTTAGTAAGACAGTGGAAGAACACTTATTGCATATGAAATTGGTGTTAGACTTGTTACGTAAAGAGAGTCTATATGCAAACTTAAAGAAGTGTAGATTTCTTTAGAAGAGTCTTGTTTTTTTGGGATTTTTCATATCATAGGATGGAGTGAGGATGGATGAGGAAAAATTAAAGGAAATTTTGGAATGGCCTATTCCAAGGAATGTGATAGAGGTTCGTAGTTTTCATGGATTGGAAAATTTTTATAGGAAGTTCATCAAGAATTTTAGTAGCATTGTTGCACCCATAACAGAGTGTACAAAAGGGAGGGAGTTTGTATGGACCAAAGCAGCAATAGATAGTTTTGAATTGTTGAAGAAGAAAGTGTCGAAGCACCTGTTTTAGTATTGCCAAATTTTAGCAAGGTCTTCGAGGTTGAATGTGATGCCTCACATGTTGGGATTATAGTTGTCTTTGAGTGAAGAAGGATGACATGTGGCATTCTTCAAAGTGAAAAGGTAAATGAAGTAAGAAGAAAATATTCTCCTTATGATGTGGAATTTTATACTATTGTTCAGGCATTAAGGAACTGGAGACATTACTTGGTAGCAAAGTAATTTTTGCTCTTCACCGACCCCGAATCCTTGAGGTATGTAAACACATAGAAGAAATTAAATAGTAGGTATGTAAAATGGGTTTCATTTTTACAAGAATATACTTTTGTTTTAAAGCATAATTTTGGTAAGTAGAATCAAGTTGTTGATGCCTTGAGTAGGCATGTAGCCCTTTTGACAACAATGGAAAATAAAGTACTAGGTTTTGAGGCAGTTAAGGGATTATATGAAGGTGATCCAAATTTTTGTGATGTTGTGAGAAGACTTAAGGAGCTGCAATGACAGGTAGTGATTCTTTTGATTATTTGATGCAAGATGGTTATTTGTTTAGGGGGAAACAAGTGCATCCCTATTGGTTCAATGAGAGAAAATATTATAAGAGAATTGCATGGTGGGGGGTTGGCTAGACACTTTGGTATATGTAAGACAATTCCTCTTATTATAGAAAAATATTATTGGCCAAAGGTAAAGAGGGACATAAGTAGGATTGTAGCAAGATGTAGAGTGTGTTAAATGGCTAAGGGCCATGCACATAATACTGGGTTATATATGCCATTACCTATCCCTATAGGGTCGTGGGTTGATCTGAGTATGGATTTCATGTTAGGGCTTCCTAACACATAACGAGGGAATGATTCTATCTTTGTTGTGGTTGATAGATTCTCTAAGATGGCACATTTCATTTCTTGTAAAAAACTAATGATGCTTCCGTAATCGCAGATTTGTTTTTTTTCAGAAGTGGTTAGATTGCATGGAATTCCAAGAATGATCACTTCAGATCGGGACACAAAGTTTTTGAGTCACTTTTGGAGGACTCTGTGGAAGAAAATGGGGAAACAGTCATGAGATCAGTCAAGAGTGCTTATCACCCTCGGATTGATGGCTAGATGGAAGTAGTGAACAGAAGCTTGGGAAATCTCCTACGTTGTATAGTTGGAGAAAATCCAAAACAATGGGACTTAGCTTTACCTCAAGCTGAGTTTTCCTATAATAGCTCGGTAAATAGGTCAACAGGAGGTCTCCTTTCTAGATTATATATGGTAGGAATCCCAAGGGGGTCCTAGACCTAATTGTTCTACCCGGTGAAGATGAAACTAGTGATGATGTAGAAGCATTTGTAGAACACATTCTACGGTTGCAAGATGAAGTGAGGGAAAGGCTAAAAGTGAGTAACACACAATATAAAACAACTACAGATGTTAGTCAGAGAGTAAGTGTATTTGACGAAGGATATATGGTGATGGTTCACCTTAGAAAAGAGAGGTTTCAAAGGGGACATATAATAAACTCAAGTATAATAAGATTTGGCCATGTAGGATTCTAAAGAAAATGAGTGATAATGCCTACAAGGTGGAGCTACACCGAAAAAAATTTGCTATCTCACCAATTTTTAATGTTTCTAACTTATATAAGTTTCTAGGTCATGATGAACATGTTGCAGAGGAGGAAGAAATAAACTGGGAGCAATAGATGCCAAAGAAGAAAAAGGAGAGGGTAATGTGTGTCTTGGACCAAAAGACAATCACTACTAGACATGGGAGCTACAACAGATATTTGGTGCAGTGGGAAGGTTTGCAACATGAAGAAAATACTTGGATTATTGAGTGAGAGTTGAAGAAAATTGACATTGCAAAATTGGATGAGTTCCATCAACTGAATTTGCAAGAGCTGAATTTTTTTCAACCAGGGGAGAATGATGTGGAAGCATAGCTTGGAGAGACCATAAATTTTGATCCGACCGTTGGATCATCCTGAAATGTAACAGGGTGGTAAATATACATTATTAATATGTTGTGGTCAAATTTTCATGCAAGGTTGTGCCTATTTTGGCACATTTTCAGCCCCGGATTCCTTCATCTAGTGGCCTAAAATTGGCTCGTATTATTTTTTCACTTTGACTAGGTCTTAGAACTTTAATAACTTTTGGTGTGCTTGTCATAATAAGTCCAAATTTCCCATGAGCCCTAATTTATGAAGGCATATTTGGTACACAAAATTTGGGGTCAATCTGAGTTGTTTTTTTAGTAGGTAATTGTTAGTGTGTGTTATTCTATGTGTCCTCTTCTCATATTGGAAGGTCATCTCACATGGGTTAGGTTTAGGGTTAGGTTTCATGTGTGTGTCATGCACTAGGGTTACTCAACACCCTATATGTACCCCTTTTCTATTCATTTATGAGCATGCTAAGACACTCCGCTATCTTTCCTCTATGCAAGCTTTGTTTCTGATTGAGCAAGTTCTTCCATTACTGATCATTTCTTTCTTGCAATCGTTGGAGGTATCACGATTCCATTGGAGTGCAACTACTTCGTGGTGCCTCATTTCGATTCGATTCTCGCAAACTCTTTTCATGGTATCAGAGCTAAGATTGGGTAAACGTGCACTGATATTTTTTTGTTGCGATTACTCTTTCTTGGTTTTTTTTTTACTATGCATGCAAGTTTTTCGATCACTATTTTCTAGAATTATTTTGCTAATCTCTCTAACAAGCCTTCTCGAGAAAGTTGTGTCAGTTTTTGTGCCTTTTTCGTGCATGTGCAAGTTTTCTTTGTGCCTTCGAAGTTTTTTTTGCAGCTATTAGGCGGATTTACTCAACAAGGGTTATTTTTTTGGTTTTCTAAATTTATTAAACCAGAATTTTTTTTAACAGAATTTTTTATTATTAAAAGAAAATAATAATAAATACACTATTTTTTTGGAACCATGTTGTTTTCCTTAAGTTTTTTGCAGGGTTTTATCTACGTTGCCCCCACTCGGACCACCGCCATGGCTCACTTCCGCCTCGTGCTCTTGCTGGTTACGTTTTGACACGCCCCCGACATTCGACTACCCTCATTTTGTGTTCATATCCTTGTCCCACCGCATTCAAGACCCATCTTCTTCAAACCTCGCACAAATTCCTGCAAACCGAGTTGTTTGGTTTGCGTGGACTGCTCCTTTTACATTGGGTGGACTATTTTTTTTTCTACCAAAGGACTCTCTCCCGTTCTGTTGGTCGTTGTCCCTCCACATCACCAAAAAAACAAAACCTGCTTTTTTTCATGCTACTTAAGTGCTTTGTTTGGTAAGAGTTTTAATTTTTTTGGTAAGTTTTTAACAACAAAAAAATACTTTTTTTACTATTCTTTTAATCCAAATGTGGTAAGTTTTTTTAAGCTTTTGGTAAGTATTTTAATATTCTTTCTTACCATTTTTTAAGAAAAAGCTTTTTAAAACAAAAACATACTTTCCGTTTTTAAAATTTGGTAAGTTTTTAAAAATTCCTTCCTTTTAAAATACGTGGGAGTTTTCAAATTTGCTTTTTTAAGTTTTAAAAGTTTAAACTTTTAAATTCATAATCTTATTAATAATAGAAACTTTTTAAATTCGTAAGCTTTTTAAATAATAGAATTTTTTTCTATTAATCAAAACTTATGATAAGTTTTTTTAAAACAAATCATTTTCTCTTAATAAGATCTAAATTAAATTAAATTTAATAGATCTTATTTAAATACTTAATTAGGATTTAATTTTTTTTAGATCTTAATTCATTTTTGTAATTAATTAGATTTAATTTAATTAAATATTTTTTTATTAATTGCAAATTAATTTGATTTATCTTATTTTACGATCTGGTAATTTAAAAATCGTGACATCTAAATAATTTTTTTATCATTTTTTACAAACTCCAATAGCTCTCAAAATAGTAAAATTGGGCATTTTCAAATGGTAAAATTTAGGGTTATTGTCGATTTTTTTCACTAATCATGCGCTCAAGTGTGCAGTGAACATTCGTGCACCTCCTTTCCTTCCAAGCTCCTTTCAGCGTTTTGAAGACTATCTGAACTCCTTGAGTTCCCAAACCTTGTATTTCACCCTTATTATTGCTTGCGACTAGTGAGCGCGTCCACCATAGTCTGCAGCAAGGGGGTTTCCTTTTACGACGTGAGACATTTTTTTCTCACCACCAGGGTTGGATTTCGCCTCCTTTCTATTTTTTTGCTTGTGCTTGTTTACGGTGTCCTTTTTTTTACACTCCACGAAACACTGTTGTGGTCTCCTCTCTTGCGCGTTATTACGCTAATTGCAAGATGAGTTACCAAGTGTTTCAAACCACATGCACGGACCCGATTGTAATCAACGCACTAAACTATAAAGTGCCAAAAGTAGGGGGTTGTTATTGTCCTGGGTGGTTGTGTTTCTTTTCTACATTTCTTTCTCTCTCTCTCTCACTATGGATGCACTTTCAATTCCTTTGCTTACGCCGTTCAAATTTTTCGAATGGAGATCGAAAATAATAATGAAACTAAGGGGTAAAGGGTTATTCCACATCACCATGGGAACTGAGACTGAACCAGATGACGAACCTGAAAAATCTAAGTGGTTAAACCGTAGTGATGAAGCTTTAGGTCTTCTTTGCATGTCCATTTCTCCTGACTTGCTCTTCCACATTGAGGCATCCAAAACACCTAAATCTGCATGGAAAATGTTAGATGTGATGTTTGGACAACTAGATGACATGAGAGTGCATGAGTTGGAAAACGAACTACTAGGGTTAAATCCTAGTGACTTTGAAAACCTACAAGCTTTCTTCTCAAAATTTGTCCACATTAGATTATTGTTAAAAGGATGTCAAGTAGAAAAGAAAGATTCTCAACTGATCTTGTCGATTCTCTCTAAGCTAGGTCCTCAAATATTCTATCTTTGTGTCAACTTTCTATGCTACAAAAGCTGCTTTGGGCAATACTTGGACTATGCCCTCCTTTGACTATTTTTCGTCCCAACTCATTCGAGAACAGGACAAACTCATTCAAATGGGGTCTCTCAAGTCCAAGTCACATGCCCTTGTAGCAAGTACTAGCAAGGGAAAGAAGACTGAAAAGAAGAAAGAAACAAAGGATCAACCTAAGAAAGAAACCAAGACCAAACCTAAAAATGACACAAACACTTCGACTTCTGAGCCTAAGGCACATAAAAGCAAGTATTTGTGTTCCTATTGCAAGAAGTACTGGTCACGATGAGCAACACTATTTTAAGAAACAAATTGATCACTTATCTCATTTACTTGAGAAGAATAAAATAAGTGTTCCTAAATCCATAAAACAAAGTGCTCCGAAGGCCGAGTCTTCTACTGCAAAAGGTGCTAAAAATGATAAGAAGAAAGGAAAGGCCCTTGTAGCTAGAGTTGCTCCTTCATCGACATGGATTATAGATTTTGGTGCCTCGCACCACATGGGTTCTTCACATGTTGAGTTTTCCAACATCGAACCTTGTGGTATGTCCCAAATCATGATGGGTAATGACACAACAATGTCGGTTTCCAGTAGTGGATCGGTAGAGATGGATGGGGGAACATTTAACCAAGTGTTGAGTGTTCCTGATCTCTCTACCAATCTCCTATCGGTTTACCAAATTACTCACCTTGGTGAAGGAATGCGAGTGGAATTTGGTCCTAACTCGGTGATTATTCATGAGCTTAACAATGACACTATAGTGGCTGAGGGAAAGGCAGATCACCGTTCACGGTTGTACACCTTCTCCCACTTTACTTCTGATTCTATGCCCACTGCCTTGCTCACTCATGCAAATGAGGTTAGTAAGCTATGGCATGAGTGTTTGGACATCTAAATTATCGCTACCTTGAACAATTGAGCCAAAACAAAATGGTCAATGGGTTGCCTCATGTCAAGTTTTCTAAGGGTCTTTGTGAGGGTTGTACCCTTGGAAAGCATCCTGAAAAGAACTTTGACAAAGGAAAATCCTAGAGAGCCACTCATCCTTTGGATCTTGTTCACAAGTGATGTTTCTGGTCCATTTCCTTCTCCTTCATTTACTAGAGCTCTTTATGTGCTAACCTTCATTGATGACTATTCGCATGATATACTTGGGTATATTTTCTTAAGCTTAAGTCTGAAGTCTTTGAACATTTTCAAGACTTTAAGGCTCTTGTTGAGAAACAGTGGAACGGTCTATCAAGGTTCTTCAAACTGATAATGGAGGTGAATATGTAAACAATAGGTTCATGGATTTTATACTATATACGAAGGGATCTCTTTCGTAGCATACATACAATTTCTTATAGCCCTTCGTAGAATGGAGTCAGAAAGAAAGAACCATACTCTGAAGGAGATGGCCACTTGTATGATTCACTCGAAGTCTCTTCCTCTGCAGTATTGGGCTGAAGTAGTGAATTGTGCAAATTACATTTAGAACCATGTTCCACACAAGGCAATAAGAGGGATGACACCCTTTGAAGCCTGGTTTGGATGCAAGCCTGATGTTGAGCACTTTTGAGTCTTCGGATCCAAGGCTATGGCTCGGATTCCCAAGAAGAAATGCAAGGCCTTAGAACCACAATCCAAACCTTGTATCTTTGTAGGGTATCTTGATGGCATGAAGGGATATCGATTGATGAATCCTACTTCTCATGAGTTGTATATTGAGAGAAGTGTTAAGTTTGATGAGTCTTCTTCGACTTCTACTTCTCCACCTATTGAGGTTCTTCAGCTCACTGATTCAGATTCTGACTCATCAGATGATGATATTGTTGAGTGTGCTCCTCTTCAGATCCTCCCGACCATCAGACCTTTGAGTCTTTTGATTTTGATCAGTAGTGATGATGAGGACTATGTCCCTTCTCACTCAAGTGAAGAATCTTCGACTCTGAGCCTGATCCTCTTGGTCCCCTTTGGGCCAGGAAAACTTTGCAAAGTGTTGGAGATTTAGTTGGAGATACTTTAGATATGAGACGTACTCACTCATATTTCATTGGACCCCACTCTTTCTTCACCTCTGCCTGCTTCGATCCACAATCTTTTTGGGAGGCTTCTGGTATTCCTGAGTGGGATTCTACCATGGATGAGGAGTATTCCTCTCTCATGAAGAACGATACTTGGGATCTCACCACTCTTCCGAAAGGAAGAAAAATCATTTCGGTGTAAGTGGGTGTTTCAAAAAAGTATGGAGTAGATGGAGATGTTGAAAAGTTTAAAGCATGATTAGTAGCTAAGGGTTTCTCCCAAATAGTTGGGGTTGATTATACTAAAAACTTTGCTCGATTGCTAAAGATGACTTCCATTCGACCCGACCCTAGCCATTACACAAGTGAACAGATGGAAAGTCCATCAAATGGACGTTAAGAGTTCCTTCCTTCATGGTGACCTAGAGGAAGAGATCTATATGGAACAACCTCCGGGTTATGTCAAGATTCCTCTCCTCGTTTTGTAAGTTAAAGAAGTCTCTTTATGGCCTTAAACAAGCCCTCGGGCTTGGTATGCCAAGATGGACTCCTTTTACTTACATCGTGGTTTACAAGTGTCACTCTGATCCAAATGTTTATATTTTATGGCAAGATGACTCCATACTCATTCTTGTTCTATATGTTGATGACTTGTTGATCACAGGAAGCTCTTCCTCTATTATTGATTCTGTGAAGATCACCTTAGCCAACAAGTTTTCCATGACTGACTTAGGTCTACTTCATTACTTCCTTGGGATCCAATTTCACAATCTGACTTGAGAATCTTGATTTCGTAACCTAAGTATGCTCTTGATTTGCTAGCTCAGTTTTTAGATGTCGATTGCAAGTCTTCTCCTACTCCTTTTCTTTTCGGGGTGAAGTTGGTTTCAGATTGCTCTACTCCCTTGGTTGATGGTACTCTTTATCGACAGTTGGTGGGGAGCTTGATTTACTTGACTCACACTCGACCGGATTTATCATATGTTATTGGGATCGTGTCAAATTCATGCAGGAGCCACATGAGCTGCATTGGAAAGTAGCTAAATGGATCCTTCACTATGTTTGTGGCACTTATACTGATGGCATTCACTATCATGGAGGGGTTGATATTGACTTGATTGGGTTCACAGATTCTGATTGGGCCGATGACTTAGATCATTGGAAATCTACTTCTGGCTATAGTTTCTCTCTTGGTTCGGGTCCTATTAGTTGGTCTAGCAAGAAGTAGAATGTAATTGCGATATCATCTACAAGAGGTAGAATACAGAGGAGAGTATTTAACGATGCCACATAAGTTATTTGGCTATAGGGTATTCTAACAGAGTTTGGCATCCACTTTTGGTGGCCTACCATTATCTATTGTGATAACATGAGCACAATCTCTATTTGTAGAAATCTAGTTCAGCATCAGTGGATGAAGCACATTGAGATCCATATGCACTTCATATGGGAGCTTATTCATGATGGTATCATCGACATTCAAGTACATTCAGATAAAGCTAATCATATTGCATATTTATTCACCAAGCCCTTCACTAAGATGAAGTTTCTTCACTTACGGTCTCTTCTTGGGGTGAGGTCTTCTGCAGCTGCTCATCTTCTTTGGGCTATGTAGTCCTTCTTTTTTCTTCTTCTTCTAGGAAGATTGTGTTTATATATGGGCACCTTATCAGGCCTTTAGTTTTCGGGCCCCATTGGCACATCTTTCTTAGTTGTTTAGGAGTGTCTTCCTCTTCCGTCTGACTCATCAGCCACTACCCCAGCTTCGATGAAGGGGGGTGTTAGTGTGAGTTATCCTATGTGTCCTCTTCTCATGTTGGAGGGTCATCTCACATGGGTTAGGTTTAGGGTTTCATGTGTGTCATGCACTAGGGTTACTCAACACCCTATATGTACCCCTTTTCTATTCATTTATGAGCCTTCCAAGACACTCTGCTATCTTTCCTCTATGCAAGCTTTGTTTCGATTGAGCAAGTTCTTCCATTTTGATCATTTCTTTCTTCCAATCATCTTTGAGCTATCACAATTTGAGTGCAACTTCATGGTGCCTCATTTCGATTTGATTACAGGAGGGGTGGTTATTCCCTGATGAATAGAAATATGTAGGATCTATAGAGACAAGTTTCGAGCTCATAGGAGAAGTCACCCGCCTTAGAAGGAGACATACAAATGGGGATGCGAGAACCAAATAGTGATATTGAAGAAGGACCTCCATTAATTAATGAAGGAGCAGATGAAGAAGATAATGAGAGAGATGAAGAAACCATAAATGAGAGACCATTTAAGAAGAGATTGATCCAGGCTTTAGAGGGAAAGGATGACGACATCAAAATTACTATTCCCGATTATGGTGGAGGGTTACGACGGAGGAGTTGATTATTTGGTTAAATCACATGGAAAAATTCCTTGAGTGGAAAACCATTTCAAAAGTGAAGAAGGTTAATTTTACATGCACTAAGTTGGTTGGACATGCATTGATCCGATGGGATTACCTACAAAATGAAATAAAAAGGAATGGAAAGGGAAAGATTCAAAACTGGAATAAAATGGTAAAGAAGCTAAAAGAAACATTTCTTCTTATAGATTATGCTCAGACACTCTTTCATAAATTCCAAAACCTAATACAAATAGATCTTAGCATTGAGGAATATACTAATGAATTTTACAAGTTGTCGATCGTGGGTGGAATAGGGAGAGTCTAAAGAACGTAACGCTACATAATACATAAATGGGTTGAGTTACACCGCATAAGATGAGCCGAGTATGGTTCGGATCCATAGCCTGGATGATTCTTATCAACTCACATTAAAGGTAGAAGAAAAGAACAAGAGGAATAATTTTAGAAGAGGTGTGAAGAGAGGTCCATTATCATCACCAATGAGAGGAGGGGTAGATTTGAATCTACAAAAGTGAATCCTCTAACACATGAGGCATGAAGATTCGGTCAAAGCCATGGTAACTAATAAAGAGGTAGGGGGTTTCAGAGGAAGAGGTTATAATGGAGGACGAGGGTGGAATGGCCCTTCAAAGGAAATATAAAGTTTACAGATGTGGTGAAGAGGGGCACAAAGCTTTTGAGTGTACGAACTATCCTACACAAGATAGGTTGCAAGGAGAACAACCATGATTAAATCTAGTTGAAGCTAAAGAGGAAGAAGAAATGGAGGTTACTGTAGACTTGGGTGAAACCCTCGTGATAAGGAGGATGATGATTTTCCCAAGGAAGGAGAAAGAAAATGTTGTTGTTTGTGCTGATTCGTGGCTATGAAAAATATATTTCAAACAAGATGCACCTATGGAAGAAAGGTATGTAAAATTATTATTGATGGTGGTAGTTGTGAAAATATGGTTTCAACTATGATGGTTGATAAACTCAATCTGAAATGTGAGAAACACCCATATCCCTATCATATATCATGGTTTAAGAAAGGAAATGAGGTAACCATAGATAAAATATGCCTTATAAAGTTTTCAATTGGGAATACTTACAAGGATGAGGTGTGGTGTGATGTTATCCCAAAGGATGCATGTCATATATTACTAGGTAGGCCTTGGAAATATGATAGAAAGGTTACACATGATGGAGGGAAAATACATATACCTTTTCGAAGGATGGTGTAAAGGTGGTATTGTTATCTTTCAAGGAAGAAGAAAAGAGTGAGGGATTATTGGCTACAAAAGAGTTTGTTACAGAAATGGAAGAAGCTAGATGGTGTTATGCACTAATGTCAAAGAAGGTAGAGATAGAAGATTTTAATATACTTGTTGCTGCAAAAATCTACTAAAATAATACAAAGATGTCATATCGGATGAGCTACTAGATGGGTTACCCCAAAGCGAGATATTCAACACCATATTGATTTAATCCCAGGATCAGCCCTTCAAACTAGGCAAAGCATATCGGATGAGCCCAACATAGAGTGAAGAGTTGAACAGAAAAGTGACAAATCTAATATAGAAAGGGTTAGTGAGAGAAATCATGAATCCATGTGCAACTCTAGTGCTATTGACTCCCAAAAAGGATGGAGACTAGAGAATGTGTGTAGACAAAGAGAGCCATAAACAATATCACAATCAAGTATCGATTCCCAATTCTATAGTTAGATGATATGATGGATGTGCTTTGGTGAGAGCATGATATTTTAGCAAGATTGACCTATGGAGTGGGTACTACTAGATTCGAATCCGTGAAGGGGATGCCATTTGGGCTATCTAATGCACCCAACACATTCATGGGGTTGATGAACATAGTACTCTGAGAATATAATGGTAAGTTTGTTGTCTTTTTTTATGATATTTTGATATTCAGTAAGACAGTGGAAGAACACTTATTGCATATGAAATTGGTGTTAGACTTGTTATGTAAAGAGAGTCTATATGCAAACTTAAAGAAGTGTAGATTTCTTTAGAAGAGTCTTGTTTTTTTGGGATTTTTCATATCAAAGGATGGAGTGAGGATGGATGAGGAAAAATTAAAGGCAATTTTGGAATGGCCTATTCCAAGGAATGTGACAGAGGTTTGTAGTTTTCATGGATTGGAAACTTTTATAGGAAGTTCATAAGGAATTTTCAGTATCATTACTGCACCCATAACAGAGTGTACAAAAGGGAGGGAGTTTGTATGGACCAAGGCAGCAATAGTTAGTTTTGAATTGTTGAAGAAGAAATTGTCGGAAGAACTGTTTTAACATTTCCATAGTTTAGCAAGGTCTTTGAGGTTGACTGTGATGCCTCACATGTTAGGATTAGAGCTATCTTTGAGTTAAAAAGGATGACCTATGGCATTCTTCAGTGAAAAGCTAAACGAAGTAAGAAGGAAATATTCTACTTATGATGTGGAATTTTATACTATTTTCAGGCATTAAGGAACTTGAGATATTACTTAGTAGCAAAGGAATTTGTGCTCTTCACTGACCATGAATCCTTGAGGTATGTAAACACATAAAAGAAATTAAATAGTAGGTATGTAAAATGGGTTTCATTTTTGCAAGAATATACTTTTGTTTTAAAGCATAAGTCTAGTAAGCATAATCAAGTTGTTGATGCCTTGAGTAGGCGTGTAGCCCTTTTGAAAATAATGAAAAATAAAGTACTAGGGTTTGAGGTAGTTAAGGGATTGTATGAAGGTGATCCAGATTTTGGTGATGTTGTGAGATGACTTAAGGAGCCTACAATAGGTAGTGATTATTTTGATTATTTGATGCAAGATGGTTATTTGTTTAGGGGGAAACAATTGTGCATCCCTATTGGTTCAATGAGATAAAATATTATAAGAGAATTGCATGGTGGGGGTTTGGCTAGAAACTTTGGTATATGTAAGAAAATTTCTCTTGTTATAAAAAACTATTACTAGCCAAAGATAAAGAGGGACATAAGTAGGATTGTAGAAAGATGTAGAGTGTGTCAAATGGCTAAGGGCCATGCACATAATATTGGGTTATATATGCCATTACCTATCCCTATAGGGTTGTGGGTTGATTTGAGTATGGATTTCATGTTAGGGATTCCTAACACACAATGAGGGAATGATTATATCTTTGTTGTGGTTGATAGATTCTCTAAGATGGCACATTTCATTTCTTGTAAAAAAGTAATGATGCTTCTAAATTGCAGGTTTCTATTTTTGTAGAAGTGGTTAGATTACATGGAATTCCAAGAACGATAACATCAGATCTGGACATGAAGTTTTTGAGTCACTTTTGGAGGACTCTATGGAAGAAAATGAGGACACAACTATAGTTTAGTAGTGCATATCACCATTATACTAATGGCAAGATGGAAATAGTGAACAAAAGCTTGGGAAATCTCCTACGTTGTATAGTTGGAGAAAAGCCTAAACAATGGGACTTAGCTTTACCTCAAGCTGAGTTTTCCTATAATAGCTCAGTAAATAGGTCAACAGGGAGGTCTCCTTTCTAGATTATATATGGTAGGAATCCCAAGGGGGTCCTAGACCTAATTGTTCTACCCAGTGAAGATGAAACTAGTGATGATGTAGAAGCATTTGTAGAACACATTCTACGGTTGCAAGATGAAGTGGGAAAGTTAAATGTGAGTAACACACAATATAAAACAGATTGCAGATGTTATTCGGAAGAGTAATTGTATTTGAAGAAGGATATATGGTGATGGTTCACCTTATAAAAGAGAGGTTTCCAAAGGGGGCATATAATAAACTCAAGTATAAAAAGATTGGGCCATGTAGGATTCTGAAGAAAATGAGTGATAATGCCTACAAGGTGGAGCTACCTGAAAAATTTTTTTCTATCTCACCATTTTTTAATGTTTCTAACTTATATAAGTTTCTAGGTCATGATGAACATGTTGTAGAGGAGGAAGAAATAAACTAAAAAAACAGATGCCAAATAAGAAGGAGAGGGTAATGTGTGTCTTGGACCAAAAGACAGTCACTACTAGACATGGGAGCTACAACAGATATTTGGTATAGTGGGAAGGTTTGCAGCAAGAAGAAAATACTTGGATTCCTGAGTGGGAGTTGAAGAAAATTGATAGTGCAAAATTAGATGAGTTCCATCAACAAAATTCGTAGGAGCTGAATTCTTTTCAACCAAGGGAGAATGATGCGGGAGCATAACTTGCAGAGACCATAACTTTTGATCCGACCGTTGGATCGTCCTAAAATTTTACAGGGTGGTAGATATACATTAATAATATGTTGGGATCAAATTTCTTACAATGTTGTGCCTATTTTGGCACGTTTTTGGCATGGATTCCTTCATCTAATGGCCTAAAATTGGCTCGTAATATTTTTTTCACTTTTGACTAGGTCTTAGAACTTTAATAATTTTTATTTTGCTTGTCATAATAAGTCCAAATTTTTCATGAGCCCTAATTTATGAAGGCATATTTGGCACACAAAATTTGGGGTCAATCGAGTTGTTTTGCTAGTAGGTAATTTTTGGCATTTTAGGGTTTTTGGTGTAGACTTGAAATAAAAGAAGGATTGTAATGACGTAATAGATTTGTGTGAAATTCAGAATGAGAAGTAAGCTAATTTTAAGCTCCTGGTTTTTATTTGAAAATCCATTTATGTGTGTTTTGGAGGTATTTCAACCTCTTGCAGCTGGATTCACATCAAGTATGTAGGGTCGAGAATTGTTCTTGATTGAAAGATGTGTTTAGGTTTTTCATAGGCGGTGATCAAGGTAAGTGAAGCCAAAAATACCTAAAAAATTAAGTATTGTAATTGAACCTAATCATCTTCTATAATGAATCTTTGAGAAATGTATTTTTGTTTTTGAAAGAAGGTCCACTCATCTTCTTGTATAAATTGACAATAGTGAAACTTGAAGAGTCTAGGTATCCGAAGGTCAATGGATGTGCTAATATTCCTAACGAAGTGTTCAATAAAAATCACATTTTTATGGTTTTATTTTGTTTATATTTTATGAGTGCGAGGTGCTTTGAGCTAAGAGTTTTTAAGAGATGAAAGTGTATTGAGTGTGTTGAAAAACTTGGAAAAGTTTGTTGATGTAGTGAAGAGCTTACCAATGTATGTCGAAGAGATATATGCATGTTGTAGAGATAAGTGTGGCAAGAAGAGTGTGAAATGAAGTTGACATAGAAAGATAAAAGTTCATGAGAGGTGTGCATGTTAGTGAGAAGAATGCAAGTGAGTCAAAGCTATCTTCAATGATATGTTGATGTAAGTTCAATAATATTACAGATATAGTTTATTATGAATCAAAATACATGAGATGAACCTGAGAAAAGTGTGTAATGAAAATTAATATAAAGTTAAAGAGGAGTATGACTGAACCATTGCATCAGGAATGGGTGATTCAATGAATGAGAGCATTGATATGAAAGTACTATGGAAAGTGAGACTTGTATGACTAAAATAGGTACTTTTTTGATGATTAGAAGAGAAATAAATTGGGGGCAGAAAAAAGAAGAAGAGTGTGCTAATTTAGTGGTCACTATCAGTTATATGAGACAAAAAATTCAATGTGATCAAAATCTTGAAGAAGTATAAGTTGTATGTTAGAATGAGGGAGTACTAGTTTCCTTGCATGTTGTAACTTGTAGAAGAAGCGGGTAGAAGCTTGGTTGATATTTGGGATTTGAAGCTTCAAGGAAAGTAGACTCTTGTTAAATACTGAGTAGCAGCTTGGTTAAATTTTGGAGTTGCAGCTCCATGTTGAGTTGAATATCAACTATGAAATCAATGTAACATTGACATGACATTGTTTTCCTAAGCTAGTTCTTGTTTTTAGTGGGTTTTTCTTCCAGTTTGGATTTCCCACATAAAATCATGTCTCAGTGTAATTTCTCTCATGTTAGATGCTAGTGGATGTTTTTTGTGGTTTTTTTGTTACAAATTAAGTGAATTAAGTTGTGAGTTAAAAACTTGAACAGACACTCACTCACCCCCTCTTAGTTTCCTAATTTCTAAAAAATGGTATAAAATCTTGGTACTCTTGAATCAAGTCTTAAAGCTTGGAGTAGGTCCTTGCTGAAATAAAAACAATGTTATAGAGATAGTTCTGGAAGTATTTCAAGAGATATATATCTTAGTGATGATGAAATAAATCTTGAAGAAGAGTTGGTAAGTTACCTAGAAGAAATGAAACACTAAAGGAAAAATAAATACAAATTTAAGATACTATTGAAATAATATGAAGAAAAAATCAAGATTCTTGAGGAAATAGAGAAGTAGAAATATGAAGATGAAATAAAATAACTTGAGGCATAATTGGAGATGATTTCATCATCTCTCAAAGACAAAGAGAAAGAGAATCTCAAAATCAACACAAAGCTGAAATAATGAATTGATAAAGTGCCAAAATCCCTAAATGAAAAGGAAGATACTTGCATGAGACATGAAGAAGAACTAATATCCTTGAGAGATAAACTTGAAGAAGAAAAAAAAGGTTGCAGATGTATGGAAAGTTGGAGAAGATATCGAAGTATTGCATGGAATGCTAGATAGACAAAAATTATTAGGTGATAAGATAGGACTATGCTTCAAAAAATAACCTCTAAAGAAGTGTGAAGATGACAAATTTCATTCAAATAAACAATCAGACATGAAGATGATCAAAGGGACAAATTCAAGAAGGCTTAAATGTGTTAGGAAACCAACTGCATTCAAGTATGAAAGAACACTTAATGGTTATTGTTTATCTTGTCATAATTTTGGACAGAGCTAAGGAATGCATAAATCATGACATGAATATTCACCCATAGAGAGAAAACAAGATGAGAGAAAAAATAATAGAGTGTGTTTTAACTATACATAGAATGGTCACTTATATCAATATTTCCTTGAAAAACCAAGCAATCAATTTTAAAGAACAAAAAAAGAATATGTATGAATCAAATACTTCTTTTATAATTATAATATGGTTTTACATGTTCTTAGTAATTGATATGGTCATATGAGTGATAATTATAGTTTGAATCTAATCACATACTCATATAGAAGCAAGAATAAAGTTAGGTGTTTCACTTGTCATGAAATTGGACATTTTGCAAAGCATAGTGTTGTCAAAATCAATTTCCAAGGCATAACAACAAAACTCAAATAGTTAAAAGACAAGTAAAGAAGGTTTACAAAGTGAAATCAAGTCCTAATAATGTATCGAGAGAAATTCACGGGAGATGCCAACTCAAGAAGGACATTAGAAAAACGTGATCACACTAAGAAATTTTTAAGCAAGCCAAATAAAGAAGGAATGAAATCCATCATACATGTTTGACAAGTATGTAATTAGGTGATGAAGAAGTAGGATATGGAATCAAAATGTGTAGTTCATATAAGAAAATTGACATGGTTTTAAGTGAAAAAAAGAAAGGATTGAGCAATCATGTTACTTTGATGAATATCTCTTATTTTGAAGTGATCCCATAAGGTGGTGTGCCTTCTCAAGGATTCTATAAGGCATAAATTTTTGAAGGAATCATTATGAGCTATGGAAGTACATTACTATCTTGTAATTTATAAACAATTCTTATCCATAATGATGTTGATTGAACAATCCACAGTAGGCTATTTCCATCAGTAGGTGTTGATTGGTGTCTCCATCATGTTGTCAAGGTATGTAAGATTCAAGGAATGTGTGTTTATTCCTATGTTGAAGTTCTAATGCTCATTGAAGTTGTTGGGTGTTCTTAGTTAGTGTTTATTCCAAGAGTGTTTGGTTAATAGCTCTTAAGATTAGTGTTGTCTGCCTCTATGCTATTAAGATTGAGTTGTTTATTAGTCATATTCCATATGTTTTTGTCATGCAAGACAATGTAAGTATATTGGAAAGCCCCTAAAATTTAAAACATAAGTTAGTAATAAAATGTTTACTCATTTATATGTGTCTACGAGTTTGGGTCATCATAAGGTAGTCATATCCTTATAAAAATTCCTAGTATTTGAATGAGTCTTAAGTTATTCGATCTAAATGAGTGTTTTGAATTGGTATTTGTATCATAAGAAGATATAAGTGTGGAAATTATAGGTTTCAATCTAGATGTTATGTCTTGAAGTTAAATGTGTTCTATGAGATCAAAGTGTGAGTGTTTCTAATGGTCAAGAAGGTGGTATAGTAGTTGATTAGAGTTTTCTAAGTGGTTTTGATTTATAACTCTTCAAAGAGTGGTCATGTCTCTATCAAAGAGTTATGTGCTTGGTATAATCATAGTTTTGATGATTCTAATAATACTTAAGGTGAAGATGATACTTCCATAGTCCAAACAAAGTCAAAAGGGTTGAATAAGCATTACGTGAACAACAATTAATGTCAAGAAGTTCAACATCCTATGAATTATACAACATGAGGACCTATAGGTCAGAAAAAGTGTTTCAAAAGCAGTGTAAATAAGTTTTATCCCATCAAAAGTGTGTTAAAGAGCCCTAAGATTCTATATCTATGCTTTTCCTTGGTTCTATAAAAGGATGTCTCAAGTGTTTTCTATGAGTCAAAGGTAGAAATTATGAGATCTTTATCATAATGACAAGATCTTTATATCTATGTTGATATAGAGAAAGTATGTTAGTACATTTAAGTGTTGATCTTGAAGAAAGAACAATGGAAAGAGGTGCTGTAACAATGAAAAGATAGGGTTTGAAGTGACAAGATGAACTTGTGAAGGACAATGATCGAGTGTTATGTTATATAGTTGTACTTTCAAGTCAAAATAATAATGTGGTGTCCCTTGTAAGGTCTACAACATTTTTATCTTCAGATGCAAGAAAAATATAGTTTCCTTAAAGTATGTCCATGAAGGAAATTCACTAAAACATGACTAGAAATAGGTATATTTGTGCCTATTTTGTCAAGAAAGGTTATATTTTATTATTAAAAAGGTGTACAAAGAGTGTTGTTGGCTTGTATGGAAGAGTAAGTAGTATTTAATTATAAAAAGGGTTATGAAGGAGATAAATTCTCAAGGAAGAGTGGAATAGCATGGGAAAGGGAAGAGTACACTAAAAAGGTGCATTACGTATGAAATAAAGAAGATTGAGTCATTCTTATGGATTGAGTGCAAGATAAGTGATTGATGACATGTAGCTTCAGAAAAAGGAGGATAAAATGATCCCAAGGGGAGTAGTATGAGATTTTTTTTTAGCATGGTGAAGTGAGACACCTAAATATGGAGAGAATAGACTCAAGGGGAGTAGTGCATCGATTGAATTATATCAGTCAAAATAGCATCATCATTCAAGGGGGATTCTTGAGGTAAGGTCATTTGTGTCATTATTTTCTTTAATGCAACTCATGGTGTTGGATGTTTGAACCTTTTCATGAATTTCAAAGGGTGAGAGAGTACTGTTAGAAAATAGGTATGAATGCTTTAAAGATGATGGTTAAGGTGTTTTCCATCAAAGTTTCGAGCTTGTTGCCATCAATGAAAAAGGGGGAGATTATTGAACCTTGCTGGACTGGTTGGTGTTGTCATTTTTTTCACATAGAATTTATAGCAAAGGAGAAGTGAAATGTCATTCCGATAGGTGCATGTCAATGGTGTTTAGTTATTTTAAGCTAGTTAATTGAGATTTCGGGGACGGTTGCATGGTGCTAAAGGATTACCCGGTGTGGTTGATGCCCATTGGAGGTATGAATATGGTTGGTATGCTTGTATTAGGTATTCTACAGGTCATAAATGTTGGATCCAGTATGTGTAAGATATTTTGAGTGAGCATCAGGTCAAGTTTTGGGAGTCACAATTGAAACTAGCTCATTTAGGCATAGTTCTAGAGCCTAATGAGGTGTAATATCTCAATGAAGGAGATTGGAATCCTAGGTAAGAATGTTATAAGCCTAGTAATACTCTCTAGGGCATGTATGAGCATCTACAAGGCTTACTTTAGCTCCTGGAGGAAAAATTCAA
Organism: Taxus wallichiana var. yunnanensis; assembly: GCA_018340775.1. Classification (NCBI taxonomy): domain Eukaryota; kingdom Viridiplantae; phylum Streptophyta; class Pinopsida; order Cupressales; family Taxaceae; genus Taxus; species Taxus wallichiana. Next base: position 750,476,460 of record CM031242.1, read on the forward strand.
ATGTTCACTAAAACTACCTTTGAGAACTAGCAGTGAAGTCATGGGAAAATGAGATTGGTATAAATATTACATGAAAATTTATGAGAAACTAAGATATGGATCATGTATAGTGATTTTTTTAGCTCTATGTAAAATTTCATCAAGTTTTGAAATGGAATTTTGAAGTTATTCAAGTTTTACTAAAATTGGTTTCTTGAGGAATACAAAGTATGAGAACATTGTCTTATTAACTCCGAGAAAAATTATAAAGCATAATTCAAATAAATAATATAAGGAATTTTTAAGATCACTTCAAGCATGAACTTTTGCAAAATATTTGAGGCGAAAGGTAGAAGAACAATAAAGGTATCTTCATTTTTCTATCCCTATTTTCTCTCTCGTAAGTAGCTTCTTGAATTGATGGGAGTAAAATGGTTTTGTATGTCTTCAAATAACTAGTATGAGTTCTTTCAAGCCTATTAGTTTTGATTTATTATTCCTCCAAGTCATTAATGTCATCAATTATCCCCAAGTATGATAGGTTTTGTACAACTTCTACTCAATTTGTGCAAGTTGTATGCCTACAGTGTGATATGTGAAAGAGACAATCCTAAAGTGTGTAGTGAATAAAATGTTGATGTTGAAAAGGTAATATAATCCTCCAAATTCATGGTAAATATTATAATCTAAAAATTTCCTCAATGCAGTAGGATGGTGCCATAGACCTCCATGGTTCTCAAAACCTCCTATGACTAATCATAAAGTATGAATTTTGAGTTTCAAAGTATGTTCTCTACCTCTTAATGCATGTTTTCAGAATATTAGGATTGATAAATTGTTTCTCATATCTTTAAACATTCCTTAAAGATGTTTGAGTAGGTCAAAGTTCCTCTTGAAGTTTGTAAATCTCAATTTTGATCATAGTGTGGACTGTGTTCCACCTTTGTGAAAACATAGTTTGACAAGTAAATGTGAAATTTTGGTCGGTGAAAGTCTTTAGACATTAAAATAAGACTTATAATCCTTCATTTTCCTTCTAATATATAAAAGTATCTATTAAGACCCAAAGGGAGACTTTATTTTGAGAAAGGGCATTGAAAATCCACTATCCATGGTCATCTTCTTACTAGTGGGTGTGAGAATCTTTAGTTCAATATTTTTTGGCATTGAAAAGGTTTTCCGTACTTGCATGTAGACTTATAGGAACTTAAATTTTTTTAAATCATCAAGGTAAGCTCAAGAAATTGCTTCTTTTACCCTCTTGAGATTCCATGATAGAGTAAACCCTTTATCTAGGGTTTTGAAGGGATAATTACATGCAACTTGGTTTCAAACCATCCAAAATCCATAAAAACTTGATGTTTTCTCTATCTAGTTCATGTCTTACTATTTTCTCAAGTTTTAGATCAAACCTTCATTCCTCCATTGAGTTCTTCGTGACATTTTTGGGTTGACAGGTTTAAACCATTTCTATAGTGCTAGTAAGTTAAATTAGTGCCTTTTCTCTATCTTTGAAGGCCTAAAACCTTGTGTAAATATATATAAGGATAAAGGGGTGATAAAATCACTTTTGGTTGGTTTTGAATGTGCTTGAAGAGATAAAAAGATTTGATAGAAGTAATACTAATGGATAGAGAGCATGGAGAAAGAACCATTCTTCCAAGCACCTCATCTAAAACCTCTTGAATGAGTTTTCAACCACTTAAGAGTACTTGAAGAAGGAAATATTAAGTCATTTAGCTCCTAATTCAAATGAAGATACCAGTTTTTCATGGAGTTGTAGATCTTGAAGACTATATCATGACACGTGAATGGTAGTTTAAGCTCTAAATGCACACATAGGTGCTCAAATCCACTTTGTATGTCACACTTTGAGTAATGAAGGGTCTCAAGTGAATAAAAACATTTAGAAATTAATGTAACTACTAAACATGCAAGAGACACTTGTCTAAAGGTCCTAAATATACATTAAAGAAATGTACTCACCAAATTTGATGTTTTCAAGTATTAATAGTTACTAAGGTTACAATATGTAGGGGTAAAAAAATTTCTTCACTTGACTGGATGTGTTTGTAGTTTTCATAGGGCAATGGTCAAGGTAAATGAAGCCAAACAGACCTAACAAGTCATTCTTGTAACTGAACCTAATCAAATTCTATGATGAATCCTTGAGAAAGTTATTTTGGTTTTTTGAAAGGAGGTCCTCTCGTCTTCTTATATGAACTAACAAGAGTGAAACTTGAAGAATCTAGATATTTGAAGGTAAAAGGACATGATAGTAACCCTAAGTGTTCAATAAGAAGCCCATTTTTATTGTTTTCACTATTGTTGATTGTTTATGAGTGCAAGATACTAAGCTAAGAGTTTTTAGAGATGAAATTGTATTGAATGTGTTGAAAACCTGTTAGAGTTTTCTCATGTAGTGAAGAACTTTCAAGTGTATGTAGCAGAGATACAAGCATGTTGTAGAGATAAGTGTGGAAGGAAGAGTGGGAAATGAAGTTTACATAGAAATACAAAAGTTCATGAGAGGGTGTGCAGGTTCGTGAGAAGAATGCAAGTGAGATAAAGCTATGTCAAATGAGATGCTGATGTAGGTTAAAGAATATTGCAGAGATAGTTGATTATGAATCAAAATATATGAGATGAACTGAGAAATTTTTTAATAAAAATTAATATAAAGTTAAATAGGGTATTATTGAACCATTAGAATGAAGAATGAATGAGATCATGATATGAAAGTACTATGGAAAGTGATCCTTGTATGAAAGAAATAGGTACTGATTAGATGATTAGAAGAGAAGTAAATTGGGGGTAGAATAGAAAAGAAGAGTGAGAAAATTTGATGTATAATAATCAATGTAATTAGTCCAATTTTGGTTTGGTTAGTCTCTTAGGGTGTGTCTTAGGTGTTTTGAATGTTTTGTGTTCCATATGGACCCCTCTTGATGTAATAATATCTCATTTGTGGTTTCCATCCAAAATGAGTCATTTGAATATTCAAATAGTGAAGTTAAGTAATCTAGCCTAGGTGTTTGTAATTTAGACTTCTAGTGTTAGTATAGGTCTAAAAGGAGTGTAATGAAGGTGATCTTGTTGCTCACTCACTCACCACACCTTACCATGTGTGAACTCACTCGAGTTAGTCATCTATGGTTAAGGGTGGAAAACCTAACTACCTTCAAACCATGATAAATATTGTTCATTCCAGTGGTGGGGGATTGGAAATGTTGGTATCGATTTTGAAGAGGAAGCATATTATTGTGATAGAGCCTTGATGCTCAAATAAGCATTGTGTATCAATATTTATTATAAATAAAGGATTCTTTTATCAAGGGAATGTAAATGGTTGTTTGATGGCATGAATTGTTTGTTTATGGGTTGGATGAATTGATCTTGTGGGAAAATGTTGATTATGATTTTGAATGAATATTTATAGGTGTGTGAGAAAGTTCTAGTCTCAAAAATTATTTGACAAAATCTTGAAGAAGAATCAAGAACAGGGAAGACAACTTTATACTAATCATACAATTGTTTCAATAAGGTAAGAAGGAAATTATTATCTTCAAAACTCATATGGATTCATGTGAATACATTAGAAGGTATTAATAATCTTGTGGAGATCGATAAGGATCATATAGAACAAGACTTTTCTAAGTTTGGTGTGTGATAATAGTTTTGGATCAAGAAACTATGAATGCACATTCTTATAACACAAAGAGGTTAATTTATAAGCATTAAATTCAATAGTGAAAGATTGATCACGTTTTGAAAGAAGCGATTGTTTGATTAAAGGGTGGAAGATCTTTTGAGTCGTTATAAGTGTCTATAACCCTAAAGGAATCATCACAAATAATGAAACCCTCATTAATTTGAAGTGCCCTAATCCTTTGAAATTTTTAAATCTTAAGAGTTATTTGAAGTTTCTAATAGATTAAAGGAAATATGCCATAGGTTGGAGGGTTGAAAAACATTGGGTGTATTTAGGAACACATAGAGGTGTGGGGGTTGAGAAGACATGATTTGGAGATTAAGTGTAAAGAGAGACTCATAGATGGAATGTGGAAAAGCTATGAGAATTTTCCTTAAGGGTTTTTCAATGATAAACTTGCATAAAAACTAATAGAAAACTTGTTTCAATTTCCATACAAGTATTGTTAAGTTTTAAGTTAAATGATCAAGGAGCTATATACCCTAGAAGTGAGATTTAGAGCCTAAAACACGTGAAAAACACATTCTGGTTTGTAGGTGTACATTTGGAGAAGTTTAAAAGGTAAATGTGTTTATGGATCAATATATAACTTATTTAAAAGGATTTTGAGGATTTAAATAATTTGTAAAGTTATAGAAGGGAAATATTTAAGTGTGGGAGATTCTAAGGAATACTTAAGTGTCTTTTATAAACCTAAATTAGTGTATCTGATTCATACCGTACTATCCCAAGACAGTCAAGAGTCTTGAAAGAATTCAAAGAGAGTTAGAAAAGGTTAATACCAAGGGGTGAAAAACTAAATTGAGGGTGAAATATGATAGGGTGTGAATATAGAGAGGATTCAAGTTCATTTTAAGGCCAAAAATTAAATGAAGAACTAAGAAAACTCATAAATTAGAGTATAGTCTATAAGGAAATGAACTTGCACAATATTACTTAGGAGAAAATCAAATTAGTTATTTTGTTGACATTATTGGAAGGAAAAAGAATGAAAACTAAAAATTTATGAAGGGTGTTGAGAGCATGATAGAGTGGAAAATCTTATAGGAAGCTTGGTGTAAACAAAGTAAGGAGATAAATAGGTGTGTAATTACCTAAAAAGAGCAATTTTCGAGAAAAATTGCTAAACTTGGATTGAGGAAAAATAAGAGATAGAGAATTGACAAGAAGTCAATGAAACCTTGATTGAGTAATTTGAGTTGGATAAAAGGGACAGAGATGATGTCACAGTGAAGAAATTGCAAATCCTAGAACATTACATTCAAACCTTACCTTAGACAAGGAAGAGCAAAACATGCAAAAATAACACCATTTGAAACTAAAGGATATTGTGGGCATTAAAATTATATGGAAGTATTTAAGAGTGATTATGAATTGAAACAAGTGGAGGAAGGTCAGAAACCAAGAATTTTCCATGAAACCCTAGCTAAAGCCTAAAAATGAGGGTTTGATGATCGAGAGAGATAAGAAATGAATTGAGAAAAATCCCATTATGGAAAGCAATAATGAGATAAATGATGTCTGAAAATGTAATTATTTTTATTGATTTTTGGATGTTCTTTTAAACTTGGATATTTATAGTGTATGAGGGCTAATTGGCTAGGAAAACAAAATTACAAAAAGTCACATAACTTTTCTTTGGAGGTGAGTTAAGACTTGAAATTTGACATGCATTTTAATGAGGATAATGGGTGCCTAAAAATCTTACCAATAAGATATGAAATCTTGTAGTTTATAAAATGTGTAAAAAATTCCTATTTGGGGCTACTGAGGATTAGTGAAGGTTAAAATGGAAAATTGTGAAAGATAACATTGTGAAAATGATTCAATAGTTTGAGCAAGTGTAATTGATGATATTAGTAATGTTTGAAGCAATTTTTAGTCATGGTACAATGTTTTATGCATTATAGAGGTTTAGAGTATGATTTATGATGCAAGAGCATCCTTGAGAGGTAGTCAATTCAAGCTCCTTTATGTCAATATGTGTTATGGGAGTTGTAGGAGTCTAGTTGAGGCATGTGAGTCATTGCAAGACAACATGGGAGTTGAGAAATTCAAATTGTGTGTTTTCCCTCCAAAAAGGGATGTTTGAATATTCAAATAAATGTAATGCTTGTAAGGTGGGTAATGAGGTATGAAGGGTGATTCAAGTGTTTCTAGGTGTGTTAAGTGTTTTCAACATGTTATGTTATCATGTGTGAGTCATTTGTGAGTGTGATGCATCATTAAGATGTTTGTTATGATGTTTGAGGGAGTGACAAGCTTCATATTGTCATGGAAGTTGAAATGTCACTAGGATTGTCTCAACAACCTGAAAAAAGTCAATTACAATAGTTGTAGTGGGTGCATGCGAAGGTGAGATCAAGTATAGGATGGAAAAAGGTAGGGTTCATTTTAAGAACCCCCTCCAAAAATATATTATAGAATGGGTGGCGAATCTATGAAATGGACTTTTGAAAAGATGTCAAATCTCCAAAAAAGTGATTTGCAGCATAGGTGAGCTTGTAGGGTGTTTTATATGACTGTTTTTGTATGGTTGTACGTGTGTTAGATGTCTATTTTTATGGTTATTAGTCGATTTGGGTTGGATGGATGTCTATTATATGTCATCCTTCCCTAATTAGACGATTGTCCATTATCTACCGTCTAACCTAGATTGGATGACTATCCATTATCTGACATTGTCAACGTAGGTTGGATAGTCATCCAACCGAGCTGGACGGAAGACAATAGATGGTTGTCTAACCCAAGATGGATAGCTAGCTGCTCTTTATTGGACATATATGTTAAACAAGCATCCATTTCATTTAGATGGCTGTCGGTGAGACAACCGTCACCTATGTATTGGATGAAATCCATTGGTCATCCGGCCTGTATTAAATGACCGTCTTAGTGACTTGGAACATCTTTCCATCCCATTTATGTTGTGTTATTAAGACAGTTGTTTCTTCAGAAATAGGTAGTCATCTCCCCTAGAAATAGATATATAAAATGTGGCTTTCAAGGGCGTTACTCCCAAAGCCCCACGGGCGTGCAAACCCAGACCCCCACCGAGGGATAGGCCTCCCAAATCCCGTAAGGGGCACCCTCTCTTGTAACCCCCAAGATATATATTATAAATTGGTGAATATTTACACATTTTGATTAGAAACGTTGGTGAAATACATACATAAGTTCATTTTTAACTATAAATAGTAGGCAAAATGACCCATACAAATGACTTGTTGGCTGAAATTTTAGGTGAACTAGGTGGTAACCGACTACTGAAAATTTTTCATTTCCAATTTCAAAAATCCCTAATATTTGTGATTTTACAAAAAAATTGACACTAAAATTTTCCCTAGATGAAGGGAATTTTTGAAAAGTATTCCTCGTCTTTAGGAGGAAGAAGAGGAAAGGAAAAAAGTAAAAATAATTGTAAGAATCTGTGATATAGTAAGATATGAAGTTCTATGTGTGTGTACCCCTTTCTTTAAAGTATGTTTTCTAAGTTGAAGTTTGAATGAGACTCTTTTTTTCATGGCATGCATGGATGGTATTGTGATTGGCATACTCTGTTTTGAGATTACAATCATGTTGAATAACATTAGTAGCATTCTTGCTAGTGAATTAGTTTGTATTAGTGATTGAATAAGATTATTGACTATGATTTTGAACTATCCTAGGAATGTAAATGATATCCTAGAGCGTGTTACACGATTAGATGTATAGATATGTGAAGGTATCCTTGTTTGGTTAGTTTATCTCCCAAGTATGGTAATAATATCATGACCTAAGATTTAAATTGTGTGAAACTTACATAATGATTGTGAATTGATTGTGAACTAGGAAATTGAATGAGGAAGAATATTTGGGAAATTATATGATATGTGGATAGTTGAATCACATGTGTGGTCAATCGGATGTAGGCTTAGAAATAGTTCATTGTTTGAACCAAACCCTAGGAACCTCACTATTTCTCTTAAGGAGCTCATACCTTGTCTTTTCCAACGTGTTGGCAAACCATCACTTCATGAAACAAGTATATACATCTTCTAGTGTGAGCTATTGGTAAGAAAATCATCTTCCTAGCATAAGAACATACCCCTCTTAAAAAAATTCACCCTTGAAACACTCTTTCATGAAATTTATAGTAAAATAATATCTCTCGGGCTCCTTTGTGAGGGTTTTGATAGTCAGATTGGGCACAAGTTTTGAGGCACTAAACCATTGAAAATAATCCTAAAAAATTCAATATATCATGTAGATAGCATCTATAAGGTTTTAAAGAAATAATTTTAATAAATTTAAGGTGTAATCTTCTAATATTCATAAGTATGGGACTGAGGGTTAGAACACAATTGCAAACCTAACTAGAAGAGCCAAATTGTAAAGAAACTAAGGTTTGTGCTTGGATTTTGTAGTGGAAAGTTGGAACATAAAGTAAAGAGAATATAGGGTATCCAAAAACCTTACTTTTATGCATTAAAGCTTCATGAATCCACAAAAATCATGAAAATGTGTCATATAGGACCTAGTTGAGGGTTTAGGCTTTAAATTGCAAAAAGGCAAGTATAGGGAGTTGGGCAAGGAATTGAAGCATGAAATTTTAGACTAATGTCTAGATATTCAAGAGACAACTAATGAAGTTATTTAAACCATCTGGGTGCCTTTAAAAGTGTGCAATCAAGGTTAGAGAAAGAATCATTGTCTTGAGAACTCATAGGGCAGTCTTGTAAGTAAGTGAAAGGTGAAGTTTGAAATCTTGAATGATTTTTCTTATGGATTCTAACAATGATGTAAGTATATGGATAGGGTGGAATGAATTGGTGATAAAGATGTAACAATGATGTGATTATATGGATAGGGTGGAAGGACTTGGTGATGAAGAAGACAAGGTAGATTACATGCTTGAAGAAAGAGCTAGTCAAGCCAAGAGTTGACCAAGTGGGTAAGTTGAACAAGTGGTTGTTTCTTTCATGGTTGAGTCATTTGAAGAGATGATTGGAAGTAGGAGGAAGTTTCTTTGAAGAGTGAAGATGGGAAAATGATTGCTAAGGTAATTTTGAGGGATATTTGACATGATTTGAGCAATTTTGACAAGTTTTAGCCTTATAGGCCTATAAGAAATATCCTCTATGTAGAGAAACAATGAAGGAGATTTTTCTTTTCTTTCTCTTAAAATCAATAATAATCATAATTTAAATTTCATCTTTGCATAAATTTAGGCTTATAAGAAAAGGGATGAATAATTATTGAAAAGTGATTATTCAAGTAGTTTTAATGACCTCTAAGTAAAAAATTTTGGGTGCATTGAAGCATGTATGTAGGGCTCTACATCATTTGGTATCAGAGCATGGATAATCAAGGTATTGAAGTTATTTTTGTTAATGAAAGAATTCATTGTGAATACAAGTATTTGTATATATGAATTGTTTGGTTAGTTTGATAGTTTGAAGTGACTTGAAGTTGATATTTTCCTTCTTGTGAATTATATTTATGAATTGAACAAGTAACATATTGCTCCTTAAGGGAGTGAAGAGGAATAAATTAGAAAATATAGCGAATAATAGAAGATAAGTCAAAAGACTAGGTAAGCAAATAAACCTAGGTGAGACTTGGCAAGGTGAAAAGAATTGCTAAAAGGATACGAGAGCGAGATAATGGGAGAGTTACTTTAGTTGATGAAGAGTAGTAAGAAAAACAAAGAAGAGAGAATGAGAGAAGAAGAGAGTTATGGGAAGAAAAAGATATTAGAGAAATAAGAAGAAGTTTGGAGCAGCTTGAAGAGTTAGAAAGAAAAGTGAGAAAATGCAAAGAAAGTTCATGGATAAAATAGTGAATAAAGAGTGAAGACGGATTGTGTTGAGAAGGATAGTTAAGTGGCCATTGAGGTCACTCATGAAGAAGAAAAATAAGATAGTAGAAGAAGAATACAAGATGAAAATGATGGAGGTGAAGACAAATCAACAAGAGAAAGAGGAAAACACAGATGAGGTCAAGGAGTTATTTATTATTCAAGAAGGTTTCAGAGGAGAGCAAGTAAGTGATGATTTTCAGTTTGTCTACATGAATAAAAAACAATTAGAGGATGAATTGGTGAACTTGAAAGTGATTTACATAATGAAGAAGTGAAATTTGGTGAAGAAAAAGTTGAAAATATGGAAGAGAAGATTGAAAAAGATGAAGAAAGAGAAGAAAAATAAAGTGAAGAGACTCAAAAGTCTCTTATTTTTAAAACTAAGGTTTTTTTATTTTTGAATGTGTAGGTAAGATAGAGAAAGAGATCAAAATTATTGAAAATATAGCTCATTTGAGAGATCAAATGAAGAGAAAAGCAAGTGAAGACCTCATTTTTAGGAAAAAGACAATAAAAAGAAGATGAAGATGAAGAAAGAAGATTCAAGGAGGAATGAAGGTGAAAATAATGAAGATGATACAAGAATAAAGAAAAGAGCATCAAAAGTTGTAGTCAATTGGAATATAAGAAAGAAAGGCCTTTTGTACATAGTTTTTTCTCTCCACATGGGGTGTATGATGTAGGAGCATCAATGTAATAATTCCAATTTTTGTTTGGTTATTCTATTAGGGGGTCCTAGGTGTTTTGAATGTGTTTTGGTCAATATGGACCCATATTAATGTAATAAGATCTCATTTGGAGTTTACTCCAAAATGATTCATTTGAATATTCAAATAGTGAAGTTAAATAATCTAGCCTAGGTGTTAGTAAGTTTGACTTCTAGTGTTAGTATAGGTTTAAAAGGAGTGTAATGAAAGTTATCTTGTTGCTCACTCACTCAATACACCTTACCATGTTTGAACTCAATAGAGTTAATCATGTATGGTTAAGGGTGGAAAATCTAACTACCTTCAAACCATGATGAAAAATTTTTGTTCATTCCAAAGTGGTGGGGATTAGAAAATTTGGTATCGGGTTTGAAGAGGAAGGAGATTACTATGATAGAGCCTTAAATACTCGGAGAAGCAATGTGTATAAGATTTATTATAAATAAAGGATTCTTACATTAAGGGACTATGATTATTTTGTTTGATGGCATGAATTGTTTGTTTATGGGTTGGATGAATTTATCTTGTGTGTAAATGTTGATTATTCTTTGTGTATGAATATGTACGGTTGTGTGAGAAAGTTCTAGTCTCGAAATGTGATTTGATGAAGCTTGAAGAAGAATCAAGGACATGGAAGACAACTTTATACTAATCATGCAACTATTTCAATAAGGTAAGAAGGAAATTATTATCTTCCTAACTCATATGGAAGGATGTGAATACATTATAATGTCTTAAGAATCTTGTGGATATTGATAAGGGTTAAATGAAAAGAATTTTCTGATTTTGTTGTAATAACAATGTTGAGAAAGAAATTGTGAACTCACAATATTCTAAGACAAAGAGGTGAATTTGTAAGCATTAAATTAAATAGTGAAAGCTTGATCACGTTTTTGAAAGAAGTGATTGTGTGATTAAAGAGTGGAAGATATTTTGAGTCATTATAAGTCTCTATAACCCTAAAGGAGTCATCAAAAATAATGAAACCCTCATTAAGTGTAAGTACCCTATTCCTTTGAAAAGTTTAAATCTTAAGATTTATTTGAAGTTTATAATAGATTCAAGGAAATATTCCATAGTTTTGAGGGTTGAAAAACATTGGGGGTATTCAGAAACAGAGTGGTGTGGGAGTTGAGAAGACACCATTTGAAGACTAAGCATAAAAAGAGACTCAAAGATGGACCATGGAAAAAAATGGTGAAACTTTTCCTTGAGGGTTTTTCAGTGAGAAACTTGCATAAAAACTAATAGGAAACTTGTGTCAAATGCCATATAAGTATACTTAATTTGGAAGTTTCGTGATCAAGGATTTATATACCTTGGAAGGGAGATTTAGAGACTAAAACCCATGAAAACACGGTCCTGGCTGTAGGTGTACATTTGGAGAAGTTTAAAAGGTAAATGTGTTTATGTGTCAATCTATAACTTATTTAAAAGGAATTATGAGGATGGAAATAATTTTTAAAGTTATAGAAGGGAAAGATTGAAGTGTGGGAGGCTCTAAGGAATACTGAAGTGTCTTTTCTAAACCTAAATTAGTGCACGATTCATATATATCCCAAGACAATTAAGAGTCTTGAAATACTTCAAAGAGGGTTAGAAAAGGTTAATAACAAGGGGTAAAAAACTAAATTCAAGGAGAACTATTATATGGTATGAATATAGAGATGATTAAAGTTTATTTGAAGGCCTATAAATTAAATGAAGAACTAAGGAAACTAAGAAAACAAAGTATTATCTATAAGGAAATGAGCTTGCACAACTTACTTAGGAAACAAATCAAATTAGTTGTTTGGTTGATACTATTAGAAGGAAACAAGAATGAACACTAAACATTTATGAAGAGTGATGAGAGCGTGATAGAGTGGAAAATCTCGAGAGGAAGGTTGGTATAGACAGAGTAAGGAGACAAATTGGTGTGTAATTACCTAAAGAGCAACTTTTGAGAAAAATTGCTAAACTTGGGATTCAAAGTAAAAATAGGAGATAGAGAATTGAAATCAATATAAGGAAACCTTGAGTGAGTAATTTGAGGTGGATAAAAGGGATAATGATGATGTCACAGTGAAGAAATTGCAAACCCTAAAACATTGCATTGAAACCCTAACTTAGACAAGGAAGAGAAAAACTTGCAAAATAGCATCATTTGAAACTAGAGGATGTTTTGGGAATTAAAATAATCATGAAAAAAAAGATGGAAGTAGTGAAGAGTGATTATGAAGTGAAACAGGTGGGGGAAGGTTAGAAACCAAGAATTTTGCATGAAACCTTAACTAAGGCCTAAAAATTAGGGTTTGATGCTTGAGAGAGATAGGAAATGAAATGATAAAAATCACATAGTGGAAATAAAAAATAAGATAAAGGGTGTTTGAAAATGTAATTATTTTTATTTATTATTTTGCAGGTTCTTTTAATCTTGGAGATTTAGAGTGTAGGAGGGCTAATTGGCTAGGAAGACAAAATTGCAAAAAGTGACATAATTTTCATTGGAGGTGAGTTAGGATTTGAAATTTGATATGCACCTTAATGAAGATAGTGGGTGTCTAAAAATATTACCATTAAGACATGAAAGATTGTGGTTTGCAAAATTTGTTAGAATTTTTCCTATTTCAAGGCTACAAGGATTAGTGAAGGTTAAAAAGGAAAATTGTGAAAGATAACATTTTGAAACTCATTCAATAGATTGAGAAAGTGTAATTGATTATATTAGATAGGTTTGAAGGGATTTTAAGTCATGGTATAGGGTTTTATACATTCTAGAGGTTTGGAGCAAGATTTAGGCTTATAAGCAAAGGGATGAATAATTATTGAAAAGTGATTGTTCAAGTTGTTTTTATGACCTCTAAGAAAAAAAAATTGGTGCATTGGAGCATGTATGCAGGGATCTACATCATTTGGTAGAGAAAGAGCATGGATAATCAAGTTATTGAAGTTATTTTTGTTATTAAAATAATTTCTTGTGAATACAAGTTGTTGTATATATGAAGGATTTGAGTAGTTTAATAGTTTGAAGTGGTTTGAAGATGACAACTTCATTCTTGTGTTTTTTTTTTTATGAATTGAAAACAAGTCACGTGTTTCTCTTTAAGGGAGTGAAGAGGGAATAAAGTATAAAAGATAGTGAAGAATAGAAGAGAAGTCAAAAGACTAGGTAAGAAAATAAACCTAGGTGAGACTTGGCAAGGTGAAAAAGACTTGCTAGAAAGAATATGGAGGCTGAGATAGTGAGAGAGTTATTTCAGTTGATGAAGAGTAGTAAGAAAAATAAAGAAGAGATAATGAGAGAAGAAGAGAGAAAAATAAAGTTATGGGAAGAAAAATATATTAGAGAGATAAGAAGAAGTTTGGAGCAGCTTGAAGAGTTAGAAAGAAAAGTGAGAGAAATGCAAAACAAGGTCATGAATAAAACAGTGAATAAAGTGAAGAAGATAGTGTTGAGAAGGATAGTTAAGTGGCCATTAAGGTCACTCATGAAGAATAAAAATAAGATAGCAGAAGAAGACAAGATGAAAATGATGGAGGTGAAGAAAAATCTAAAGAAAAGGAGGAAAATACAGAGATGAGGTTAAGGAGTTGTTTATTTTTGAAGAAGAGTTCAGAGGAGAGAAAGTAAATGATGATTTTCAGTTTTTCTACATGGATCAAAAAAACTAGAGGATGAATTGTGGGCACTTAAATGTGTTTTACATAATGAAGAAGTGAAATATGGTAAAGAAAAAGTTCAAAGGTTGAAGAGAATACTGAAAAATATGAAGAGAGAGAAGAAAAAGAAAGTGAAGAGACTCAAAAGTCTCTTATTTTTAAAACTAAGGTTTTGTTTATTTGTGAATGGCCATTAAGATAGAGAAGGAGATCAAAAGTATTGAAAATATAGCTCATTTGAGAGCTCAAATGAAGAGAAAAACAAGTGAAGACTTCATTTTTAGGACAAAGACAAAAATAAGAAGATGAAGACAAAGAAAGAAGATTCAAGGAAGAATGAAGCTGAAAAGAATGAATATGATGAAGCAATAAAGAGAATAACATTACAAGTTGAAGCCAATTGGAAGAAAATAAAGAAATACTTTTGTACATAGTTTTTTCTTTCCACATGGGGAGTATGATGTAGGAACATACATGTAATTATTCCAATTTTTGTTTGGTTAGTCTCTTAGGGGTGTCTTAGGTGTTTTGAATGTGTTTTGGTCCATATGGACCCCTCTTGATGTAATAAGATATCATTTGAGGTTTCCCTCCAAAATGAGTCATTTGAATATTCAAATAGTGAAGTTAAGTAATCTATCCTAGGTGTTAGTAAGATAGACTTCTAGTGTTATTATAGGTCTAAAAGGAGTGTAATGAAGGTGATATTGTTGCTCACTCACTCACCACACCTTACCACATGTGAACTCACTAGATTTATTCATGTATGGTTAAGGGGAAAACCTAACTACCTTCAAACCCTAAAAAATCTTGTTCATTCCAATGGTGGGGGATTGGAAAAGTTGGTATCAATGTTTTTAAGAGGAAGGAGATTACTTGTGATAGATCCTTCAAGGATCACGAAGAAATCGGTATCAGGATTTATTATAAATAAAGGATTCTTACATTAAATGATTGTGAATGGTAATTTGATGGAATGAATTTTTTTTTATGGGTTGGATGAATTGATCTTGGGTGTAAATGTTGATTATACTTTGTGAATGAATATGTACAGTGTGTGAGCAAGTTCTAATCTCAAAATGTCTTTGATAGAAGCTTGAATAAGAATCGAGGACAAGGAAGACAACATTGTACTAATCATGTAAATTTTCAATAAGGTAAGAAGTAACTTATGCATGTGAATACATTAGAAGGTCTCACAAATCATATGGAGATTGATAAGGGTTGTATGAACAAATTTTTTTGAGGTTTGTGTATAATAACAATGTTGGAGAAAGAAAGCTGTGAATGTACAGTATTCTAAGATAGATAGGTCAATTTTAAGCATTAAAATCAATAGTGAAAGATTTATCACGTTTGAAAGAATTGATTGTGTGATTAAAGGGTGGAAGATCTTTTGAGTCATTATAAGTGTCTCTAACCTAAAGGATTAATCACAAATAATGAAACCCTCATTAAGTTGAAGTGCCATATTCCTTTGAAAAGTTTGAATCTTAAGATTTTTTGAAGTTTAAAATAGATTCAAGGAAATATGCCATAGTTTTGAGGGTTGAAAAAAATTGGGGGTATTCGGGGAACACATTGAGGTGTTGGAATTGAGAAGACACCATTTGAAGATTAAACATAAAAAGACACTCAAAGATGGATTGTGGAAAAACTCTACAACTTTACCTTGAAATTTTTGGTGAGAAAATTTCATAAAAAATAATAAGAAAATTGTTTCAAATGCCATACAATTATTTTTAAGTCGTAAGATATATGATCAAGGAGTTATATACCCTATAATGGAGATTTAGAGCCTAAAACCCATGAAAACATAATCCTCATTGTAGGTGTACATTTGGAGAAGTTTAAAAGGTAAATGTGTTTATGATTCAATATATAACTTATTTAAAAGTAATTGTGAGGATTTCAATAAGTTTTAAAGTGATAGAAGTGTAAGATTGAAGTCCGGGAGGCTCTGTGAAGTGTCTTTTATAAACCTACATTTGTGCATAGTTCATCTTGTATTGTCTCAAGATAGTCAAGAGTATTGAAAGACTTCAAAGAGGGTTAAAAATGTTAATACCAAGGGTGAAAAATAAATTAAAGGGTGAACTATGATAGGGTATGAATATAGAGGAGGATTCAAGTTCATTTGAAGGCCAATAAATTAAATGAAGAACTAAGGAAACTCGAAAAAAGAGTATAGTCTATAAGGAAATGAATTTGCACATTATTACTTAGGAAGAAAATCAAATTAGTCATTCAATTAAAAATATTGGAAGGTACCAAGAATGGACACTAAAAATTTATGAAGGGTGGTGAGAGTGTGATACAAAGAGGAAAATCTCAATGGAAGGTTGGTGTAGATAGAGTAAGGAGACAAATTGGTGTGTAATTACCTAAAGAACAACTTTTAGAAATATTGCTAAACTTGGGATTGAGAAGAAATAGGAGATAGAGAATTGAAAAGAAGATAAGGAGGCCTTGAGTGAGTAATTTAAGTTGTATAAATGGATAGATATGATGTCACGGTGAAGAAATTGCAAACCCTAGAACATTACAATGAAACCCTAGTTTAGACAAGGATGAGATAAACTTGAAAAATTTGAAACTAAAGGATTTTGTGGGCATTAAAATTATCATGAAAAAATTATCTGGAAGTAGGGAAGAGTGATTATGAAGTGAAACACATGGAGGAAGGTCAAAAACCTAGAATTTGCCATGAAACCCTAGTTAAAGCCAAAAATGAGGGTTTGATGATTGAGAGAGATAGGAAATGAATTGAGAAAAATCCCATGGTGAAAAGCAAGAATGAGATAAAGGGTGTCTAAAAATGTAATTATTTTTTAATTATTGTTTGCAGGTTCTTCTAAAATCGGAGATTTATAGTTTAGGAGGGATAATTAGCTAGAAGAAAAAATGCAAAAGTGACATAACTTTTCACCTTTGGAGGTGAGTTAGGACTTGAAATTTGACATGCACCTTAATGAGTATAATGGGTACCTAAAAATATTACCACTAAGATATGAAAGACTTTGGATTGTAAAATTTATCATAATTTGTCCTATTTAGGGTTACAAAGATTAATGAAGGAAAAAATGAAAATTGTGAAGATAACATTGTGAAATTGATTCAATAGTTTGAGAAAGTGTAATTGATGATATTAGACATGTTTGAAGAAAGTTTTAGTCATGGTACGGTTTTTAATGCGTTCTAGACATTTGAAGCAAGATTTAGGTTTGTGAAAAAGGGATGAATAATTATTGAAAAGTGATTGTTCAAGTTGTTTTTATGACCTCTAAGCAAAAATTTTGGGTGCATTGAAGCATGTATGCAGGTTATACATCATAATTTATTGGTCACTATTAGTTGCATGAGACAACAAGTTCGTTATGATCAAAATCTTGAATAAGTCTAAGTTTTAGCTTAGTGGGAGGGAGTAGTATCTTCCTTGTGAGTTGTAGCTTGCAGAAGAAATAGGTAGAAGCTTTGTTGATATTTGATGGTTGAAGCTTCTAGGAAAGTATAAGTATTTCAAATACTAAGTAGAAGAACTTAGTAAAATTTTAGAGTTCAATCTCCATGTTTAGTTGAACCTCAACTATGAAATCGATGTAACATTTACTAAACATTCTTGTCCTAAGGTAGTTCTTGGTTTTAGTGGGTTTTTATCCCAGTTTAGGTTTCCCACATTAAATCTTGTCTCTATGTACTTTCTCTCATGCTAGATTCTTATGGATGTTGTTTTGATTTTGTTCTTACAAATTAAGTGAATTAAATTTTTAGTTAAAATTTTGAACAAACACTAATTCAACCCCCTCTTAGTGTCTTAGTTTCCGAAAATTGGTATCAAATCATGGTACTCTCGAATTAAGTCTAACAACTTGGATTAGGTCCTTCCTGAACTACAAACATGGTTATAGAGATAGTTCTGGAAGAATCTCAAGATATAGAAATCTCTGTAAGGATGAAATGTTAGATGAAGAGGAAGCTAAATTAAATCTTGAAGAAGAGTTGGTAAGTTCCCTAGAAGAAATAAAACAATAAAGGAAAAATAACTACAAATTGAAGATACTAATGAAAGAATATGAATAATAAATCAAGCTTCTTGAGGAAAGACGAAGAAGAAAGATGAAGATGAAATCAAATAACTTGAGGCACAATCAACACATAGATGAAATCTCATATTTATAAAGTGTCAAAAGCCCTAAATGAAAAGGAAGATATTTACATGATACATGAAGAAGAATTGATATCCTTCAGAGATGAACTTGAAGGAGAAAAAGAAAGGTTGTAGATGCATGAAAAGCTGGAAAAGAGCTCGAAGCATTGATGGAATGTTAGATAAACAAAAAGTAGAAAGTGACAAGACATGAATAGGCTTGACAAAATAACCTCACGAAGAAGTGTAAAGATGACAAATCTAGTTCATGTAAACAATCAGACATGAAACTCACTAAAGGGAGAAATTTAAGTAGGCCTAATGAGCTAGGAAACCAACTACATTCAGGTATGAAAGAACATTTAATGGTTATTATTTCTCTTGCCATAATTTTATACATAGAGCTAAGGAATTTAGAAAACATATGATGAATGATCACCCATAGAGATATATAAGAGATGATAGAACAAATAATAGAGTGTGCTTCAATTGTAGAGAGAAAGGTCACATAGCTCAATATTTCCTTAAAGAACCAAACAATCAGTTTTAGAGAACAAAAAAATCAAGAGGTATGAACCAGATAGTTTTCTATAATTGTAACAGGATTGGACATGTTGTTAGTAATTTCTATGGTCATATGAGTGCTAAGTATAGTTGGAATCCAAGCACATACTCATATAGAAGCAAGAATCAAGTTAGGTGTTTCATTTTTCATGAAATTGGACATTTTGTAAAGCAGTATTGTCAAAATCAATTTCCAAGGCATAGAAGCATAAATCAAATAGTTAAAAGACAAGTCAAGAAGGTTTACAGAGTGAAAGAAATTCCTAATAATGTGTCATAGAAATTCATGGGAGATATAAGATCAAGAAGGACATCAAGAAAATGTGATCACACTGAGAAAGTTGAGAGCAAGCAAAGAAGAGAAGGAAATGAAATTCATCATACATGTTTGAAAAGTATGGAATTAGGTGATAACATTAAGAACAAGGGGAGAGAAACTCTCAAATGAGGGAAAATGGGAGGAAAATAAAGAAGGAGAGGGCAGACATGAGTGCCACAATCCAAAACAACATTCAAACCACCATTTCCATGGAGCACAAAAATTTAAAACCTGCAAAGAGAATAAGAAATGCACAAAATACCTACAAATGTAATAAAGAGTCAATAGAATATAATATAACACAAGATAGGAAGATAATAACAACAAAACATGAATTTTATTTCTTCAAATAGATGCATAGTTCATTAAAATGAAGGAGGAAGGCAAGAATCACCCTACAAATGTGCAAATTTGAGGCCTAAAACTAAAAATCCACATGTAACACTTATATACATATGCACTAGCATTACAAGAGAGACTGAACTTTAAAAATGAGAACCAATTTACAATTTATAGAGAATGGGAAAGATAGAGAGGAGGGAAAATAGAGGAACTTGAATTATTTCTTCCACTTGTCAACATGCATTAATCATTTTTCCTACTTTGGTGCTAGTGGATTGGATTATCGGAGAACTCATGGCACTAAGGAACTATTCCATGTGCTCCCTTCAAACCCACATATTCCACATTGATTGTTGATTGGTGTGTTAGGTGGAGCTTGAGGTTCGGGTGGAAGCGTGGAACAATTCCACCCCACTTCAATGGTTTAAGTGGCTCTTTTTTAACCTACACCACACTATTTGTTACTTGCCCTTAGTTTTAAACACATTCCGTTATGTACACCATTGTTTTTCCCACTTCACATTATCCCTTTCATCCATCAGTGGAATCACCTCCATGGGGAACCAATGACTTGACAGAACTATTTCGTCATTATGTGTTCCATCTGTATCTCGTAACACTCTCCCATCCTTTGTCCTACGGAAAAAATGCCCATGTGGAGAACTTGATTCCCCAAAGAACTATTCCATTGGCATTCCAAAACTTGCAATACACTCTATCATTCCTCTTGTAACTAAATCATCGAATCAAGGAATAAGAGGAACACAGAACAATTCCTCTTGTTCCTCTTAGGCCCGCAAAACCTTCATTACACTATTTTGACCCAACTTTCTCAAAATTTTCTAAGTTTTTAGATTTTTGAATCCTATAGAGGAGGAGAGGAATGCCCCAGAATAAATTCAAGTTCCCCAAAACATGAAAATTACCTGATTTTACCATTTTTTTCTCCAAGACTACATCAAACCACCTAAGTCCATATTTGCAAGTTGGTCAATTTATAGGGGGTTCAAAATTACATAACATTTTGGTGACTCAAGAATTAGTCTACATGCTACATTGAAAGGATCAGTAGCCTTGAAGAATCCATTGGGCATGGATTCAAAGTGATAGTCTGAAACTGATTGAAATTTGAATTTCTCACCCTTGAATCCACCTCAAGTACTGCCTAGACCTGGATTTGATCTGGAGCTTGAATTGATCATTCTCATTATGAAAATGTTTTGAATTAAATTTAATGAGAGTGGAAAATTATTTTGATTTGATTTTTTCATCATGTTTTCCCTCTGCAATTGATCTATTGGGAAAAATGAATGAAAATTTGGAAATTTCCCCTAATATGAGTTTAGTTGGTCTACATTTAGTTATTTTGAGATATTGCAGCTGATACATGAATCATAGAAACTCTTCCCAGCTAAAACTTCTCCATAATATCCTATGAAACACTATGTAATGAAACCATTGCATCCAAAAGAAACAAAAATGGTGATCACTTAGGAAATGAAACTACTCTACCAAATAAGACAAATAAAGGTGTCTTTAAAAAGTACTTAGAGGAATTGAAAACTTATCTAATATGTACAAGATGCAATGAAATAAATTGATGGGAATTCTTGAGATAGATCCCATTTACTGGGTTTTGTAATGCATATCCATAAATGTTAGAAAAATCAAAATATTTATCTTCTTTGTAAGCACTAATGATATATGGACCACTCTATATTACATCAAACTTATAGTGTCATCCTAGTTTAGCTCTGGAAGCATCCCATTTCAATACTAAGTCACCTATGTTGAAATTTTGAGTTCTATCCCTTTTATCAAATCACTATTTGGTTGATTTTTGATGTTGTTCTAATTTTATCATGATATAATTTCTTATTTCTTCACGCTCCACCAATTCTACCATTCTGATTTCTCTTTGATCTGCATCCTCAAATTCCAATTATTGAGTTAATCGAAGTGATAAAAGAAGCTTGACTTCTTTTCCAAAAAAATTTTGGAAGGAAAAGTAGAAATTTCCTTCTTCATTGTGATCCTATTATCCCAGAGATCATTTCCCACCTTTGTATACCACTGTCTTTGATTGATATCCATTTTTCTCTTCATAATCCTCATCAAGTTCTTGTTAGTGGATTTTTCCAAACCATTACCTTGAGGGTAGTAGTTTGATGAATTATTCAAATAAATTCCAAGTCCAAGAGACCAATCAGAAATTTTGGATCTTAAGAAATATTTTTCATTATCGGATATGATAGTTTGATGGATACCAAACCTTGTCATAATGTCTTCAAGGAAGTCAATGATTACTAATTCAGTTGCTTCCTTGAGTGGTACAACCTTTGTCCACCTGGTAAAGTAAGTTGTTGTTTTCAAAATCCATTTGTGACTAGTACTAGATGGAGGATTGATCATGCCAATGAAATTAATGCCCCATTGCAAAAATGATTGATTTGGTTGGATTGGATGAAGTGGAAGGGCACACAAAATTTTCTTCTTACCGGTGAATAAAACACATTCCCTACATTTTCGACCCATTTGTGAGTATTAAAAATAATGTGGGCCAAAAGTAACCTTGTTTTATAATTTTCATTGTAGTGGCCTTAGAATAAAAATGTCCACCCAAGAAACCATTCATGGAATTCAACCAAAATCTTGTCTAATTGTTTACCTTCAATTCACCTCAACAAAAATCCATCAATGTTCATTTTGAGTAAAACCCATCAATTAGTGTATAAGGAATGGACTCTCAAATGTCTCCAAATTCTCCTTTTCCATTTTCTTTAGGCCATTGAGGGTATGCACGGTTGGATGGTAGTAGATAATAAGTTAGTTATATCACCAATCCAACTGTGAATATCAACTTCATTTCCTTCATCTTGCTGAATTTCAACATCATGTAGAATTTCCTCATTCATGAAGAAGGAGGTTGCGTTCTCATTTTAAGCATACAAAATAGGATACTCACAAATTTATCTTCCTCTTACCAGATTTGTGGCTTTAATAATCACAACATATTCCATGATTTTTTCATCCATCTAGCTCTATTTTTTCATTTATTTCTTCTCCCATAATGAATTCTCTCACTGTGGAATGTGAGACTAGACCTTTTATATGATTAGTGGCAAGCATACCTTTGTATTTATTCAAATCCCTCATGATAGGAAAGACCTATTTTTCAATGTGATTATACTTCAATTCATAATCCTTGATTGTTGTGTAATGAAGAAATCCATTGGTTGTTCCAATACTTGATCATTTTGTTGATTCAAAACAACAACAATACTAGATTCAACATCATATGCATATTGGATGAAATCCTTAACGCAGTTAGGATTTACAAGTGTAGGAGCTTGAGAAATTTCCTTCTTAATCTTGGAAAATCTTTCATTCCCTTATGTTTTCCATTTGAAATGAATCCTTCTTCAACATTAGAGTGATAGGTCTACCTAAACCTATAAAATTAGGAAGAAATATCCTAACAAAGTTAATCTTTCCAAGGAATGGGTGCAATGATTTTTTGTGAGATGGAAAGGAGAGAGACAAGATGGATGAGATTAACTATGGGTCAATGGAAATACCATATTTTGAAACAATATGCCCCAAGATATTCCCCCTAGGGACTAAAAAGTTACATTTTTAGGATTAAGAGACACCCCATATTCTATACATATCTCGAATACCTTCTCAAGATGGCTGATATGATCTTTGGTCTGTTATGAGAAAATGGTGATATCATCTAGATAGATAAAGATGAATTCATTAATATGCCCTTAGAAATGAATTTCCATTAGTCTTTGGAATGTAGCACCCACATTTGATAAATCAAAAGGCATTTTTTGATAAGAATATGTTCCCCATTTAGTTGTAAATCGAGTCTTGAAATGATCCTCTTCCTTAACCTTTATATGATTGAACCCTAAGTATCCATCAAGCATAGAAAACCTCTTATCTCCTATCATCATTTATTGAATTTTCTCCATAGAAGGTAGAGGATAGTGATCCTTTAGTGAGGCTTTGTTCAAATCTCTAAAATCAACACAAATTCTAATTTCTCCATTCTTCTTCCTCACTGGAACAAGATTTTCCACCCAAGTAGAGTATTTTATAGGAAAAAATATTTTTTCCTCAACTTCAGTCTAGATGATTCCTTGCTTATGAGGGGATATATCTTGGGTTAATTGGTCTTTGTTTTTGTCTAATTGGATTGACATTCAGATGAATATCAATGGAATGTTGGATAATGGTTGGATCAAACCCCTTAAGGTATTCATAATCCCATAAGAATACATCATTGAAATTTTGACACAAGGAGATAAAATCTTGTTTCTCATTCTCATTACATACCTTTTTGAGTAGAAGTTCCTTTCTGATGTAATGGTGATTGTTTAAAAGTCTTCTTTCCTTGTTTTTATGTGCATCTCTTCACCTTTGAATTCATCATCAAGCTGAAAATATGCTCCAAGGTGACCAATCCTTTCAGAAATTTGTTTTTATTTAGTTGAAGAATTTTATTACCATAGTTGTAATACAAATCAAATTACATTCTTGAAGAAGATTCAGATTCATTCTAGATAAATTGGATGATTTTTTCATCGCTCTCAAATACCTGTTATCTAGTTTCATTATTTGGAATAGATGGTCGACCACTACCTTGATGTGTTTCACATTTCCTTTAACAAGATCCTTAGCATGTGAGAAATTTGAACCGATGGATGCCATCTTGTCTAACTTTTTGTTCAATTTCCTTGGCACCACTTGTAGATTAAGAGCATCAAAACTCTCTAGAAGATCCCAAACTCTATGTTTATAAGATTTCAAAATATTATTATTTGTGGCACACTTCAATCTAGCTTGGTTGATGACCAATTTAGTATCCCAAAATATTTGTAATGTTTTAATTTGTCTCTTTTTAGAAATTATAAGACCATGCACCAATACCTCATACTATGCTACATTATTATAAATTACAAAATACGATTTATGGGAAAAGAGATTTTTCTCATTCATTAGAGAAATCAATACAACTTCCTAAACTTCGTTTCTACTTCTAGTACCATCAAAGAACATATTCCATAATCCGGAGAAGAACTATTATTTTCTTTCTTGAGTGGTGTAATCAAAGAAGAAACTTCTTCAATAATACAAGAGGTTCCAAGTCCAGTTTCTAATGTTGTATCATAAGGATTAAAATCATAGTGTTTTTAGCCCATTCATCTAGTAACAAATCAAGGATTGAAGGAGGAATATGTTTCTCTTCGAAAACCTAATCTTGTTCATGGTTTTCTTGTATTAGGAAATTTTATTAGATAGGGGTGGGATCATAAGACTCAATATGGTAAGAAAATATAGGCTCAACTTGTATGGTAAATATTGTACCATATATAGTTCTTAGGATCATATGAGTCCAATTTGAAGATAAGTAGCCACCTACTTTAGTCATGAAATATCTTGATAAGAAAATGGAAAACATGGGAGGCAAGTCAATTATTGATATATCATGAGTTATGGTTAAGCTTGGACAAGCATGAAGGGTTAACTAAAGATATTTTATCACTCTAGGATGCCATGGTTAAACCATGAAGTTCCATAACACATTTAAAAACAAGGTTCTACGTAAGACCCAGGATATCAACAATCATTTTGGGCATTATAGAAGTACTAGCCCCTGAATCAATCATGCAAGATCTTTCCCATCTTCTATCATAAAATTCTAAACCTCATGATTATGATTGAAGTGATAAATATTCCTACAATCTCTCATAACAATAATATAATTCATTCATAAAAATGAAAATCACTATGTAAATTGAGGTCAAATTTCAAATTCTCTATTATCATGAAATAATTAATCTTACATAACTCATTGGAATCTCTCTTACAGATCATTGTTAAAAGGATTTTATAATAAGAATGATGTTTTCTTTCTAGTGTTTACAGTAAGTGTCAGTCTAATCCCAGTCAATAATAAGTAAGTCTTAATATATACCATATAGTAATTTAATTGATGAAGTGTAGTCTATTTTCCATCATCTATAACTAGTCATGAGTCATACATTAAAGCCATCTGAATATTATAGAAGAATTAACAATTTCTCTGATTAAAAATGAATACTTTAAACTCTGTATATCTGTTTTTCATTTAAGTCAGAAGATATCCTGCATTAAATCATAAGTATATTCATTTATTTTCATGTTCATTAGTTAAAACTCTATGAAATAACAATGCCTAGGAAGGTGAGTGAAAGTTCTCTTGAAGTGGTGATGTGATCTATGAGTTATTACCTCTATTACTCTATAACAATGGTTAAATATCAATGATCATATATATCATTGATACCTTTAGAATCATTCTCTAAAATTGTAATTATTTATGTCAAAATCATTCAATCTAAGTGGGTAAAATAAATATGTGGCGCCTCAAGATAATAAATTACTAAATGCCACAAGCTTATTAGTCAAATGCTTCCTGGTGTCCCAGTGCTAAAATGTTAAACTCAAATTACATCCTAATAATATTGATCAGTTCATGAAATCTTTGAGATTATCTAAATTCATGATTATAAATTATATAAAATCAATTTTCTTATATTCTATCTAAAAAATTTCAATCAGGAAATGTCTCACCTCTACTCTATACTGATTCAAAAAGACTAGGTACAAGAAGATGTGTATAAACTAATCTGATAAGAAAATCATTAGTAAAATGAAAAGTAATGATATATGTGTGCAAAGTTCAATATACATTCATTGAGCCTAATAATTTAAAAACTACAAGAAAATGAACCATACCACAAACCATATAATATAATAAAGAGAAAATAATAGTAATTCATCCAAGTGATAATATTATAATATATAATTTTCTTAGTTGATAATTTACAATTATTACAAATTAAGAAAGACACATGAATCTATAATCATCAATTGACTAATGTTACTATAATTAAATAAATAATTCATCACCCAGTTAATATGATATCCTATATGTAATTATTGACATATCATCATCTTACTATTCTCTTATTACAAATTAATTGTCATTTAATTAATTGAGCCCTCCCTATAAAAAAGATAACATTCATGACCTTACAATTCAACCACCATAAATTTAGTCATTATTATAATTATTTAATTATCTACCTATTAGATAAGTGATATATTCTTATTTCAAGCATTTATATATAAATATTACTAGCCTGTTTAAGCTATCTAAAACAAATCACTATCAGTCATCTTGATTATTCAACAATCACTCTCAACCCATAGTATTCTACAGAACAAGTCAACTCCCCCTAAGTTTAGACTGAAAGCCCATACTATTATAATCACCCCAACCTCATCAACTAGTTAGCTATTCTATATAATGGTGTAAAGAGATTATTTATATCATTCCATTCTCTAAGGATCCCTCCTCTTTATTCTATTGCTCAAGTAAATAAGGCCATTTCTATATTATAAATTTCTCATCATAAAAAATTTCAACTGCAGTGCAGGGCTGATTATCTATCTCTATGTTCTATTGCATTCATTATTCAATGCAAATTCTATGAAGTCTCATCAAAGTGATATTATATTATGATTAATAAGACTCAACTCTTAAGCCAGTTGAAACATAAATGTTCACTTTTTAAATTCTAAAGTCCAATGGAATCATTCTTAATTATATTCAATAAAATGATCTATTATTATTAATATTTTAATTTGATATTTATTCTTATTTCTAATATAAATATGTTGTTGGTCGTCTCATTTAATCTAACTTTTGCATGTCTAGTTTATGATTTTAGTTTGTATTATATATTGAGCTATTATTTATTAATCCTTGATTTCACTTACATATTCTTAATATTCTTCTTACATTATTTAAGTGAAGCAGATACAATCCACTACTGATTAATTTTGTTAATATTTATTTTTATATGTAAATATGCATATGATATTCAATTTGTTTCTTTTATGTTAAGTCTTATACAATTATTAAATGATTCTATCAATTTTGTCATATCTAAAATTGTTACAAATCAATTATCTTTCCATATTTGATGTCACTTTAAAATAATATGCAAAATTTGCGTGTGCTGAAATTTTGAAATCAAATCTTTGTGCAAGTCTGTACTTATCATTCTAAGCATCGTAGTAAAGAACAATAAGTGTTCATGCAATCTCTTGTAATGTGAAACTACATTCTGTTTTCCAAATAAGAGCTAAATATATATATGAAAATCCATAATCATGTCTTTCAATGGCTCTAGTCCAATAACAAATTCATTCAATAAAGAAGGAATCTTAAAAGCACCATAGGGTGAAGAATACCCTTACAGTTAAAAGTACAGTAAAGGCATCACTGCTGATGAGTGAAAAAGTGATTTATGGGATGAACTCCATAAGATATTATTAAGCTAACTCACAGCTAAAATGCTGAAAGCTAACTTAAAGGGTGAGGACAACACAAATTGTGGTGTCTAATAAATAAATAAGTCATCAATAACCTCTACATATACCCTCATAACACATAACCAGTTAGATAAAATAAGTGAAGTCACAGCAACAAAGCTGATAAGGTGCCCGTCTCATTTAAGGAAAAAAAAATTGGACTATGAAGTACCAAATTACATAATATGAAGTAAGAGAAAAAATCATCATTAAATACCAAAAACAATCAAATCATATAATGTGAAGTAATAAGTTGCGATATGAAGTAACTCTAGATCTGAAGCAGTCCTAATAAATCATCTAACCAAAAATAAAAGCCCAACCATTGGGCTTATGAATAACTCAATGAAACACGCCCGTGTTGATGTTTGTGATTGAAAAAAACCACAAACATAATTGATCACTTTATAAAAGCAGAGTGTGCTTGAAGGCCAAGAGCAACCAAACAACAAAGTAAGACCGCAGAATCGGAAGCTTTTCTGAAAAACCGAAGGTGCCGCCATGATCCAGAAAACCATAGTAAAGGAAAGGCATGAAGCCCAAGCAGTATCAAACCGCGTCAACCGGCGCGGGACCGCGAAAAGTGATTGTCTTCCTTACCTCCATCTTTCTTGAATAATTTATTATTTACAAAATCATGTAGTTGCCAAAATCATATAAGTATAAAAAATTAACGTTGACCTTTAGAGCCAAAACTTACGCGAAGAGGAAGACAGTGTCTAAGTAATCACATCTTTTTCATTGCCATAAATGAACAAACAACCAGTTAATTAAATATGATCTCAGACTGTGTATGCACATTCTCACTAATAAAAAAGGTAAAAATACTGTATATAGAAAGTAAATATGGAGAGTACCATGATACTCTTGTTGTTTGACCTGCACTTAGATTATTGACCAGAAAAGATTTTGCATATAAGGAGGAAATTAAGACTACTGTAGTGGTGTTGACAACTCCCTAACTGAATATGTTGATTAAAGTTCAATCACCAGAATAAATAAAATTATTCCCTCAACACTTCTTTAGAAGTTAAGTTGATAATAATATAATAAATTATCAAGTCCAGACTAAAAATAATAAATCTACAGAAGATGAAATTATGAAAAATAGCTGGGTTCAAAATTGTAAAATGGAAAGCTGAATCTTTTTGTCATAAGGCCTTGATAAGTTTCAAAGTGCTGATTAATAAACCCTCAGGTATTGTAATACTGGGTTATTAAAGTCATCTATCTGTATCTGAAAAGTTGTATGCTTCATTCAATGTAATAACTAAAAATATTGGTTAAAAGATATAAATATAAGATGTAAACAAAAACTAATCAAATCTTAATATCCTGTGAAAAGGTGAAGCCATTTCAGGGCAGATGGAAGAATTTATCCATAAAAACCTTCAGACCTTCAGGACAAAGGCAATTGGGCATGAAAATCAGCTGACCAATGAATAATCACGTGTCCATGTCACCTGGAAAAGTCCAAATCAAGAAAGTGATTTTAGTACCGATCAAATAATAAATATTATACGTGTCAATTTAAGACTACAAAATACGAAAAGGTGAAGAAATTATAATGAAGTGAAACTATATCATCCGATTAAAGCGTCAGAAAAATTACGTCATTTCCATATTTACTGTCTTGGACCTTCCATATCTTTGATCGACACGGTTGCAGTTCTTTGCCTGTTAAACTTATTCATTCACATATAAGTTCTGGAGATAATCTTTAATTATAGTGAAGGATAAATAAAAAAACACTCTAGTCATGTTCACTTTATATTATATTTATTATGTGGTGTTGTATCTATATATAAATGTGATTTAGGATCTGCTTGATCATAATAAATTAATTTAATCTCTAAAAAGTAGTTAAGCAGTTCTTAAATTCCCTCTCTCTCCTCTATCATTTCTGTCCTTCTGTTGCAAGAAATGCCTAAGTGGATATTTTTATTTACACATCCTCTTTACTTTAGGGGTTGTGAAGCTTTGTGCTCCTCATGATTTACAATTTTTTTGTAAACAATATACTCTTAGCCTAATATCCATAGTGTTACAATAATATATATATTTGATCAGTTCTCAACCCTCTATTATATTATTCATATTATTAAAATCTTATTCATATTGTGCAATTTACCATGGTGTTATGTGCATTATATGATAGACATTAAATTTCTAAACAATGTAACTCTATAAGTCCTCTTTTGTAGTTAAGTTTATTCTTGCTTTCTTACCTATCTCTCTTAACAAAAATTAATTGATTTTAATAACCTCACATTTTTATATTATAATGAAGAATAAAATATGCCTGCAAATCTTTCTATCTACAATATATATAGAAAAAATTATGTACCACATAAATCCTGGAACCATGACATGTTACAAACTTTAAATCCTTGCAGGTTGCTTTGGTCTGTAATTGGCGCGACGCTGCTCCTGATGCGAAAAGGTTCTTTCAACTTGCGCTGGCTAAGCCATCACGCCTGCTCATTGCAGCAAGCTCTTAACAAGTGGGCCTATTCAAATTAATAATCTCTATCATCATCAGATAATAATAACCACCTAACTTTTATCGTTCAGCGCACTCTTTATTTTTGTTTCTGTCTGCTGTAATTGCCGCCACGTCTGAAAATAGCCAATTCATACTGGCGTACCGCCGTGGCTTTATGTCCATTAATATGAACCTCTGTGTAAGTCTATATCTGTCTCTCTTGTATCTGTAATTTATGTCTCTAAATTTAAATACTACATTTGCTATGTTTAATATGTATCCCTTTGTCAACATAAATGTCTGTTCATTGACTGCCTCTATAGTATCTCCACATGACCTAGTATGTGATATCTAGTCTCATGCCATTAGATCAGCATGTTTTCATGAAGCCTTATCTTGCTTTAGAAATTCTTTTAAGATTAATATATCTGATTAAAATTTTATTTCTTCATTTCTAAAAAACATGTTTAAATTCTTATCTTACCAGTTTTGTGAAATTTCTTATGTTTTACTACTTTATTTATTTATTAAGTTAAAATATTGTGCATTCTAATCTTGTCTTGATCATGTCTGTATCTCCCTCACACCACCAGTAATCAAATCATGTTCCTATCTCTTTTATAAAAAATATGAAGGTGGTTTGATTAAATGAGTAGTACATTTGATCAACTCATTATAATTTTTAATTGATTAGTTTCAAATCATACATGCTCCTATTAAGTCTAGTTTAAAATCATTAATGTGTTCATCTCTTTGTGTGAAACCACATAATTTTCTGTCACTAGACTATCTTATCAAAAAGATGAAACTAGAAAAAATAAACTCCTAATATAAGTTTAAGTGCAGTTAATGATGTTCAATGTGATAGTCTTTAAGGTAAAACTTTAATCAAGGAAACTATATTGCCAGTTGAATAATTTACTTCCCATAACTGCCAATATTGCTCAGCATGGCTAGCGAGATTCTGGGCCTAGTGATCTAAAATGAAAAGACATGGTGTGGGAAGTTCTGCACCACCTATGACTCAGTGACCACATGAGTTGCTCCAGTTTGTCTGTATCAGGTGACCCTGTAAAGTGTGATGAGACCTTATTCCCACCTCCATGAGAGACCAGATTATGATGAAGTCTCATGAAACCTGGCTGATCCCTTTAGTGCTTGTGTTTGAACAGTGAGCCTGAAGTGTCACACAAGAATTGCTTTGATATATAAAATAGTTAAGTTCAAACCATTCTTAATGTGAAATTTCAAATCAAATCATGTCGGCATAAAAGATATTCCATTTAAAATTGCATCTTATATTATCATGAGTGATCATTAACCTGCTGTTTATACTAATAAGGTAATCTCAAGCATCCCATCTACTTTCAGTTGATGATCTCTTATTGCTGCAACACTTTGTTCATTAGAGGAAGGAAAGTGTTTATACGCTCATTGATTCTGTTCATCCATGCCTACCTTACTCATCGTTTAAACCTAAGTTATTAACCATCTAATTTGGAAGACATTTCATCATTATCTTTTTCTTGTCTTAAATTAAGTCATCAATTTATAATTTGTATTCATCATCTTAAACTCTTCTTTAAATTTCTCTTATATATTAGTCTCTTGTATTACAATACCAAGAAGCCTTATCTTGGCTGTAACTAAGTGTCATTGTGTCTCTGCTCTGTATTTCACTGTTCTTTGTTCACTGCATAACTATTTGGATTCTCGTTTAAATTTAATTATATTCTGTACCATTTATATCATCATCTTTATATTAATATACCATTTAAAGTTGATTCTTATCTGTTAATATTTTGCCATCAATTATGTCTTTATACGAATATCAGTCTAGTTGATTCCTTTTTAATATCAGTGCAGATTATTAATATTTTACATTATTATGTATGTATGTTCGCTTTCTTATGTGTTGACATTCTATTATCTTCATTCTTCCATTGAAAAAACAATGTATCATAATTGATCTAATGTGATGTTCTTTATTACATGCTTTAACTGTGTCCTGAATATCTTTGTTTGTCGATTCTTGTCATTATCATGTTACAATATTTATCTTGATATTTATTCTATAAGTTCGATATTTGATATTAAATATAATATTCTACCTGTCATGGCTTTAGAGCAGTTGAGTGAAAAGTGTTGTTTTGTGGCGCAAGGCATCAACAAAAAGTTGTTTTGTACAACAAATGCTTCATTTGAGTTCAGGATCTATTTTTATAGAAAAATGAAAAGATGATAAATCATGGTATTAAACAAAATCTGCATCAAGTTCTTTAATACCCTATTAATTCCTACAAAAAATAATTTTTAAGTGATAAAAAATTCTATTTCAAGTTCAATAGACAACTATTTTTTCAAATAAGACTCTATGGAAAAAAACACTCTCATCAACACAGTAATATTCCTTATGATATTCTATCAACATTAAGTAAAACTGTTGGGTTCATAAATTACAATATCTAATTATAGATATAATAAAAAAATGGCATGGAAAAATCTACATAGTAATGTTAAATAATTCTTCAAGAAAATCATATATCTACAATATTGAACCTTCACAAATCATAATTAACTTTATATATCTCATATACAACTCAACAAAAATCTATCAAAATAAATTATCAAGTGTATAGAAAAATAGAAAATTATTAAATACAGTGTACCATATATTTTTGCTATATAAGAAAAACATAGAACTCTCATTCAGTTGAAAAAACATCACAGCCTTAATATTAAAGTATTAAAAGTATCAAACAGTGAAAATGCTCCTAAACCTTCATGGTATAAAGAGCATGAATATTGTGATTTTCATTGTGTAAAGGGACACAAGATAGAAAAGTTCCTAATACTTTGCTACTTCATTCAATATCTTATTGATAATGGAGAGATATAAGTTTATGCACTAGAGAGAAATTAAACGCCAAATGAAAGGATGGGGATATTCAAAGAACCATTCCATAAACACAATAAGCTAGATGGGAAGAAGCCAGATCAAGGAGAGTCATCCCAAAGTTACAAAGCCGTGAACTATTTATATACCATAATTGATAACAGTGATTATGACTCACTCATTAGATGTGTTCACTCTTTTGATGAGCATGTGAATACCATAAGGATCAAGGGAAAATATTGCACTATGGTAACAAGGCATGCTTGTCTCACAATCTCAGAACCTCCTCTATCTACCCCTCAGGATGGTTAGTACAACATCTTAGAGAAACTTGAGAAGACATCTACTAAGATTTCAATCTTGGACCTTCTTAAAATATTGAATGTACATAAGGACATCCTATACAAAACTCTCTAGGGGTTAGGAGTGCTAATGGAATTAGACCTTTCACATTTACAAGCCACGATGGAAAACATTACACCGACTAAACACATCTCATTTAACCACAAGTAAATCCCTAACGATGATCACACACATAATATTCCCCTGTATAAAGAGGTATTTATTACCCGAGGGAAGATAAACCAGCTACTTCTAGACAAAGGGTCGGGTTTGAATATATGCACATTGAAACTAATCAAGTAGCTGGGACACACAAAGGAATATCTAGAGTCCCACATTATCACCATAACTACTTACGACAATGTAGAGTGGGAGTCAACTAGAACAATAACACTGCCGATGGAAGTAGGGCCTACTTACCACAACATGAAGTTTCATGTCTTAGATTTGGAACTTCCATATAATATGCTTCTTAGTCACCCATGGATCCATGCCATGCAGGCCATACCATCAACATTTCATCAGTGTATTAAATTGAAACATGAGGGACACATTGTTACCATTCAAGGTGATCCAAAACCCTTCACTCACTACAGATATCTCAACAAATTTGCGCGTAGGGGTACATATACATGTCCCTCCACTGATATTGCTATCCCCTTCAGTTAGAATCTCTTGAATCATGGGTAGATTCAAACTCCCTAAGTTATTATGCTCATGAGGATTCTACGTCCACTTATCCCTTTGATTCATGGGAGATGAAAATCCTTGAGTATGGTTGTGGAGAATACAATGTGTAATAGGCTCTCCTAGTTTCAGATATGTCTTTATCACCAAAAACAACGGGAAAAACCAACCGCACTTTAAACGACTTAAAGATGAACGTATTTATAGGGAAATTCTTACCTAGTGGATTGATTACGCAAAAGAGAAATTTTAGGACCCACCTACAACTTAGGTGCAAGATGACACTATGAATACTTGCTATGAAACCCCAGAATATGCCAAATCTAGTAGAATGATGTATTCCATGGGTTACAAAGGACTCAGATGTGGAAAATTTGAACAAGGAGCAAGAGAATTGGTCCCACTTCCACATTTCAAAATAGAATGCTATGGTATTGGTATTTGGCCATATGGGTCACATCCCATGGATCAAGATGTTACCTGCTTTGAGCATGAAGATAGCTCTACTTATTTGGATAATGACACAGATTTCCACTGTATCCAATACAAGGATATTTCATCCACAAACCTTTTCATGGATACTATTATCCTTACCATAACCCCCACCGATCCTAAAGTTGACCTTGTATACCCTACCCTTGTCGATTGGGACCAACAACATCATATGCCATTGGATCTCTTTGAGAATGATGAGGCTATTACATAATTTATGGGCATACATGATACCATTCCTATTAGAGATCACAAGAAAGGTTTCTTCATTGACTTAGATACCTACATGTACTTTGGCAAGGAAGCTGAGCTTTGTGGTCAGCAAAATTTAAGAAAAAGTGAGGGTAAAAGTTCCAAAGAAAATCCTTAGAAAAAATGTACGTCCAAGTCACACAGTGAAAACCTCTTTGAGGAACTAGTTGATGAACAAGTAAAAAATCAATGGACAAAATAAGTGACCATGTTGAGGGTGAAAATATCATAAAGACACCCTTAGAAGAAGATCTCAACCTTCCTCCCGATCCTACGCATATGGAGGATATGTCAAAAATGATCGTAGAGGAAACTGTTGATGTGAATATTAGTATAGAAGAAGACCCAAATATAGTCAAAATGGGATCGTTTCTTTTCAAAACAAGAATAGAAGACATTCAACTTGATTTTAAGAGAATTTGTGGACATATTCACATGGTCTTATAAATATATGTTGGGCTTAGATCCACTTTTTTGGTGCTCAACTTAGTAGACCATCCAAACGTAAAGCCTATTAAAGCGAAGCTAAGGAAAATTCATCCATGAGTGGACCTTCAGGTTAAAGAGGAGTTAGAGAGCTGTTGGTAGAAGGTTCATCGACCATTGACTACTTCGAATGGATACCAAACTTAGTTATAGTAAAAATAAACCGCTTGGCATCATAATTTTTCATATACTTTTGAGACATCAACAATGCATGTCCAAAAGATGATTTTACTTTTCCTAATACCGACATGGTTTTTGATTCAACTGTGGGCTATGCAATGCTATCTCTTATGGATGGATTTTCAATATACAACCAAATCAAGATACAGAAGAAGATCATCATAAGACTACCTTTACAACCCCTTGGGGAACATTTATTATCAAGTAATGCCTTTTGACCTCAAAAATGCCGGTGTAACCTATCAACGGGCCATGATAGTAATATTCCATGATATTTTGCATGACATCATGGAGGACTATGTAGATGATATCCTTGAAAATATAAGACAAGAGGAGACCACCTTGATCTTTTTGACATATCTTTGAACTTCGTGGGAATATAAGGTCGATTGAATCCAAAGAAGTGTGTTTGGAATATTATCATGGAATCTATTACGATTTATTTTATTAATGAGAGGGATTGAGGTGGACCTAGCCAAATTCACCGTAATTACTGAAATGCCTCCTAATAAATATGTTTACTTCATTTGGGAACAAGAGCAACACCATGTCTTTTACTTACTTAAACAATACTTGGCCAATCCGCCTATCCTCATGCCTCCAACTCTAGGTGAGCCACTTTTGTTATACATATCTACTACCCAATTTTCTATTGGCACTTTACTTACACAATATGACCTAAGCCAAAAGAAAAAGTAGTTTACTATCTCATTCGTACTTTAATTTTCTATGATCTTAACTATCCTCAAATTGAAAAATATTATCTTTGTTGTTTTTACCTTCCAAAAACTTCACCATTACCTATTGAATACCGAAACAAAGATTATATCTAAATTCAACCCACTTAAGTACTGTTGTTGAAACTTGTAATTATAGGTCAAATGGATAATTGGATCATTCTAATCAATGAATTTGACATTGAGTACATACACCAAAACTTAGTTAAAGGACAAGTGCTTTCTTACCAAGTAGTAGAAGCACCTTTCCCTCGGATGCAGATCCTCTCGAGTCCGGATCTACCCGATGCATCACTAATGTATATTGAATAATCTATTATGTGGCAAGTACATTTTTATGGATCATTTACTTTCCATGGTTCAGGGGCAAGTGTAGTGCTAATCACTCCTTCAAGAGACCCCATACCGCAAGCTTTCCGTCTTGGCTTTCCTTACACAAATAACATTTTGGAATATGAGGCACTCATCGCTAGAATGAAGCTAGCTATAAAGTGGAATATCCACCACCTTAAGGTTGTTGGTGACTCATAATTGATTATCAAGAAAGTCAACAATGAGTACAAGGTCAAGGATGAAAAAATCATCCCATATAGAAAGTTGGTGGAAACTTTGAAATAATATTTTGTGTGCATCACCTTTGAACAAATTCCAAGGGCACAAAACTGATCTGTAGATGCAATGGCAACAAGTGGGTTCTATGCTCCGGATTCTACCAGAAACCAATGATAGGCCATTTTTGTTGAAAATCTATGTCATCCTACATATGACATGCCGGATCATTGCTTGGCATGTGAATTTTTTGGTCCCCACTCCTCATGGTATGCCCATATTTTTAACTACCTCCAAAGTGGTACCTTTCCCCATAACATTACTCATTCTAAAAAATAAAGCCTTATCCACCAAATAGCCTATTACACCCTCCTAGGAGGCACACTTTATCATCATGGCTATAATGGGAATATGTTGCGTTGTCTAGATGTAGCAGAGTCAGTCCAAGCGGTCAAGGAGGTACATGAAGGAGTATGTGGCACTCATACAAATGAAATGGTATTAGAAAAAAAGTTGTTAAGGGTAGGCTATTACTAGCCTACTATGGAGATAGATTATTGCAACCATGTAAGAAAGTGTGTTTTATGTTAAAAGTATGGAAATTTCATTCATGCACCGTCACAACCTTTACAGCTGATAACGACACCATGGCTATTTTCTAAATGGTGATTAGATTTAATAGGGAAGCTCACCCATACCTCATCTAATGGTCATACCCACATCATCACGGCCACAAAATACTTCACTAAGTGGGTAGAGGTCATCCCGTTGACATATGTTATAGGTTCTCAGATATCAAAGTTCATCATGAATCATTGTATTTACCGGTATGGCATCCCAACCACCATTGTTACTGATAATGAAAAGTCATTTAAGAACAATATGGTTAAGACTATCTCTGTCATCACTTTCAGATAAGATTAAAGTGGTCCACGCCATATTACCCACAAGGTAATGGGCAAGCAGAATCCACTAAAAAAATGTTGGTTCAAATCATGGAGAAAATGGTGAGTAAGACAGGTCAGAATTGGTGATTACAAATCCACCCATCCCTTTGGGCTTATAGAACCTCCATTCACACTCCTACGGGTGTGACACCCTACTCCCTAGTATTCAGAACTGAATCTATCATCCCATTGGAGATTGAGCTCCCTTATCTAATAATATCTCTTAGGGATTACCTAGATAAGGATGAGGATTACAGAGTGGCCAAACTCATAGAATTAGAGATCCTAGATGAAAGATGCATCCGCACCCTCAACCATCTCAAGGTGTATGAAAACAAAGTCTCACATAATTACAAAAAAATGATCATACCTCGTCAGTTTAAGGTTGGATATTTGGTGATGAAAGAGAACCAATTCAACACAAGGGTAGAAAGAGAGAAGAAAGGAAAGTTCGAACCTCATTGGTTAGGATCTTATGTCATTATGGCCAAATATGGGTCAAGAACATACAAGCTTGCTCATCTTGATGGATTTGAGCTTCGTGAACCCATGAATGCCATGCACCTCAAGTAGTTATATGTTTGAGCATAGCGCAAAATCATGAAAACAACATTAAAAGTAGAAAATTATTCAAAAATTAAACAAAAAATCAAAAAGGAGAAAAAAAGGAAAAAAGAGAAAACAGGTCATCCAAATGTGAAAAATATGCAATTGTAGCGCTTTGGATAGGTCCCTTGGTGAAAACCAATTTTTGGTGCCTTGGGAGGATTCGTTGTTCACAAGCATCCTACATTTAGGGGTACTTTTACTTATCCTAAGGCTAGTTCCACACCTACATCCGAGATTCTCTGTGAACCTATCCTGTCAGGCCTTGATCTAGTTGATTCTCCTTTTTCTTGTTTGTAAAAGGATTGCCTTTGTATATTCCTCATCTAACGTTGGGGTCAACTTCATGCTTTCTCTTTCTTATATATATCACATGACATATGTCCTTGTATATTCCCATATAACACTAGGGGCATCCAAATTTCTCGGTTTCCTATACATAGCTTCAAAACCTTATAAAAAAACTTTTAAAAATGTTTAGAAAATCCAAAAACATTCACATAACACTTGAAAAACCCAAAACAATAGAAAATTATTTAACAAACTTCCCAAAACAATGCAAAACACATTGAAAAATAGTACCACAAAAACAATAGTTTTAGTTTACTTGCTTTGTTTCTTTGTTTGGTTTCTTACTTTGCTTGTTTGGTTGCATGTACATTGTTTGTATAGTGTTTACTTGCTTGTACGTTCATATTGTCTTGCTTTAAACATACTTACCACTTGAAATTGATCTTTTCTTACTTAGAATAGATTTATATGTGTGCCTATGGAGTGTGTTATTGCATGTTTGTAAGTAGTTGTACATAGTTTATTTGCTTAGGGTTAATTTAATGTGTATATTTGGTAGATTTATTAACATTTTCTTGTGCTTTTTGTTTCTTGTACATAGTTTTGTTATCACATCATCATGTCTCCATCTATACATCATATATAAATAAAATGCTAAGTCTACATCATACATGTATGCTAAGCTAATCATCACATATCATATCATCAAAATATGGGCAAGAGGGATTACAAATATCAAAATCTATCCCCCCACACCGATATCATCATATCATCATGTGAAATAAATCAAAATAACATCATATGCAATAACAAATGATAGCATCTACAGATATATCATGAAATCAATAAACATGTGATACATCATCAATAACACAAGGTCCATAATCATCATCATCATCATCATAAATATCAATGTCAAATGTCCAAATATACATGTATGTCTCAAAATTTACATTGTGTGTAAGTTTTGTTTTTAAACTAATGCTAATGTAAACAAAGACTAACACCTAAATAGTCTTAATTAACAAGAATTAAACAACATTATAAACACCATCATGATAAGAATTAATCAAGGGTTAAATGCTAACAATTATCAATACAAAACTATGAAATCAACTATGTTAAGCACCTAAATATCCTCTATTCTCTAACAACATATAAATGAAGGAACCTAGGTAGGTACCATGGCTATAAAAAATAGTTGTCCTTAATGTTCCAAGAACCAGGAATGGGGGCTAATCAAAGTTGGGCTCTACAAGACCCTTTTGATGCCTCCCATATGACCCAAGCACTTTAAGAAAGAGGCTAACTCTTCAAGATGATGAACTCTCAAGAAAACAAGGTGCAAGCTCTTAGTCTCTTTGCTATATGCTTTGCATTTCTCTCTAAGGAGTTTAGGTGTAAGTAAAAAGGTAGGTGGAGGGCTCTTTATATAGCCCAAAGGATAAAGGATTCAACACATTCTCATGAATGTGGGATAAAGGTAAAACATGATTAGGAATGGATAAGGTTGCTTTATTAAAGGTAACCTTACTTTAGAAGGGTTTAATACATGTTTAGCAAGTCATGGGAGTTGGGGGGTATTTTAATTAATCAAAGGTGATTAATTAATAGGTAGGTGTAAGCTTATAGAAGCCATTTAGAAGAATATTAGTGCGATTCAGGCTATTAGAAAGGGATTAAATCAATTTAATATCGATTTACTAGTTTAAATGAAGGGGAAGACTAATTAATTAATAATAATTAATTAATCAAGATAGAGGAAGTGATAATTAACTAAGGTCGTTAATTAGGCTATTAGCTGGGTAGGTGACTTAATCAATTAGTGTATTGTAATTAATTGATGACAATTAGAGGGAATATGAGCACTTTTGATGATATGTCGTCTATTTGCGGAAAAGGAGATAATTAGCACAATTTAAGTATTTAAATTGCTTGGGCGTAATTATAGGTGTCTACATTTGCCCCTCTTTGGGGTGGCGTAAGTGATGTCACTTCAAAGATAGTAGACGGAAGAAATTTTTGAAGGGATAGAAGAAAAATTAGTAGGAGGGAGAGATGCCCCCTCAAGTGTCGATGGGGTGATGAAAGAAGCCGATCGACGATCGAAAAAGGTGAGATATAGATAGAAGAATGGGAGGAGGTAGGATGCCCCGATGAGAGAGAAAATTAGGGGTGAAAGGGAAGTGAAGTAGAAGAAATGAGGAAGAGGGGAGAGAAGAGCTTAGCCTCTAGCCACTTATTTATTTGGAACAAATTTGATGTCATCATATTGCCATAGGAACTACATCATCGGTCCTTATGAAAAATATAAGCATACAACAAAGGTAGAATGACATGAAAATCCATAGTATGAACAATTGTCCATTGCTGAAAACACTAACTCCATGCAACATACAAAATGCAATGCAATACAAGAAATTAAACAAGCTAAACTAACATAGAAACATAATGTAATGGTTTTATTATCAAGCTTCAGTGATGACTTGTGCGAATTAATGACAAGGGTTGATGATGGTGCCCCAAGCAAGGATACATGCAAGGGGAATAACGAAGGACACTTGGGTCTAATGGAAAAGCAATGTGCACTACGAAATAGTACCATTGTGTAACTCATTTTGCCCCAGTGTACAGATGAACTAAGTAGCCTAGCTTTTGCTGATGGAGTTAGATCAATATGATCCACAAGTCACACACATGAACAAGTGAGAACCAAAGAGTGACATTTTGTAGGATGATTTTCAATTTTTAGAAGTTTTTTGAAACATATTTGAATGTTTTGGATTATTTTTCTAACATATTTTAATGTTTTGGTTGATTTTAAAATTTTTATGAAACTATGTATAGGAAGACGAGGAAGCGTGGATGCCCCCAGTGATATACGGGATGTACAAGGGCATAAGGCCACGTGTGTATGAGAAAGGTGAAGATGCAAAAAAAATCCCCAATGATTAGGTAGGAGTATGCAAAGGTAAACTCTTCACAGGTAGAAGCGGGACCCAAGGCCATTATGGATAGGTTCAACATGATGGTGAACGTAAACCAATGAAGTGCTGGGAAGAAGCAAGGATGCCCCAGCGTAAGTTGGCCTACAAGCACATGATAGAAAGGAAGGAGGAGATTGTTTTTGTAAAAGGGGACAAAGGTATCCGAAAACATGGCAAAAAATTA
Source organism: Taxus wallichiana var. yunnanensis (assembly GCA_018340775.1). Lineage (NCBI taxonomy): Eukaryota > Viridiplantae > Streptophyta > Pinopsida > Cupressales > Taxaceae > Taxus > Taxus wallichiana. The sequence goes on from CM031242.1 coordinate 750,518,265, forward strand.
ATCTTATACACATGGATGTTCTGAACAAAGTAGAAGAACGATGTGAATGATATGAATGTAGCTTAGAAGCCTCGCGAGGAAGAATTGATTAGCCAAAGGCACAAATCGTGAGACAAGATATGGACTAGAGTAAGAGTCTGAACAAGGTCCAAAAAAGACACTTGGTAACATACTAATCTTGTTTACTCATAGAGATCCGGTGTGTGCACATGGAATTTATTACCTCTTGAAGGGAAGATTTAAAAGACAACAAGATGATGACACCCTAGCCAATGTGTAGGAATGATTTATTATGAAAGGTGATTTTGTGAATGGATGGTGAAAGGATAGCCGTACATTTCTCCACTGCCAGCCAGGCATTCATAGCCCCGATAGAGATGTATTTAATTCTAATCACAACATTTCTCTATCAGGTGTCCATAGCCCCGATAGAGATTATTGGAAATACCCCAAGAGAGAGTTATATATCAATTTGATTTTTCTTTGTAGCTTTTAGATTTTGATGTTTGATTGATTTTGATTATTTTGTTGTCTGAAAACTTATTTCAGCTCTCTTGTTTGACAAGGGGTTAAGAACCACTGATGGCTTGATGGAAGGAGGTGGAAATGCTTATGATGACGACATTGGCTAGTGTCAACAAATATGTCCAAAATTTCTTCACAACAAGTTTATTAGATGTTGAATGTGATAGGATCTCTAAGAGGTCAGTCGTTCTTTAATTTACCAAGGTGACAAAAGACCAGGGTCAAACAAATACCATAGAGATAAATGTCACAAAATGCATGCGAATAAGCTAACCAAAATATCACCAAAGGGATGAAAATGGTAGGGAGACTTGTAGAAAAAAAATAGCAAGGAAGGGAAGAAAGAAACATCCATGAGTACACAATACCTGATTACAATGTTTGATCTTTATACCTTTGATTTTTGTTGTGTTTTCTCAATGTTTTTTTGTATTTTTGTATTTTTGCATTGTTTTTTATTTTTAGATTTTTTTTTTTTTTTTTTTTTGAACCATTGTTACTAACAAAGTCTCTGCGTGTGATAGGATCCAACAATGATGTTTGTGACTTCCTTGATAAGGGAGACTAAGCATGTTTTTTTATCAAGAGTCATGTTTTCCCCAATCTCGATGATCATGGTGAGTTCACACTCAACAAAGGACTGTGATTTATCCTGAAACATGGATTTTGTATGTAGGAGCTTGAGTTCCCTATCCGAGGTTTATGCACTTTTTACGCCATACTTGATGGTTATGTTGATGCGTGTTCTTGAATCACGCTTGATTTACAACTTTGAAATTGTTCTAGTTGTTGGGGGATTTTGAGCTCTTGGAAGTTTTGACCTGAGCTTGATAATGAACCTGTTTGGGTTTCTTATAAGTCGACGCTTGAAATTTATGACCTCGAGAAGGATAAGAATGCGAACATTTACGATTGATGATAGGAATGATAGAAATGGTAGTGGGCTTACCACAACCATTGATAGAAGAAATATGTGATAGATGAAAAGGATACAGTTCAAGAATTGAAGAGGATGGGCTACCAGGAGGTGAGCCACGAATAGAAGGTGAAAGGCTACTAGGACGTGGTCCAAGAATAGAAGAAGAAGAGATACTAGGATGTGACCCATAAATATAAGATGAAGGGCTACTAGGATGTGGCCCAAGAATAGAAGAAGAAGGGTTACTAGGACATGACCCATATAAGTAAGATGATGGACTACCAGGATGTGGCCCAAGAATAGAAGATGATGGACTACCCGGGGGTGATCCATACATAGAAGATAAGGGGCTAGTTGGATGTGCCCCAATAATTGAAGATAGTGGGCTACTTAAAATGTCCCACAAATAAAGAGGGAGGGCTACTAGAAGGTGACCCACACCTAGATGAAGATGAAGGGCTATTTGCCATGACCCCACAAGAGATTGTGATTGAGGAATTATAATAGACAAAGAGTTATTTGGTGATGAGAATATAGGCCATGGATCTATGTAAGACCAAGAGTTTCATCACATAATGAAGAATGTGAAGATGGAAGAATAAGAGGAGGATCAAGTTGCATGATCTAAGGCTCTTCATCCATTTCTTGATCAAAGGAATCAACCTTTTCCTCACAATATGCAGATGTATCAAAGTCTAAAGAGAATCCTTTTTTGTAATATACTAAAGCAATATCTTCATATGCCCCTATAAATGCCTTGATTTTTCTTCATTCGAAAGAGATCAATTGGTATGAGTTGTTGATCGATCCATAGGGTTTTTTTGGAAGAAATAGGTTCACTTGGTGTGGAAGACTTAGAAGATGTTTTATGATTATTGATAGAAGAAGATGATGTGGGGGATGAAGAATATGTGTAGATAGATGTCTCAGGAGTAGAAGAAGGTGGTGTGGACCTACCTATACAATGGTATGTCATATGTAAAATAGTAGGATTAAGTCCAAAGTCTTTAGATTGCGACACATGGGTCGATTCAGATGTTTGTCTTGAAGGACTTTGAGTCACACGAATCTTTACAGAAGGAAGATTTTGTGGGGGTGATTGATGAAGAGGGTCCTGCAAAGAAGGGAAGGACTGTGATTCAAGCATCACATTAGATGAATGATGACAAGGTTCCTGTGAAGAAAGAGAGGACCACGATTCAATAATTGTATTATACTTCTGATTGGAGGGATTTGGAGTCGCATGTATCTTCAAAGGAAGAAGACGTCGTTGGAGCGATTGATAAAAGGGGTCCTGTGAAGAAAGGGAGGACCATGACATAAGAGTTGCATTAGATGATTGATGAAGAGGATCCTGCAAAGAAAGGGAGGAATGTGATTCAAGCATCACATTAGATGAATGATGACAAGGGTCTTGCAAAGAAAGAGAGGACCAGATTCAAGAATTGTATTATACTTTTGATTGGAGGGATTTGGAGTCACGTGTATCTTCAAAGGAAGAAGACGTCGTTGGGGCGACTGATAAAAGGGGTCCTGTGAAGAAAGGGAGGACCATGACATAAGAGTCACATTAGATGATTGATGAAGAGGATCCTACAAAGAAAGGGAGGACCATGACTTAGGAGTTGAATTAGATGAATCCAAATAGTAGTTTGGATCTGAATCCTCAGAAGAGTCAGAGGAAATATTTGGATTGGAATCCTCAGAAGAAGAGGAAATGTTTGGATTAGAATTAGAAGAAGAGTGGGGGGAACTCGAATAATAATTTGGATCAGACGTGTCCAAATCATACCACCGACTATGAGATGAAGGTGGGGAACAAGTTACCCATATGGGCTCTCTAGCATGAAGAACCAAACGAGGTTTAGTTGTAATGGGAATATTTTTGCTTTGAATTGCTAAACCTAGGTTCCATATTTTTGTAAGTATGGGGAACCACGTGATAGTAGACATTTTTTGCACTATTTTAATCACAAATTTCTAGATTTAGATAGTGTGATGGAACTCCTTCAAAGGGAAGGAAGTGACATGTCAATTTGGGTAGCATAAGGACAACTAGCTAGACATTTTGTAAGTATTGGGATGCATGCGTGATTTTCTGAAGAAGGTCTAAGGAAAATAGACATCGTGACTATGTAATATCGATGAGATAAAAAGGGATTGTCCTAGAAAATAAGTTTACAAGGAACAATCATGTGAGTGTGAAACCCAAATCCAATCAACAAGGAAATACACCATATGAAAATGCGTGTGCAAAGTGATAGTCTGATGCAAAATGATCAACACAATGTCAATATTTACGTCAAGCTCGAAATGAAAAAGGCGTAAATATTAACAAAGGGTAAATTCATCTCCCAATCAAAGGATACCATGACAAGTTTAACAACCAAAAAGTCCTAAATGTTAAAGAGTGAGGTTTACAAATGTAAGCCACGCAACCACACTAATTGGACACGTCTATCAAGCTTCACAGAGAAGTGATATATTAGTGTCAAAGTGGTATTGAAATGATGCAAACAAAGTAAGTGACACCTTTCAAGATTTGGGACAATGTTTGAAATCAAACAAAGTCAAAGTATAGTAAGGATGTGCTGAAAAGTGTAGCAACGTAACGCCACAATGTGGATACTTAGATCATGTTTATGAAAAACACGACATAAGTATCTTAATTGTGTCGAGATAATGCAAACAAGGTAACACGTCAAAGGGAGATCAAATGATGAATCATTCCTAACTATGATGACAATCCTGACATGGGTATCAAGATCACAAAGGCTACCAATGATATAAATACGTCTCCACACACTTTAGACATTTAACTTACCCAGCCGCCAACATGGATGGGCGTAAACGGACAAAAAAGTGGCAGAAACAATCGAGTGGTAACGCAGAGGTAGTCACCCTTCTTTTGATCAACAAAGTGTCAAAAGAATGTGAAGGAAGCAAATCAAAAATGGGATGAAAAATGCTAGCTTCACTTCGGTAGAGTTTCACCTCGCCCTAAGGCAAGTAAAAACTAGGCAAAAGTAACGCATCACACGTTTCTCAATGAAAATGTGGTTCACAACTCAACACTATTTTAGAATGGTCAAAGTGGGCTCTTGGCCAAAGTATGTTCTCCTAGGTGGTTCTCTCACCCTAGGTGTTACAAAGTTGCCACGAGTGAGTGTGATTTACCCAAAAAGTCACACTTACTAGTTTGGGAGTATCTCGGCTTTACTTTATCCCCTTCAAGAACAAGTAGGAAACTAGTGTTTCTATGTGTACTATCACCTGGGGTCGTCACAACAGACAACCTATAATGCTATCTCACAAAGGAATCACTAGTCAAGTAGGTAGTGCGGAGCACTTCCTTTTTTGTCCACAAGGTTCCCTCTTGTGTGGACTACTTTGGGGTTCCTAGAACCACCCCCATTGTTGTAGCTTAAGGTGTTATGCCAAAGGGGTTATGTTCCAATTGAGCGGAGAGGGATGTACCCTTTTCTAAAACCTGCAATACAATGTTTTGAATATGTTGTTCTTTTTATCTTGTTTAATTAGGTGTGGTTTGCTTAAACACCTTTTGGAAACCTATATAACAACTGTATTAGTAGTTTTTGATTTTTTTTGATTCCTCCTTTCTTTGACAAGCGTTTTTAGATCCCTGCACTCAAGCGTTAGTAGTTTTCCAAGAAAATCACATTATTTAAAAGAGGATTAAGATTTACTTTTGATTCTCAAGATCATCCAAGGATGCAAGAGAAGAGCATACACAAAAATAATTCAACTAAAGTAAATAAAATCTTTTCAATCAATGAACCATACAAAATTCTTGATAAATGTTCATTCCCTAAACCAAAATGAAAGATGAAGTTTCCAATTTACCAAATGTTATAAAATGAAGAATAAAGTTGCTTTTGATTCTCAAGATCACCCTAAGGTGCAAGAGAAGAGCATACACAAACTTTATACCAACTATATAGAAATGGAAAACTTTAAAAAATGACCATTGAAAAATGCTTTGTAAAAAGTTCATTCCCTTGAGCAAAATGAATAATCAAATTTCCAAGTTTAATCCCAATGTTAAAAAGATAGAGATCAAAGTTGTTTTTGATTCTCAAGATCACAAAAATTTCAAGAGAAGAGCATACACATGCTTTGGTCTAAATCGAGTAAGCATGGAAATACAACATTCATCAAAACATTAGACATGTTAGAAAATGACCAGTTTTAAAATAATATAAAAACCTATAATTTTTGTAAGTATAAATCTATAATTTATGTTTTCATTGCATAGTTAACTTCAATACCTTTCCAATGCAAAAAAATGGATTCATTTTGACTTTGGGAGCAAAGGTTATGGCCTTCGGAAGATGGGTTACGCATATGCTCTTATGCTCACGGGTATGCACTTGACATGCACTCAAAAAATGTCAAAAAAAACATCTCTTAATCTGCAAAATGGGCAAATTTTTCCAACCAAGATTCAATTTTGACAATAACCCATCACATCAATATATGAATAGAAGACTCAATGCTATCAAACATTAACATACATGCTCAAGAATTTAAAATTTTCAAGAAATTGACAAAACTAGCATGTAGAATGTTGAAAAAGTAAGCTCTAAAAGTGAAAACATGGAGAAATCTTGAAATTTTCCCATCAATTCTAATTTTTATAGCACTTCACCTCCTTTATACCTATAAGGAAGACTCAACACATGCAAACTCAACAAAACAAGTTAAGAAAAACAAGTTAGATCAACATGTGTAAAAGAGGGTTAGTAACCAAAAATGAAACTTAACTACAAAAACTTGAAATTAAGTGCAAAGGACAATGGAGTAAGTCCCACCGGGCATGCCAAATGTGTGCAAGTGTTGTTTTTAAACTAATGCTAATGTAAACAAAGACTAACACCTAAATAGTCTTAATTAACAAGAATTAAACAACATTATAAACACCATCATGATAAGAATTAATCAAGGGTTAGATGCTAACAATTATCAATACAAAACAATGAAATCAACTATGTTAAGCACCTAAATATCCTATATTCTCTAAAAACATATAAATGAAGGAACCTAGGTAGGTTCCATGGCTATCAAAAATAGTTTCCTTAATATTCCAAGAACCAGGAATGGGGACTAATCAAAGTTTGGCTACAAGACCCTTTTGACGCCTCCCATATGACCCAAGCACTTTAAGAAAGAGGCTTAACTCTTCAAGATGATGAACTCTCAAGAAAAGAAGGTGCAATCTCTTAGTCTCTTTTCTATATGCTTTGCATTTACTCTCTAAGGAGTTTAGGTGTAAGTAAAAGGTAGGTGGAGGGCTCATTATATAGCTTAAAGGATAAAGAATTCAACACATTCTCATGAATGTGGGATAAAGGTAAAACATGAATAGGAATGGATAAGGTTTCTTTATTAAAGGTAACCTTACTTTAGAAGGGTTTAATACGTTTAACAACTCATAAGAGTTGGGGTATTTTAATTAATCAAAGGTGATTAATTAATAGGTAGGTGTAAGCTTATAGAAGCCATTTAGAAGAATATTAGTGCGATTCAAGCTATTAGAAAGGGATTAAATCAATTTAATATCGATTTACTAGTTTAAATGAAGGGGAAGACTAATTAATTAATAATAATTAATTAATCAAGATAGAGGAAGTGATAATTAACTAAGGTCATTAATTAGGCTGTTAGCTGGGTAGGTGACTTAATCAATTAGCGTATTGTAATTAATTGATGACAATTAGAGGGAATATGAGTGCTTTTGACAATATGTCATCTATTTTGGAAAAGGAGATAATTAGCGTAATTTAAGTATTTAAATTGCTTGGGCGTAATTATAGGTGTCTACATACATCATCCGGATATAAAACAGACCATCTAGGCATAGATCAAAATAAGCCTTCATCACGAGGCATACAAAAATAATACATGTACATAAATAAAAATAAGCCTTCATAAGAGGTGTACATCAGATACATCATACAAAATACATGATCAATGAGGAAGATTCATCCATGACTCTCTCCCTCTCTTGGGCTTCGCCTGATCTAGGGAGTGGAGGTGGCATCTCACATTCTAGTGAGAAGGCCCTACCACTGTGCTTTGTTGATAATTGGTTGTTGTACTAAGTGAATAGATCTAGATGTCCTATGGGATCTAGTACCCACCCGCTAAAAAAATCCTCTCAAACAACGTGATCCTCGACCCTTTAGAACTTCCTTGAGGTAAGTTGCCTTTTAATAGGAAGCTTCCCCACTGGCTCTCATGATACTAGATAACATATTTGTTTTTCTAACCATTGTGACTACCTTTATAGAACTATCCCACTCTCATGTAACCCTTCCTACATCACCCTATGCATATGTCAATTTGGCAACCTATCTATCAATGTCTGCAGAATAAAGTGAGTACTTAAGCCTATGTATGATGTAGGGTTCTCATAATATGCGACATCTAGGCCGTCATCTGTTGTATCTATCAAACCATGTGGCACCATCACCTCCCGACCAACCTATGCTCTAAATTGATCCTTCTTGGCTATGAGTGTTTGTACCTAAACCATGGACTCGGTACCTCTCCACCGTAGCCTACAACTAGATAACTATGACTGTTAAAGCAGAATCGAAGTACAACTATATGTTCCCCATATTTTCCCACCTCTCTAATCTCCTCCATCATCTGCTCTCCACCATCCCTTGGTGGGCTAGGAAGTGGCCCCTGCTATGGAACTCCTCCTATAGGAGAACCTTATGCCACTTTCTATACTGGAACCCTACTGTAGTGGGACATCTAGTCCTACAACCATGCCCACTGGGAATCTCAATCATCATACATGGACACACTATCTTTGTACCTACTATTATACGGCTAGAGGAACATATCACCATACCTCCTCCTCCTCCTCATCCTCCTCCCCACCATCAACATCCTCCCACTCACCCTCTGTAGGTGCCCTAACCCCTATGGCCCATGCTTCCTGTAGAATAGTAATACGATGCGGTAACACTGTCACATACCAAGGAGTATATTGAATAGTGGTCCCAACATCTCTGACATGCCTCAATGGAAGCCATTGCTGCATAACCATCTGATTAAAACTTTCCTAGGCCCTAGCTTGTTGAATCTAGGACCCCATGTCAAATCTCTCGACAATTCTATAAGCATATAGCACGTGTCCTTTGGGATCATCCCGAACACCCCCAAACCTGTCCGGGCACATCAATCCATGCAATATTACTCCAAAATGTAGCCCCTATTGCCTATCAAAAAGTGGTCTACCATCATTATATTGAGCTCATCAACATCCTTAACCCATTGATAATAGTCGTAGGGCCTCCACACTATCATTTATTGTGTAAGCTCATCAAAATCCTACCTATAACAGTAGGTGCTACCGTATGTCTTCGAATGTTGCCACTGTCGAGACCCATCCCATAATAGATGGCTCCTCTGAATCTCGAGCCCATAACTCACCTACATGGTGAGAAATAGCTATGTGGTCCCATGAACAAGTTTGTAACAAACATGTTGGACCCACGGTCTTCTGATCGTGGTATGTAATTAGATGTAGGTCCCAATACAAGTGTGTCAGCATGCACTAGCCCCAACAATATCTCTCACCTCGTAATAACCCTGTTATAACTCCAATGAGAAAAAGAGGAAAAGTATCACCTGTCTTGTTAAGGACAAGAATGCCACTGAAAAATGCCATCAAATATACAATAATGCGATGAAAACGTGGCTCTACAATGCAACGGTTTAGATAAACCGTCATCCCTCGACGAGGTATATCCAAGAAACCAAACACCTCAATGAGACACCCTATAATATCCTCATCATCAGTAGTGTACTCAACTAACTAGAAAACTATAGGAACACAGAATATATGTCGACATCCTCAATTGTAATAGACATCTCCCATGTCAGGATTCGAAGCACTAGCTCTCTGAGTGTCATCTCTCGGAAAAGCTATAAGGAGACCATGGTCTAAGGTGATCGTAGGCATCTACGCCACATAAGACAATCTAGTCACATCTAATAAAATTGTCACCATTTTTTCGGTCACGTGAATAGAAGCCACCTCTATGGTGGCTAGTCGGTTGTGTCGCTCCCTTGTCTGAAGTGATGGTAAATGGAATTACAAAAGACAATCCACATGTTACAATTCTCTTCTATCTAATTCTGTCTATTTTCTTCTATCTAACTAATTTTTCATCTCAATTCCCTCTTTTCATTCACTAATACTTCTTTTGGAACTTTGGCAAGTTAGGATTCATCCCTTCTTTGGCGTATACGTGCCCATTTGGGCATGTATGCACTTCTTTATGTGTATACGTGTCTATCCCGTGTACGTGACTTCCATCATGCATACATGGCCCATAGTAATGTGTACACATGTACCCTAATCAACCTACCTACCTTGGCACATACACGGCCCTTTTGCCACATATGTACCTTTCTACTCATGCATGCCTATATGTACCCATTTCCCATGACCCAACCCCTGTACGCCAACATTTGGATGCATACATGTACGTGTACATGCCACTAACATGTACACCTATGTGTACACATTTCAAATTCGTACATGTGCCCCCTTTGGCCGCATACGCACCCTAGGTCATGTGTACACATCCTATGCTAATTACAAACAATAATAAATGCAATAATAAATGTTAAAAATCACAAAGCAAGGTTAGGGAAATCACGAATGGTCCATCATCATCGTATTAGGAATACTCATAGATGGTTTTGGCTCATCTGTGGAAGCTCTAAAATCTAGCCATCTCGCTAATTACTTGCATTATCTCACAAGTAAAACTTGGTAAAGCTCGGTAACAAATAAAACTAATCGCGATGATTTATCCCCCTTGGGAGGGGTATATATCTCACCTTTTTCCCCGCTGCAATACCGTAGGGCATGTCTCTTTAACACTTCTTCTATCCATCGTGATGATTATTTCTATTAAATAATCATTTTTAACTAATTTTCACCATATTGGGGCATATTTTTATTACCTAGCACCCGTTTCTTCTCCTTGGGGCAATTTTCTTACTTCCGATGATCTTCTAACTTCTTATTTCTTCTACTAAAAATTACAATTTTCCAAAAAATTAGGAAAATAGAAAAATCCTAAAAATTTAAACATTTTTGAAAAATCATAAAAAAATCATAAAAATTGCAAAAATTGGTGATAGGCGCATAGTAACTGTAACTTGCATATTCCACATGGTATTCATCCCATATCTTTCTATTATTTTTATGTGTTCATGAATTTAACGACTCGCAAATCATCATATCTACAACCATCTACAAATCTAGTCTATTTTCTTTGTTAGTATTCTGGGGCACATATTGTTGCATGATTCTATTTCATTGCACACAACACTTTATCACTAGACCCTACATCCTTCATCATTTCCCCTAGCATGTATCCTTTCTTGGGGCATCATCTTTAACCCTTGTCATCAATCATGAACATTTGGGGATATTCGGCTTGATAAAAAAACATTTTTGTAACCGTCTTGACCATTGTTGGTTTGAGTATGTGCGTTTGTACTTGTTTCCCTATTAAATGAGCTTGTTTCCTTCTCGTATTGCATTACTATTTGTATGTTGCATTGATTTGGTGTTTTTAGCAATGGGAAATTATTTGTAGTATGGATTTTCATGTCATTCTACTTTTGTCGTATGCTTATATTTTTAATAAGGACCGATGATGTAGATCCTTGGCAAAATGATGATAAGAAAGTTGTTCTACACTAGATGCAAGACTAGTTCTTCCCTGGCCTTCTTCCTCTCTTTCTTCTCGATCATTCTCCTATTAATATTATTCTTCTAATTCACTTGGGGCATCCTACCCCTACCCATTCTTCTATCCATTTCTCTCATCTTTTCTATCGTCGATCACCTTCTTTCATCACCCCATCGACACTCGAGGGGGCATCTCTCACTTCTACTAATTTTTCTTCTACCTCTTCAAAATTTTACCTATCTACTATCTTTGAAGTGGTGTCACTTACACCACCCCAAAGAGGGGAAAATGTAGACACCTATAATTTAGCTCCAACAATTTAAATACTTAAATTGTGCTAATTATACTACTTCCCACAATTGACGACATATCGTCAATATAGCACACTTTCTCTTCTATCATCATTAATTAATTACATTACACTAATTAATTAACCCTTATATCCAACAAAGATGAAAATTAACAACCTTCCATTAATTAAACCCCTTTCTACTTGAATTTAATTAATTATTCGTAATTAATTAAGTTTCCTCTTCTATTAGATAAATAAATCATCATTTATTTAGCCTAAACCTTTTCTATTCCCTAAATCATACTAATTGTTCTTCTAAAATATTCTATAAAGCTTTCTCACCTATTAATTAATCACTTGGGTTAATTAATAAATCCTCTCAAACCCCATGAGTCACTACAAGACAAATTAAACTCCCCTAAGGTTGACTCAACCCCCTTTTCAACCATAGTCACCCCCAACTAACTCAACCTAGCTATTATCCCACATGTAAAGGGATGTAGAGATTATTTTATCCATTGGGATATATAAGGATCCCTCCTCTTACCATTCTACTTACACCTAAATGAGCATAGAGCCTATACTATAGCCATTTTATCATCTTAGAGCATTCTTCCATTAGAGGAGCTAGTTATCTTCATTTCTTGCATTCATCCATCCAAGTTTGAATTCATATGGAGATATGTCAAGTGGTCTTGTAGCCATGGATTGACAAGACTCCATTCTTGAAACCTTGGGATTCAAACATACAATCAACCCTTTTGATTGCTAAGGATCTAAATAGGTTCATTCCATTGATTAACATTCAATAGAGATAGAGATTAATTGCTTAGCATATTAGTTTGATGTTTATTCATGTTCTAATGCAAATATGTTGGTAGATTAGTCTTGTTTAAGCTCTAAGCATGATGGTGCATAGATTTTAGTTTAGCATTGTATTGAGGCTATTAGGTGTTAGTCTTGATTTTACTTGCATAGCTAACTAATTCTTGCACACATTTGGCATGCCCAGTGGGACGGATCCTTAGTCCCTTAGCATGGTAGTTCAAATTTTGTTTTTATTTCAATTTTTGAATAACTCTTGATATGCACATGTGTAAATTAATGTTGAATTTACTATGATTTTTGCTAACTTGTACATGTGTTGAGTATTGATTATAGGTCTAATTTAGATGGGATATTGTCAATTTTGAGCTAACTATAAAAAAATTGAGCTTTTTGAGATCGATTACGTCATTTTCCATGTTTTGACATCACTTCCGAGGTAAAGGCGTACACAAAAATGATAAAGGTGTGTACATGTCCAAACCTAGGTGTACACATCCAAATGCTAGTGTATACATCTAGAGTCTAGTGTATACATCATTCTTCCAGCGTACATGATATCCTACCCCTCTGTGTTTTTCATTTTCTCTGCCTCTCTTAGCACATATGCCTGAACCCAAGCATACATGTTCATACTCTAGTGTACCCATATGGTAGAGATTCTATTTCACAAATTTTTACTCGTGGGCGTACATGTCTAAATTCCAATGTATACATCTCACTTCTAGCATACATGACTTTCTGTCTTCTAAGTTTTCTATTCTTTATATCTGTTAGCATATGCATTTAAACCCTGGCATACACACCTATAATTGAGTGTAACTATTTGTTAGTGTTGTTACTTTGACCTTTCTATCTGTGGGCGTATACATCCAAATGCTAGTATATATGCACAATGGTTTGTTGGAGGATTGTTGACACCATTTCAAAGGGAATTATCTAATAAGACATATACTGAAACCCACACAAGGCCTTAGAAGAAGCCTTGTGCACTAAAGCAATGGGAAGTGTTTATACCTGAGTAAGCCCATTTTGGAGGCATAAATAGCAGATATGGATAAGTAGTTATAGAATCTCTCTGCACAAATTAGCACACAAACACACAATGGTATATGGTGCATTGATTGTGAGATTGAGGGACATACCGAGGATAGTTTCACACACATGATAGTGCACACATTGTTACGATCTTGTGATATTTTCCACTAAAATCATGATGTCTAGAACTACCTCCTCTTAAATAATGTGACGATGAAGAATGTATTCATGTACATGCAATAGTTGTGACATGAACACTCATAATACGAAGGATTTTTGATAGATCAAATTCATAAGGAACGTGAAACAATATTACAATAGACCACGGTGGAAAATAACTCTCGTGGGTATAGGAAACCCAACCCATCAAGAACGTAATAATAGAGAGGTGAATTATGTGGAGGATATAGGAATAGAGGTTGTGGTGGAAGAAGCAAATTTCTCGTGAGGACCTTATTATACTTGTGGGTCTCAGATCATTACTAGCATGATTATCCTTAGAATATAGTATGTGTATATTGTGGAAATAAGTATAAGGTTGAGGATTTCTCTGAATTTTATGAGAATATGTGTAAGAAAAAGAAGAAGGAAAAAGGTACACATATGATTAAGGTATGATGTTCAAAGACGATCAATGGATGCCGAAGAAGATACTTGATCGTGAGTTATAAACCATATTGGTCATTATATGTGCTAAAGAAGCACATATGCATGAGCCTCTTAAGGTGAAGCCACTAGTTAGAGATAATAAGTAATAAATTCCAAGTATCTAGATGTTGCACATCAGAAGGAAGTTTATCAAGATAATATGGGAGTCCTTAGATAATTTCAAGGTGAGATATAATGCTTAAAGGAGAAAGCACATGAGAGGGAGTGTGATAAGAACCTTGAACTACCATATAAGGATTTGGATGATCTGAAGGAGGTGTGTAAGATGCTGAGGATAGATAATATCATTCCACTATTAGGGGAATGCCTGCATGAGAATGTACCACACACATGAGTTGAGAGGAATCACAAAATACTAAATGTAAACATAACACAAAATAACCATGAGTATGATAAGGATATCACTTTGGATGCAGTGATTGATGGGTGGTTAGTAAGTGATATTTTGATATATACATGTGCTAAGGTAAATGTGTTGATTCCAGATGCATAAAACTATGGAGAGATCTACATTACAACCATCTTCAAATGTGATGTATATGGTAAACAAGACAAGGGATATGCCTATTAGGGTTTTGAAGGATGCTTTCATTACCATACAGGAGCCAATTTTACTTGAGACTTTGAGGTATTAGAGCTTCTTTGAAGTGGACAATTTCCAAGCATTACTTAGGAGACCCTAGTGTTATGCAAACAATGCAAACATGTGGTTCAACAAGGGATATATCAGTTTTGAGAATAAGGATGAGTGCGTGATCATACCTCCGGATGAAACAAATATTTCATTATACATCAAGCCTTTTCATGAAGAAGAGTTAAATAGATTTACATGTGCACGGTCAAGAGACCCTAAGATTTTGGTACCATATAAGCAAGGCATAATCTACGGGGAATATGCAGTACCCTCATAGACACCACAAGTGTTTCTTATATAACTGGTCCCATGACACATATGAAATGGTTGGGCGCGAGATGAAAGGATGAGTAACTAGAATGATCATTTGTGTATGGTTAGGTGCATCTTAAAAGTTAACTTAGATATACTAATGAAGAAAATCCCGAATCTTTCTTGCATGCCATGGTGGAACACTAGAAGAATGAAGGAGATCAAATAACATTCTGGTTTATACATTGCACAAAACAACAACAACATGTGGTGGGTGTAACAAAGAGATAACTTGTTGGGATAGCGAGAATTGAGAATTACCTTTTCAAAAAGGTTCACTTAGAGAAATGTACCTACACTTATCTATGAGTATGATGGGAATACTCCTACTTTGGTACACATTCATAACTATGAGATACAATGTGTGCAAGGTCAAGAGGCTTTACCACCATCACTATGGGTACATAATTTATATTCCACTTTGTGTGGCTATGTATGTGTGGTATGTGAATGTTGAGATCAAAAGAGAGAGTGAAAGTTGGAAAGATATGGCTGAAGGTATGGTACATACATTTGATTATTTTTCTAACAAACCTCTAGTACATGATCACGAATCACATCACATTTGGGGATAGTGTGAAAGTAGATGAACTTATGCTTGAGTTAATTAGTGAACCCGATTCCAAGGCACGTCCGGATAGTGAGGAAACAAAGGAAATAAAAATGGGCCGTGCTCAAGGGATAAAGAAAAAGGTAAGATGGTGTATCTCATTAATGAAGAATAAGTTGAAAATTTAGAGATTTTTCATACAGAGGGTGCGCTCTAAGTTATGGATATAACATATGAGAAATCATGCACACATCATGCTCCGATGAAGACCAAGATGGTAAATATTGGAACTAAAGGTGCACCTAAGGAAGCCATCATTTTGGACTACTAGTCAAAACAAGAGGTAGAAAATATTAGTAATCTTTTGTGCATGACTTCTAGCTCAATTCTATGCCAAACACCCACTTCAATGTTGTTTTTCAAGCACCTACTTACATGGAATCTCACTCAAGTGCAAGATTCAAGCACCCACTTAAATACAAGGTTAAAAACCCACTTGAAAGATTTTGCAAGAACCCACTTGTTAGGAAACACCCACTCCCAAATTGTTAAGCATCAACTCAAAATTTGAACATAGAAATTTTTATCACCTTCTTCACTTGGCTACTTATACCAACCTGATGTGATCATTGTTTCATCTCTTCATCTCATTTACATTATTCTCTCACACTAGTATTCATCTCTTATCAACTTTAATATTCTCTACAACTGATATTAGGTCTCAAGGATCATTTTCTCATATGTATATTCCCTCCAAGATGACTTAAAATGGTCTTCTTCACCCAAGATGACCTCTCTCCCCAATAAGGCTCTCTCGGTTTCAATATGTATCAATAATCCTTCATGGTTCAAAAACACTTTCATTACAAAAATTTCTTTTTAAGAGACAAAGGATACTTCCTCACATAAGTTTTGACCTTCCATTTCATGACTCTTCAATTGAATACCTTGATCATATGTAAAAGGAAATTTCAACTTAAAATTCTAGGACAATTCACATGACATCATTAATCAAATCGTGTATGGAAGAAAATGAGACTTCAAAAAAACTTCTCTTAGGTCATCATTGTTACAATGAACAAAGATCAGTTATGATATTACAAACTACATATCCTTTTAAAGATTTGCTAAAGATAGTTAATGAGAAATAAGGCATATTGAGCTTCTTGAAAAACTATTACAACTGACAAGATTCCAATATAGTCCTTGGTGCTCGATTTGTAGTGGTTTAGTAGGCTTGGTCAAGTTTCTACCATAAACCTCTTATCTTGTAGTTCAAATGAATAATTTTCAAGTGTTAGCAATAAATAGAAACATTACACAACCTTTTCAAATTCCTTTACAACCTTTAACCTTCACTCTCTTTTGCATTTTTTTCTAAATAAGCCATAAATCCACATATGATGCATTAGGAGCTTTAGCTAGTTATCGCAGATCTTACACATGAAGAGTGAGTATGCATATAATCTCACATTTATCTTGTCATTAGATATTTAGAACAATAGGAAGCCTTCACCAACAATTAGGTTTTTAATATCAACAAACTAAGTATGGAGCTCCATGTTAATTGTTACTTCACAGTCTCATATCGATCAAGAGAATCTTGATCGAGACTCCAAGAAGAAGTATTCGTAAGATTGACTTTGTTTTCTAGGAAATTTGAAGTTAATATATACTTTTCAATCATCAAGAAGAGGTAAAGTGTCTTAATTTAGTTCAAAAATATGCTCTTAAAATAGGGTATTCACTACTACAAAGATGTTTTATTCAATACTTTAACTAGTCTACAACCTTTCTTGGTCAAACACAACATCAAGTACATCCTTCAATCAAGATGAAGATGAAACCCAAGATTCTTATATCAAGATTCAATTTAGAAACATTCTTCCTAGATTGACATATCTTGATATTTGGAATGTTTTATAGTTAGGGTTTCAACCCAAACACTAGTTATGTGTTTTGGATATTTCCACACCTTAGTGATCACTTTTTTACCAACATACTTGCATACGATTACCTCAATATATGTTCTTAAAACTTGTTTCGAGGCCTTCTATTTCTCTTACTAATGAAAATTATTTGTGATTTAGGTCCAAACATGCTTACTATCGTAACTATTATGAAAGGAAAACCCCATTTTTCAAGAATTGGATGTTTAACCTGAGTAGAGGTCTATTCATATCATCTAGGGAGCATTTCTAAGAAGCATCATACCTTAGTTACTCTTCCACATCAAATTAACTCACCGCATAATGAATGAGGTCATGATAATTCAAGTACTTTATAAACTATAGGAACATGTACTTAAACCGCATGGTTGAGGTTATTTGATGATGTTTTTGCTTTAATGTGTGAAGACTGGTTTTGTAGGTCATAGACCTAATGAGGACAATTGATCCTAATGGTGGCTTCATCACATTATATGTAGGTACATATTTGAAAAATTAAATTGGAGGTTGGTAGAACACTTGTAAAACATGTCGAAGTGGTTCCTGATGTTTGGTGAATTTATGCCTAATTGAGTCCTAATGAAGGATTTGGGCTTTCTTATATTATTTTCAACCTTTATTGGCTATTGTATGATGTTTTCATGATGTGTTCATGTTTTTATGATGTTCTATTCTCTATGAAGGCCGATCTGAAGTGTGTGGTGTGCATGATTCATGTATATATAAAAGTGAAGAAGACATATTTTTGTTGAGAAGGAAGATGCGTAAGAAAGAAAAAGGGTAGTAAGCAAGAGGTCTTAGTGACCACCAAGGAATAGAAAAGGATAGTTCATGATGTCTTAGAGAGTATTTTTGTTGGAGAGCTAGGTCACTTGACCTAATTGGCGCTAGTTAAGAAGAGAGTGTGTAGATAATCCTAGAAGGAAGATTTGAAGAAGAAAAAGAAAGCACAAATGAATAAGTATCATCATCAGTTGATATAACAACAAATTCTCAATGTGACAAAAATTTAGGTGGATATGTGGGTGTTGAGTCATCTAGGGGTTGTTGCTTGCTAAATTTTGGGGTTGGTGCTCCTTGTAGGGTTGGTACTCTACTAAATTGATTCATTGCTCTATAGGAAAAGTTTTCCAAGAGTTTTTAGTGGTTTTTCTTCCTTCAAGTGTTTCCCAATTATATTTGGTGTAACTATGTTCTTGTGTTCTTACTCCTCATGTATGGTTATGATTTTGGTGAATGCATGTTTAATGGTTAACTCAAGTGATTTTTTGCTGAAAAGGGGTACCTAGGGATTGTTATAGATAGTTTGTGAAATTAAGGCTTTGAAGGCTGGATGTACCTGATATTGGAAGGGCGTGGATGTGTTTATAAGATATTTTGATAACTAAGGTATGTGTTGAAAAGAGATCAATGTGTTTTTAACGGTTGAGATTGTTGTGGTATATGTTGGAAAGGAATAAATGTATGAATGAATGGTTGATATTTTTGAGGTATGTACCGAAAGGGAATGGAGGTATGAATGAGCTAGTGAGATTGTTGAGGTATGAAATGAGAAGAAGTAGGGATAGTAGATGATTGTTGTGAGGAAGGATGGATAGTAGAAATAGAACTAGTATTGATAGGTGGTATTGATGTTGGGATAGACATAAGCACATTTTGTGGGCTGTTGGGATGGATGAGGTTAAGGTATGCTTATTGGGATTGATACTTAACTCACACGAAGAGTTTGGAAGGTAGAAGAGACTAAAGGTATTGATGTGGATGAAGATACATTGGTATTATTTTGGGATGATGTGGAGCCGATAAAATATTTGTTGATGACATAGGTTGTTCATTATTCATATCTTGTGAGGACACCACATTAAGGTCAAAGGTAATGGTAGGAGGTTAGGATACAAACCTAAATTTTTTTGAATGACCACTAAGGGGATAAGGGTGTACTTGTTGGATGACAGGATCATGGTTCAAATCAAGAAGATAGGAGAAAGAACATGAGTTGTTTTATATATTTGGTTGTGTTCTAGGTGTGAATGGTTAAAGATGAACACCTCACGTAAAAAGGTGTTTATTGAGGGCCATGGGGTTCGAGTCTAGAATTTAATAAATGACGGGATCCCCGCCATTGTGAAAACAAGGACAGGTGGATTGGGTATCTCGGATGAGGTAGATTTACTACTAGGGGAATGAGGAGGTTCTTGATATTATTTTAGTGTGATAGAGATGTTTCTTTGTTGATCAATTAAGCATGAAGAATCCTTTATATGGATTTGAAGGTTTTTGATAGTTCTTCGAAAATTTTTAGTCATATTCTCATAATTTTTTAACGGGAGTGTTGTCTTTTAGTAACCATGAAAATAAGTAATCACCTAAAATGAGAATGAATCTAGATTGTTCATTAAAAACAACAGACAAATCACACAACATGAAAGTTTTTTAATTATCTTGATTATTTAGAAGAAGAATAAAAATGAAAAATGAGTAATAGGGTCCTTGATATACCCAAAGGTACATGAGGCCCGAATGCGTGTTAACATCAAGATGAGGCCTACCTCCTCACTGACGGTCCCACAATGATAAGGGTGTCAAATTTTTAGCCAATATACCAACAACTAATTATTTATACTCATCTAGAACACCGAGTTGGCTTCTCCTCTTGGTGATGAAATCCAAGTAGGTCCACTTGGGTAGGAATTTTTTGATGTAAATTATGTTTGATTTGGTTTGGTTGTGTGTGGGGAGATTAAATGAATGTAATCTATTAACCTCCTAATTATACTATGTGATCGAGAAGAATGAGAGGTTCTATTTTTTTATACCAAAAATAAATGTGAATTCAACGAGGTCAATCGACAAGAATGCAATTTACTCGAAAGAAAAATAAAGGAAAGAGATGTACCTATAAAACACTTCCTTTTTAATTTTTAGATTTTTGATTTTTTTAGCACAACTATAGCACAACAAGTAAAAATCTCCCAAAGCAGCAATCTGCAAGGGTTAGATGAAAAAGAGAACAAAAAAAGAGAAATGAACGTTAGAGGCTAAGTGACTGAGTAATCAAAAGAAATCTACAGAGATTGTCAGTGATTCATAGGAATCATTGGAAATTCACCAAAATCACTAGTGATTTAACCAGATCATTAGAGATTGCAAAGTAGAGAACCTAAAAGTGAAAATCAATTAAATTGAAGTCAAAGAAAAGGGACAATATGCCACCAAGCATGCTAGAATGTACCAGAGAGTTTTTCTTTCCAAATTTAACTTAATAAACTAAAATAACAAAAACAAAATGACCTCAGAAGATGATGGGGTTTATCGATACCCACGATGATGGACGTCGATATAGTGTGAAAAATTTCCTTCTTCTTATGCCAACAAAGAAACATCTAGATAAAAGAAATCTAAACAAAATAGATTAGATAAATGGATAAACGATTTGATCAGTAAATGTCGATTCTAGGAATCCAAAGGGAATTCCTTGGTGGATGCCAACTCACCGTGACACAATTAAGTAGATGACAAAGATAATGATGAATGCACATAAATGAAAAAGAATGATAGATAATGGATGATAAGCTTTAGAATTTGAGGTTGAAGGGAAATTCCTGTGTAACTTTGAATTTGGCCCATATAAGAGTGGATGAAATTTGAACATACTCAAAGTAATCATACCGAAAGTCTTATGTTTCTTGTTGGATGTCATGGAGGAACTCAATCTAATCATCAATTTCTTTGATGTTAGTGGAAAATCAAATTGTACATTGTGTCAACACATGAAGGATGTTGTATTTTTCCCAAAAGAAGGGTTAATGAAATATAGTAAGATTTTAGATGCTTTATATGGGATATAACCAGCCAGGTACTACCATCTAAAGTAAATCCATGCTTGCAGAGGAAAATTTAAATGCAAAATATTGATAAAAATTTAAACTAAACTCGATAAATTAGGTGAAAGATGCATATCTGACAAGGATCCCCAGTTATTTAAAGGAATTACGGGTGATGGACCAGTCGTGGGAGATTCAACAATCGTTGGTGATTGGAGATAATCAACTTACTAATAAAAATATTTTAAATGATGATTTTTAATCTTTTTTTTTTACGTTTATATGGAATGTGAATGACAAGAAAACATAGATAAATATCTCTTAATGTGGAAATGTGCCAAAATATGTCTCCAAATTTTGGATAGCAATCGATCAAGCTAATGACCGATTGTTAAAGGATGATTGATGAAGATACTCTCAAAATGATGTGTTTTTAGAGCTTGAAGTTCATAGTTAGAGGTCCTTGATGATCTTTGGGAATGATGTCTATTCATTGTCACGAGATGAATAAAAAGTACAAGTATGAGCAAAAGGCTTTTAAAGATCCCATAGAAAGGATCAAAAACTCCTATTTATAATCATTGGCGATTAGGTAGAATCACCGACGATCTATGATTGTTCGGGAAAACATTTAGGACATGGTTAAAACCATTTCTTAAATGGGTTTTTCAGGTAAATGATGATGGTAAATGGTTGGGAGGAGGTTATATACAAGTTTGGGAGGTTAGGATGCTAGGAAGAAATAGGTTTGAGATGGTTTTTTGGTTTTAAGTTGTTTTAAAGAGGTTGAGGTAGTTTGGGATGGGTAAATAATAATTTCTAAGGCTGTAAACATTGATTTTACTAGATCAAGAGAGAATGACTTAGGTGATTCAATAAAATATAAACATTTTATTTATATATAAATACATAGTTATGATATAACCGATATACAACGAAATATAAATGCTAAAAAGTTATTTGGTTTTATTAATGACAGAAATGAGAGGGATAAGGTACTTACCTTGACCTTTCTTACCTCACAAATGACCTAAGATCGAGTAGTGTGATGAAACAAAATAAAAGACCATTTCAAAACCATAGAAAAATGTAGAAAATTTGAAATTGACTTGAATGGGGCACCTAGAGAGGGATGGGGCACCTGTGGGTGCCCCGGTCTTGTTTCTGGGTGGTGTGGTCTCGTGAGAAAAGGCCTCGAACTTGGTTCTAATAGGGTCACTACATATTCACACTTATTCTCATTTGGTCGCATGTATGTCACACTTGGGTCTTTGAGGTACCTATAAACCTATAATGAAGAAAGTACCTACAAAACCCTAAAATAGACATCAAATCTTAAAAATGAAAGATGCAAAATGAGGGGTCGGATTATCCTCAACCACCAAAATGGTGGACTTACAACTAAGTGTTGCACTACATATCAAACCCAATGTAGTTATGTGTGCTTATGTGTGAAATAGTGCTCCTAGGTCACCCTCATGCCAATGATGCCAAGATAATGGGTAATAGCTAGATAAAAATGCAGGGTAAGTGCATGGAAACAAGGGACCAAAAGGGGGTTAAAAAGGAACACCTTTTTCCTGAAATCCACAAAACTTGAACTTCATCGAATAATTGAATTGCCTATGCTCAAAATTTGACAAAGTGATAATAATAAGTACCATAGACCTCGGAATCTAGTTTCTAAACTACTATTTTTTAAAAAAATGGTTAAGATTAAGAGGGTCAAATGTGGTGTACACACACAAATATGTTTATTTTTGTGTCAAAAAGATAAGAACCTATTTTGTGTGTGCCCCCATTTTTTTGAGTTCTATAAAAAAATTTCAAATACCTTTTTAGTATAAAGTTAGTTAAGACCATGTCGAGGTCCCATTAATTTTTCATTATTTTTGGATGAATGTATAATTTTTTATTAATTTTCAAAGTGCACATATCCCGAAAATGAGATATTTGTGTGTTCACCCCCATAACTTTGAGAAAAAATGTCATTTATTAGTTTTTTTAGTGTATGTAGAATGGAATTTAGAAAAAAACACACTTTTTTGAAAATTTGGATGAGAAAATTCTAAATTGTGCACCAAAATGTATGCATAGATTTTTGCAAGAAAACAAGGCACTAGTAAAAGAAAATATGGATGAAAGCCTTAAACTAATCAGATTTTAGAAAGAATTATATCGTCATCAAGGTAAAACTGAGCTTGACATTGTATTAGAACTTATTTTTGAATATTATGTTTTAATGTACAAGATATTGGGGTGCACACGTGAAATTTTGATGTTTTTTTGTCAAACACGGTTTTAATCACACAAAAACAGTCCAAACCTTTGGTTTAGTAATCCAAGGAAAATCCAAGCCTATGGATTGGGAATTTCAAACCCAAAAAAAGGTGAAACGTGAGTGCACTATAACACGCTCACATTTAAATGTGTTATGTGGTATATGTGTTTGTGGCATGCTTTTATGTACAAAAATAGTTGTTTAAGTATAAGTTTTTCTTTTATTATTATTTATATTTTATTATTTCTTATACTTTAAATTTATTTTAGTAAATATAAGATGTTAGGGTCACTCTGCACCTTATGGAACTAGTCTCATAGCTCCATCTATCATAGTTTAGAAGATAGTTTTTCAAATTCTAATCTAATTTAGTCAGTACATAGGTATTTTTAGGATTTGAGCATTCAACATTAAAAATTTTAGGGTTTAGATTATACAATTGATATCTATTTTGTGAAAGAATATAGTCATTATTTAGGTTTTGGGGCCATTTGGATTGGTTATTAACATTTTTAGGAGTGTTTAGGAAGATTTAGGAAAGGTTTACTCATTCAAGGTAAATATTCTCAACAACGGGTTTTCTAGGTGTAAGGAACAAACACTCTAATGGTTAAATTTGACTTCTTCAAATGATTTTGGGAGATCTGTAAGGAGTTAGGAGGAAAATAAATAGGAAATGGAAATATATATGAATCCTATACATGTTGGTAGCATTACATTTTCTCTAAGACTTGAAGGTTTCATGAAGAATTTTAATATATTGTAGTTACCCCTTTCGGTTCAAACAAAAATGGCCCTACTATTTATAAGCACTAAAGATATGATCACCACATGGTGATAGGTTAATATTTCTAAACATTGATAAGTACCTCTAGGAATGGGTATTATCATAAATAAACCATTTTTACCATGGGTAATGATCTCATGAGGATGGGGCCAATTTTTGTGAGTTGAAAACACCTTCCTAACACCCCAGATTGTGTTTTTGAGTGAAAAAGTTCTTTCATAAAGTTTAAACCCTAAACCTTAAACCCTAAGCCCTAAACAATAAACCATAAACCATAAACTTAAACCCTAAAACTTGAACCCTAAGACCTAAAACCTAAAACCTAAACAATCAACCCTTAACCATGAGCCCTAAACCCTAAACCATGAACCCTAACCCATGGGCCCTAAAAACCTAAACCCTAAACCTAAACCCTAAACCCTAAACACTTAACCCTTAACTCTAAACCTAAACCCTAAACCGTAAAATTTCAACTCATAGCCCTAGCCCTGCTAAGATATAAACCCTAAACCATGAGCATAAACCATAAACCCTAAACCCTCAACATAAATCCTAAACCCTAATCCCTAATTCCTAAATAATAAACCATAAACCCTCAACCAAAAAACACTAAACACTAACCCTAAACCCTAATCCTTGAATAGTTCTAAGCTAATCAAACACCCTTTAGGATAGTTAAAGAAATATATTAAGCATTTAGAGGTGATGTTAGAGAATCTTAAAAGTGTTGGAGGAAATTTAGGAAGATTTAGGAATATTGTTTAGGGCTTAGGGTTTAGGGTTTAGGGTTTAGGGATCAAGTTTTAGGGTATAGGGTATAGGGCTCATGGTTTAGGGTTTAGGTGGTTCATGGTGGTAAAAATAGGGTTTAGGGTTTAGGGCTTTAGGGCTTAGGGTTTAGGGATTAGGTTTAGAGTTTAGGGTTTTGGTTTTTAGTTAAGGGTTTAGTGTTTAGGGTCATGGTGGTAAAAGTTGGGTTTCGTGTTTAGGTTTTAGGCCTCGGTGGTTTAGGGTGTTAGGCTCTGGGTTTAAGGTTTATGATTTAGGGTCTAGGGTTTAGGGAACAAGATTTAGGATTTAGATTTTAAGATAAAGGATTTAGGATTTAGGGTTTATAGGTTAGGGTTTAGGGCTGTGGTTTAAGTTTTAAGGTTTAGGATTTTGGGTTTAGGGTTTAGGATTTAGGTTTTAGGGTTTATGGCTTATGGATTAGGGTTTAGGGTTTAGGGTTCAAGGTGGTAAAACTAGCTTATAGGATTTAGGGTTGAGGTATTATGGCTTAGGGCTTAGGTGTAGGATTAGGAGATACCTTTCCATGTGTGGATCCCCTTGAAGATCATATTCATATTCATTGTATCTGTTGAAGAGGAAGCTCCCCTATCAAAGTAGTTATTCAAGATGACGTGGAAGATGAGTAAAGAAAATAAATTTGGAGAATTAGATTTCATTAGTAATTATTACTAAGTTTTAACAAGACTGATATGGCTTTTGACTACTCGAATAGGAGGCCATGACAATATTAGAACCATATTTCTTATTCTTATCCTAGAACCATCATTGAGTCTTCTTGTGCAAAATAAACATACCAAGAGGGGTATGACTAAGAACACAAAGGAGTTATTAATCACCTAGTAAATATTTCTTGTTTAGTTCTAAATGGGAGTTAGTTGGCCTATGGCTTAGTGACCTTCCATTCATTGATAATTCCTTCTATGATAAACCCATAGATTCTTTCAAAAGTGCCTTAAAAAAGATAGGGGTATTCATCAAGCCTAATGAAGGTTGTGATGTGATGTGTCAAAACTATATATTCACAAGAACCTCTTCTTCCTTGAAAGTCCTGGTTTTTCTTAGTAATGATGTCTCCTTGTATCTAAGGATTGAGGACTACTAAGGTCTATGGTAGGATTAGAAATTCAGGAATCATCGAGTGTCTGAATCACTAAAACACTAAACCCTCAACCCCAAACACTAAAACGTAAACCCTAATTACAAAAAAATTTATCCCTAAACCATAAACCATGAACTTGAGACCTATACCCTAAACAATCAACCTTAATCCCTAATCCCTAAACCTTAAACCCTAAACCTTGAACCCTAAACTTAAGCCCTAAACCCTAAACCCTAAGCCCTAAACCCTAAACCCTAAACCCCAAACCTTAAACCCCAAACCCTAAACCCTAAATTTTAAACCTTGAAAACTAAAAATACTTGTTGGAAAGACTTCTAAAAATATATACTAAATAGAATGATTTAAATTGGTACAAAAATTTGAAGGAGGTAAATTTCAGATATCCAAGAAAATTTGGTACAACCCTTTTCTAAGCAACCCCTTCCCTGTGGGAAGCTTGCACAAAGAAATGTTACCCAATAGAGCTATCTTATTTTTCCCATCACATGGGAACTATTTCACTCATTGTAATGTTCTGTGTCTTACCCATTCTTATTAGTATTGATAGAGAGTATTCAACTGAAAAGGGTTCATCTACTTCGTAGGCATAACATTCAAAGAGAGTCATCACAATTTGATGCCTTTCATCTACTGATATTTTGAAGGAGGGAAATGCTAGATATCCAAGATTAATTTGGTACAAAGAAATGTTACCCAATACAACTATCTTCTTTTTCTATAGCTTGTGAAATATTTGGAGCTCCAAGAGTGTTATAAATAGCGCAAGTATATAGAAGATTAAAAAAATCAATAGTGCAAGTATATGTGGGGAGAAACATGTTTGGAAGAGATGTGTAATATATAAGGTTTTTCAATCCTTATAGTGTAGAAGATCAAGAGAAATTTTCACTTTGTAATCACTATTGTAGACTGAAGATCAAGTGTAGAAGATCAATACCATTAGAGTTTGTTCCCTAAACATTGAACCCTAAATCCTAAACCCTAACCCCTGAGCCCTAAACCCTAAATCATGGACCCTAAACCTTTAATCCTAAAATCTAAACCTTAAACCGTAGGATATAAACCCTAAACCCTAAACCTAAACCTTAAACCCTAGACTTTAAACCCTAAACCCTAAACACTAAACCTAAACACCTAAACCCTAAATGATAAACCCTTAACAATGAACATTGATCCCTAAGTTCCTAAACGATAAACCTTAAACCATAAACCCTCAACCCTTAACCCAAAACACTCAACCCTTAACCATGTAACATTACCAACAAAGGAGTTTGTTGTGGTATTATGGTTGGATGAGGGTTGAATCTCAAGGGTCATATTCATATTCAGTGTATCACCATCAAAGAGGGAAGATCCTTGTGAAATTGGTTATTGAGTATGACATGGAAGATGAGAAAAACAAATGAAATATGGAGAATTATATTTCATGGGTAATTAGTACTAAGTATCAACAAGACTATTATGGCTTCCAACTACTCAATTTGGAGGGCATGACAATGTTAGGACCATATTTCCTAGTCTTGTGCCTAGAACCATCATTGAGTCTACTTGTATAAAATAAGCATAACAATGTGGGAATGGCTAAGAACACACCAGGGTTATCAATCACGTAGTAAATGTTTCTTGTCTAGTTTTGAATGGGAGTCATTGGCCTATGGATTAGTGACCTTCTATTCAATTATAATTCCTTTTATGATAAACCCATAGATGCTTTCAAAAGTACCTTTCAAAAATATAGGAGTAGTCATCAATCCTAGTGAAGGGAGTCATGTGATTTCCAAACAAATTGAAATACATATAGATTTAGAGGTCATAACATAAATTTACAAATATCTCTATCGCTATAAATGGAAGCCAAGTAATTTTGTCTCCCTGTATCCAAAGATCAAGACTACTAGGGTCTGTGGGAGGATTGGACATCCAAGAATCATCAAGTTTCATATAAGAATGTTGTTGCATCTATAGAAACATTGTCAAACATTGGATTAATGCATCTTGGAAAATACAATTTACTCTCGTAAATCCTCTCAAATTTCCACTCTAGGTCCGTGTTTAGGTCATGTTCTTGGTCATGTTTCGTTTGAAGTTATGATTATGGTTATGGTCATCAAATATGGAAGTTTCAGGAAAGGAATCCACACTTGAATAATTATTCCCATTTAGATTGTTTGAAATGCCAATGGCAAAGTGGGAGTGCGATGGATTTCGGTTGGTGGAAGGTGGGGTTGTGCCCTTGTTGGTTTTTTCTCATGGTGTCATTGGTAACCTTTCTAGTATTATTGGAGATAACTCCACATGTTGTGTGATAATTTTAAAATCTCCCTCACCTCCTAGGAACTTTTTTTTATCAGGATGTAATTTAACAAGGCTATTTTTAGCGGGTATTAATAGAAAAATGAAAATAATTTTGATTAGAATTACTTACAAAATGCATTCCTTCGCTTCGAGCTTATCTTTATAAATTCAATTTAGAAATTTGGGTTGAATTGACATTCTGGAATTCTAAAATCATGAAGAAAATGGTGAGTTCATTTCCCAAACCTTTCTTGAATTGAATTTAAATGAAATGAAATTTGGAATTTGGATGTGGCACGTGGTAGACATTGATTGTCCTACCACATCTTTACTTATTGATGATTAATTATTATTAGTTTGATTTATTTTCCATTATTATGATAAGGTAATTTTTGATATTGCCAAATCACTTTTAGGTTTATTCATGAGAATGTAATTATTGTATTGTGGCATGGTTGATGTGAACCCTTAAATCCTCCCATAATTACAAATAGCTCTCTTACGGAACCCCATACAAGTGGATATATGCTATCAAACTTGTCATACCTTCTTGAGATTGAGAAGGGTGTTTAGGGATGATTTTAGCTTGCTTGAAGAGTTTGTAGTGTAGACAAACCAAGAAGTGACTAGTGAACCCTTTTATGCAATGTAAGGGAAATTTTGGTAAAGGCAAGTGAGAGGAGTATTTGGATGAATGTTGAGCAACTAGATGAGTGAAATAGGTGGTTTAGTTTTCTTAGAACATGATGGAATCCTAAAACTCTTACAAATATCAATAACACATTTGAAAATCCTACAAATATCAATAACCAATCCAAAAGGCCCCAAAACCTAAACAACGCCTATATGCTTTCACAAAATAGATAGTGATTATATAATTTAAACCCTAAAAGCTTGAAGGTGAATGTTGTCCGAAAAATACCTATGTATCGACTCAGATTAGAATCTAAAAACTATCTTATAAACTGTGACAAATGGAGTTTTTAGACTATTTCCATAAGGTGCAGAGTGACCCTAACATCTTATATTTACTAAAATAAATTTAAAGTATTAAGAAATAATAAAATATAAATAATAATAAAATAAAAACTTAAACATTTATTTTTTTTACATAGAAGCATGCCTCAACCACATATACCACATATCACATAGGAAAGCGAGTGCGTTATAACGCTCTCACATTTTAGGCTTGGTAATAACCGATCCCGATAATTTAGAACACACTCGCTTCTTTAACCAAACACACTCGTGTTTTGCTAAAAATCAAATTTTTGGTCACTTTTGCCCCCATCTTTATGCATTAGGTCATGTAATATTGTGGATGGAATAACATAGACTCCCCCTCCTATGTCTTTGTGTATATACATAATAATGGCCAAAATGTAGTCCCTTGCTCGTATATATAGCTAGCCCTTGATAAGAAAATTCCACCCATATAATGGTATGTATGTTGTGTTTATATATGGATCTCTTACTTGAATTTCAACACTAATGACCCGACATGCCAACTAGTACCTTAAGATATGAGAGGAAAAACCAAAAATACCAACCTCAAATGTCAAAAATAAAACCAAATACAAAGAGGAAAAGGGTACCCAGGATGGATAGGGGTGCCTGGCGCTACCATCCAACCCTAGGAGATAGTGTAAGGAGATTAGTGATGACATATGAGTAAGAACTGATAGATAGGGATCCCTGAGACTGACCAAAACTGTGTGTATGAGTGAAAAGTGTGAAAGATAAAAAGAAATAAAGACCTATAAGACATATGGATGGACTATGGAATGGGTCATCATTGAATATTTTTCTTACGCAAGATCCATATATAAAACAACATACTTTGTGGTATAATAATAGTGGTAAGTACATTATTTTATGTTTACATTTTCCCCCACTTTATGTTGGTGAGAAAAATATTGGTAACATAAACTAGATAGAGATGCATACCTAAGAAGTTGTAGAATCCCATGTCACTGAAGTACAAAAAGAGTGTAGTAGAAATACATGCCGAGTAATAACATATAGTGTGACAAACCATAGATCATTACATTGATCTATGTGGTGTAACGAGAGATGTGAGATTGTTATGAGGAGCACTAAGCGAGATTGATGATTGTGATGTTGAGTGATTAGAGATTTTGATTTTTGTTGATGAAGATGTGATGGGGAAGGGAGTGATTAGTTCCCAACCCAATTGCGTGTGTATGAAAAACTAAGGATTTTGGCATCCTTCCCCAAAGGAAGAGTGTAGGGAGAGAGGTCTATTTTTACTCTCCAACTTTAACTACATCCTCAAAATATCTAGTTATTGTAGATAGACAAAGATCAAATTTTGTTGATTTTGGATCCAAATTTTCAATCAAACATGATAACCCATATAAGATCAAGTATAGGAAAGAAATTCTTATTTCATTTCCCCCACTCTACGAGTGTCTCTCGAAATTTATATTCAATGGCTTCCATGTTAGGTCATCTGGAAGCACTCATGAAGTATAGAATAACTTCCCATGTTAGGTCATCTGGGAAAGTGGTGATATAACTCCTAAGTTAGGTCATCTGGGATGATAAATGTGTTGTGTTTGTGTCAATGTTTTGATATGATTAATTTTTTTGTTTTCAAAATTTGAATGTGTGTGATTGATTGATTTGTTACTCATAGAGAGATTTTATGTTTGTTTGCCCCAGCTTTTAGTTCATTAGGGGGACTCACTAGAGAGGATGTGACATGTCATATGGTGTATGAGTAAATGTTCGATAATCATAGTTAATGAATGAATATTTATTGCATAGAAGTAAGTGGGGAATTATAGCATGACCTCCATTATATGCCCCCCTTTCAGTAAAAGGGGGAGTGATGGTGAGAACAAAGGCTAAGCCAAAAGTAATCATGTAATGAGTAAATGATCTATATTGTAAATGGTTGTGTATATTGAGTGTAAACAATGAGGAGGAGGAATATAATGTGTATGAAATGTGTACGATATGGTAGTAGGTGGAATTCTAAAGAGAATTTCATAAATGATCCCAAATTTGGAGTAGGTGTGCTCAAGATATGACTGAAACCGTGCGATGTGAATTAGTTGAGAAAATGAGCACGGAAATGACTATAGTAAAGTGAGTAATGGAAAGTTACTATAAATAGTAATGTGAAAAGTGAATAAGCAACTCATTTGTCTTTTGTGTGAGTGTGATAGTGAGCTCTTGGTTTGTGTGGATTCCATAGTTTAAAGTAGCATGATCGATTTATTTTGAGATGGCGGTGATGGAGGTGGCATCTGCGTATGATAGAAAAGTTACTAAGTGTGATTTTTTTTTAAATTGCGTTGATATTAGTAATTTTTGATAATTTTTAGTGAAAATTATGCTTTTAAATTTCTCAATGTTTTAGACCTAGAAAAGAGCGGTGAAGGCACCAATGACCTTTGGGATGGGAGC
This sequence comes from Taxus wallichiana var. yunnanensis, assembly GCA_018340775.1. NCBI lineage: Eukaryota > Viridiplantae > Streptophyta > Pinopsida > Cupressales > Taxaceae > Taxus > Taxus wallichiana. The sequence goes on from CM031242.1 coordinate 750,550,261, forward strand.
ACCCAAACATGGGCGCTAGTGTCTTGCTTCTGGGTGCCCCAGGTCCCCGCTTCTTAGCACCAAAGTGTCTAGATAATGTGAGTTGAGGCTAAAGTGATGTGAATGTGAAATTTGATGTGTGTTGGTATGTTGTAGATGTGTACATTTTCATACGTATGATGTGCTAACATTGTATTTGGAGTTATTTTGTTGCGTAGAGGAAATCAATTCGAGAGAGTTCTATGGTGGCCTTCATTTGAGTACATTTATTGGATTATGGTTGTTAGACGATGAGTGGGATGTTCTAGACCATTTTTACCTATGGCACATAGTGAGGATGGGGATGTGCCCCATAATATGCCTATGCTTCCAGCGTTTTTGAGAGGTGGTGTTAAGATACGTGTAATTTTTGGTTACCTACAAGGGAGGTAACACTCACACTAGAGGATGTGTATCGCATACTATGATTACCTATTATTGGTAAGAGGGTACAAGTTATGGTAGTGGATGATATGTAGAGATAGATGAGGGTTGCTAGGTGGTATTTTTAGGGACTCGAGTTCCTACTAAGGCCCATATTATCCTAGATGCTATTCAGAGATCGAATTTTTGTGATTACACAATTTTATTGTCATGGTGATAGCATTGTCGATCAGTCAAGTGGATGGTTATGATGTAGGAATCTTATATAAGATGTATGATATCTACCAAAATATAGAGAGGAGTAAACTAGGTATTCCTATGCATGATGTGTGTTAGCCTACCCGTATAGGGATCTATACATATTTACCTATGAGGACCATGGGGGTGGCATTGGAGCTACAATATTTTGTGGGCCGTGAGGAGAGTGGGATAGACCATATATATTTTCAAAGGTAGGTGCATGGGGGTAGGAAGATGGACAAAATACCTATAGAGGTTAGATCCGATAGTTCGTTACATCGAGGCCATGTAGATACTATAAAGGATGGTCATAGGATGTAATAGAGCTTCAATGTGTATGCCATACTATGTGGCTAGAGGATTAGTTTCTAGGGGTGGAAGTGTTATTTTAGGTTGAGAAGGTTTCATAATAGTTTGGCATGGCTCAAGATGTGCCCCTAGAACCATATGTATGGGTTAGAGATATTAGGGAAATGAGGAGGGTTGGAGTGAAACCACACCCACCCATAGTAGTTTAGCTAGTACCTCCAAGGCTAGATGAGACTGATGTAGTGATAGAGTGGTAGATGTAGATGACATGCAATACAGAGGCCTACCATACATAGTGGGTATCACATTGATGGGTTTTTTAATTTCCAGTGTTGGTAGATGTGGCTAGATTACTACCACGAGGAGGAGTAGAGGGGTAGCAGGGAGCACCTACGCTGCTTGGAGTGGATTAGTTATGGCAATAGTAGAGCATGATTATTTGTATAGTTATGTTGTATAATTTTCTAGTTTGTTATGTAATGTTCATTGTTATCTAATGTGTTATTCCTATGGTTATAGGTGATGTGTATTGGTCATTGATTATGGACATATTTATCTTTACATTGATGTCAAATTTTCCCACCGACATACTCATGCATGCATGCATGTTAGAGCATGTAGATGATATTTTTGGTAAGCATGCCCATTTGTTTGAGCCATTTTCAGTATTAGTAGTGACATTTACCATGTTGTTGAGTGAGAGGAATGAAGCACATGAGGAGACATGACAAGATAGATATGTTGTGGGTGGTTTTCCTCAACAGGATGTATTTACTCATTTTTTTGAGTTATAGAGTTGTACAAGTATCGAGAACATACTACTATGTAGGTAGGTAAAAAGATACAAAGGTCATAATCGAGAGGTGTAGAGTTACCGGTGAGGCTTATAGTTCTAGAGATCTTGCATTAGTTGATAGTGATAGTGATGATGAGATTTGATATGTTTTGATGTACTAGTGTAGGGTATTTTTCCCCCAACAATAGGGTTTTTGTAACTATGACTTGATCGAGATATATATGGACCATTTGCATATGTTATTATATTTGATGTTGATTGATGATGATTGAGGCTCGTATGTGGATATATGATGTGTTGATGATTGTCGTTATATTGGATGTTTTGATATTGTGAATATTTTTTTGTTGATTTGATTTTGCAATGTATAGTTATTGATGATGATGATATAGTGCATATGATGATAGATAATGTATGTGTAATAGACGAAATGATGAAAAAGTGCATTATGTATATGAATAACATTGTGATGAATGGTAAAATAAAAATGAATGATGTGAAAAGGTATGATCGTAATAGTGTAGTGAAACATGTGTTAGTATGATGAAGAAGGGGGAGGATAATAGCGATGCCCCTAGTGTATAGATGATAAGGTTCATTTATATAAGACCCCTAAGCAATCAAGAATGAACCGTAAAGCAAGAGTGTGTCATTGGGAAATGAGTCAATAATGTGTTCTATATGAATTGAGAAATCACATGAAGAGGGGTTCTTATTGTAATAAATCCCTCAACAGTCATGTAAGAACCATAAGAACACAAATGCATCATCGGGGGTGAGGTGATAAAATCACCTACCAAAGACCAAGTCAGCGTGGAGTGGTGGAAGCATGTGGAATGAAAGTAGCATGAGTGTATGATCCAAACTAAATGTCATGTGGAATGGTGCCAATGATAGGTGATGCAATGGTGAGAAGTGGAGATACCGAGGGATGTGGAAGCCAATGTGTAGTAGTAGCATGATGTAGCAGATGAGATGGTGCAACGATGGATGGATGAGATGGAGAGCGCACATGAGTAATAACCTGTGGTGGTGGATGAACAATGACCTTAGAACTAGTTAAAGGATATAACTCAACCAGAGTAACAACATGCCTACAAGGGAGTGGAGATATAGACCACTCACATGAGTGAGATCCAAAGGAAATGATGCCCTTATCTTCTAATTGTTGCAAGTGATCATGAAGGGCATAACAATCTTTATTTCTATGGCCATTGATATGGTGATAATTAAATTAAGGTTGATCATGTTAGTGTTTCAATTGATGTGGTGGATGGTCATGATTATAAGGTAAGAAAATTAAACACTTGTCAAGAAAGTTACACAACACATCATGAGGTCTAGTGTGATGTGAAAAATGTAATGGTCCTCATGAAATAGATGTAGGAGTTTGAGGTGTATCCTGATGTGGAGTAGGAGATGGAGGATGTTTATATATTGGATTAGTTTGAAATAATTTTTTGAGGTGTAGGAGATGGAGATCGTGTAGGATACTCAACGGATGCTAATGTGGAAGAACTAGATGATGTAGCAGTGGTAACAATAGGAGGAGGATCTATAACATGTGTAGAAATGAGATCTTGTTCTAAATCAATAAACCTAAAGCATAAAAGCATGAATGATTCACATGTGTCATATTACAAATTTTTTTTTAAGGCTAGAATCAAACTATGATGTAAGATAAATTATTTTCACTAAGTCAATAGGTGAAAGACTAGTTGGTACATGTAAGCATTGAATGCAAAATGTAATCAATGATAGGTTTTGTTTTTTCATTGATGTATGCTAGGTAGATGATCATATGTGACTCTAACATCATTGTTGACTTTGAATCGATGAATAAAATATTCTTCCATCTCATAATAAGTACTAATAGATCCTAAGAGTGGATGTGTGTACCATTAGAGAGCATCATCTATGAGACTATGGTGCAATATTTTAAGTAATATTAAATCATTATAATATGAATCCATAGCCATATTATAATGCTTGAGATGCAAGTATGGATTTCCAATACCATCAAAACATGAAATGTAGGCATAAAAATATCCTAAGGAAATACAGAGTTGTGAATCTTTTTGGAATAGGATTTTTGTGCAATGAATTATCAATGGAAGTGTAATAGTCCTTTCTTTCTAATGTGAGAGATTGGACCTAAAAATATAAGTGACCAACATCACACATGAGAGACAATATATCTTGTGAAGGAATAGTGGAGGATGGAAATAATGTGTTAAGCGGTTGTAATTTTCCATTATGAGTAATCATAGGAATGTCAAGAGGAGACATAGGATATTTTGATGCTAAGGGAACACTATATATTGGTTCTAAAGAAGTAATAGGTTGTGAAGGACATGGAACATCCATAGAAATAGTAGGAATAGCATTGGAAACATCCCTAGAAGATGGAGTGATAGGAGAAGATGAAGTGACTGATGGAGATGAAAAGGATGGAGGTGAAGTGATAGGAGGAGATGAAATAAAAAGAGATAAATCATGCATCTTATTAGATATGATATCATAAGAAAATGATACTAGAGCAGGGATTCAGTATTAAGTGAGTATGCAAAGAAGTGGAATCATGACTATCAAGTGTTTCATTGAAATCAAACAAATATTCAGATAGAAGGATATTATTAAACATATCATCGACATAGAATGAAGGAGTAGAAGAAATAGTATGTGATGCATTATGAGAAGAATTTTAAAAATAGGATAAGTATGAGATGCAGCTAGAGTATCATCATGACTAGTATGAGAATCATCATGCACATGTTTATCATCATCAAGACTAAGCATGAAATTAATAATAGCATCATCTAAGTTTTCATTAGAAATTTTAGGAGGGTGTGGGTAATTATATAACAAGGTGTGCAATGAGTAAAGCTCGTCGGATCAGAAATAATTCGAATGAAATAATTTTTAAAGATAGTAGGCACATTGCATTCGTTAGATAAATATTTTTTATCATCCGGAAGAGTAAAATCATGATATATGGTAGTGAGTTCAGCGATGGTTTCTTCATCATAAATGGGATTTATACTCACATGAGGCATGACTAGCCGAGAAGGAGAAGAGATATCCTTATCCATTAGGGTTTTAGTGGATCCTAGGGAAAATATTTCTAAGCTACGGGTTCACCAAAATGATTCAATAAAATATGAATATTTTATTTAAATCTAAATGTACATTATGATGTAAATGATATATAATGAAATATGAATGCTAAACAATTTATTTGATTTTATTAATGAAAGGAAATGAGAGGGATAAGGTACTTACCTTGATCTTTCTTACCTCATGCATGACCTAGGACTGAGAAGTGTGATGAAATAGAATAAAAATTGTTGCAACAAACCACGTAAAAATGCAACAAAGGTGGAATTGGCTGGAATGGGGCATCCGGTTAGTGATGGGGGCACCTTTGGGTGCCATGGTCTTGTTTCGGGTTCCCTAGACTACAGAAAAGTTTAGAACTTGGTTCTTATATGGTTGTTAGGGCTTCACATGTATTCACCTTTAGTCACGTGTATGTTACACTTGGGTCTCTCGAGGTACTGAAAACTTGTAATGAAGAAAACACCTACAAAACCCTCAAATAGACATCAAATCCTAAAAATAAAGATGCAAAATGAGGGTCGACTATCCTTGGCCACCAAAATGTTCAACTTACGAATTGAGCATTGCACTACATCTCAAACCCAATGTATTTTTGTGTGCTTGTGTGTGTAATAGTTCTTCTAGGTATCCCTCACATTAATGAAGCCAAGATAGCAGGAAAATGCTAGATATTAATTCAAATGTGTGGATGGAATAGAATAGACTCCCTTCCTATGTAGTGTGTATGTAGAATAATGGACCAAATACAGTTCCTTTCTCTATGTATATAGTTATCCCTTGATAAGAATAGCTGCCCATAATATGGTATGTATGTTGTGTTTATATAGGGATCTCTTGCTTGAATTTTGACACTAATGACCCGACATACCGACTAGTACCTCAGGATATGAGAGGAAAAATAAAAATACCGACCTCAAATGTCAAAAATAAAACCAAATACAAAGAGGACAAGGAGCCTAAGATGTACGGGGGCATCTAGTACTCCCGCCAAACCCCGACCAGAGTGTCAGAGAGTAGTGATGAAAGATGAGAAAGAAATAATGATATGGATCCCGATACCTAACCAACATTGTGTGTATGAGTGACAAGTGTGAAATATAAAAATAATAAAGACCAACAAGACATGCATATGGAATATGGAATGGGTCATCAATAAATACTTTTCTTACGCAAGATACATATCTAAAAAAACATACTTGATGGTATAATAACAATAGTATGTGAATGCTTTTATGTCTACATTATGATACTATCATAATAATAAGTTTTTAGATTAAACAATGTGTGTATAAGATGAAGTAGGTGGGTTAACAAAAACCCAAAGTCTACAACAAGAGGTAAGAATTTTGGTTCCTTGTATTTAACTAGTAGTGCTGATTATTGGAATTTAGTTTCTACTAAAGCATATGCAACTTTTTGGCACTATAGGCTCGGTCACATGAGCCAAAAGGGCATGCATATTTTGAAGGATACATTATCTTTATTGAAAGAGATTGATTTATATTTCTATGAATATTATGTGTATGGAAAACATAAAGGGTAAACTTCCTCAAGGTTTGACCTACAAGGAAGGATAATAAGTTGGAACTAGTTAATTGGATGTATGGGGATTGGCTCAGGTATATTTTATTGGCGGTTCATCTTATTACATCAATTTTATTGATGATACAACTAGAACATTTTGGTGTATGCAATTAGGATAAAAATTGATGTGTTTGATACTTTTAAAACATAGAAAGCCTTATTGGTGCAATAGTCTCACTAGTCAATATGTTCTTATCCTACTTATACTCCCATGTAAACACACACATTATTTTCCTTAAGCATCTAAACTCTCTTTTAAGGTGCTCTCCTACAACCTCTTGCATTGAGGATCACTTGATTTCATTCTACGTACACCCACAAGACCTATCCTATACTCAAATAACCGTAACAAGAAGAATACTCCTTACCCAATGCTTGTATTTATACAAATAACTATATGAAGTAAATATATAATAAACATACATTGGCTTGGAATATAACTCACCTCTCTTTATAGTGGATCATACTAAAACCACCCTATTCATTCTTGGATCATCCCCTTTCATAGGTTTGGTGATCATTTTTTCTCTTGTACTATGCTCTTACTACACTCGATTATATCCAATTTAGCTTCTTTATGGCCAAAATATCAATCACAATGACCACATGCATAAGACTAATGACTGTATTGACGAGATAAAATATTCAACTTAAGCATCACCTTGGATTACACCATCATGTTTGCATTAGGCCTTATAAGCTTGTAGTCTTCCATGAGTACAAATAGAGTTGAAACTATACATTGGCTAAGGTTATTACTGGAGTGATATATGATTCATAAACCCGCTATGGAGTTATCACTCATGGGTGAATATCAACAATTGGTCCTTTGTACAAATATGGAATTTTCTAGTTGTCATAGGGGAAATTTGGGCCTATTTCAACAACATAGCTATGACAGTGCTACTTCTAACTATGATTTCACTTGAACTTGGATTTTTCCACCTATATAATCATGTCGACGTGATTCCTACTAAGTTTCAAGAAATTATTCCATGATTTTACCATTTATAAAACTCATTTCCTCACCGGATCTATGCATAGTCTCATTCCACCCGCAACTCTTAGTGTATTTATCACACATGTGTGATTTAGAACGTGAAATTTGGCAATATTCTAGCTCCCATCTAGACAGATATGCTCCACAAATTTCATCAAATTTTTATTGCTATAAATAAAATTATGTCTTGCCCTAGTTAGGGCCCAAGAGGATTTATTTGATGTTACAGGCATCAAAAATCAATTTGATGATCTAATAAAATTATATGTGTCTTCTTAAATGTCTCCCCTTCTATTACAACCTTCACATATCCATTAAACTCTCCCAATTTCTCACTGTCAAATTCTTGTACTTGGCTTGGGACAAGGTTTTAACATACAGATCCTATCTACTTGCAAATACATATAAAATTAAGACCAATTCTTGCAAGAATTCAATAATTCTTCTTCCATTATTGATATTACACCATTGTTATATCATTCTCTACCCTTACATACATCTCCACACGTGAGTCTCCCTCTAATTTGTTGTTCTTCTTACCATAAGACTAGAACTAACACCCTAGAATAGTGCAACTAACACTATTATTGACTCAACAAGATTCCTAACTTAGAATCAAGCTAAAACAACCCATGACACACGTTTTCCAACAAATATTATCCTTCTACATAGCCTATATGGCTTTATTTAGCCTTATCAAACCAAATTTCACCTTCCCAAGTCTATTTACCTCTACTACAACAAATTACACACATATTAGAAATTGCATAACTCCATCATGGAGTGAAAACCATCTTGAGAACATTCCTAGACCTATTAACATGCTATCTAAGAACCATATGATGCTCCCGCATCACTTAGTTGATAACGAAACAAGTCTCAAGTTAAAATGCTCATGTCGGATAATGGAGGAGAATATTGTAGCAATGAATTTATTGATTATTGTTCTAGGAATGGAGTCCATAGATAGATGATAGTTCCAAGAACTCCACAATATAATGGATTGTTAGAATTAAGGAACAAGACTATTAGGGAGTGTTCTAGAAGTATGAGGTTTTCTATAGGGATTCCCCTTAATTTTTGGCGAAGCAATGAGCATGACTGTATATCTAATAAATAGAAGTCCTTCAAATGCCTTGAATGGAGGCATGATGAAGAAGTTTTTCCAGTAAGAAGGTTGATTATTCCTTTCTTAGAATATTTTTTTGTGAATCCTTTGTTCATATTGATAAGGATTATATGACCAAGTTAGAGGCTAAATATAAAAATGCACCTTTGTTGGTTATGGTGTGGATGAATTTGGTTTCTGGATTTGGATCCTTAAGGAAAAGAAAATATTTTGGTCTAGGGATGTGGTATTTAATGAAAAATTCATGTATAAACACGATTCTGAGGATTAGAGAGAGGAATCAGAGAAAGGATTAGATAGTATTGGAGGACATTGCAGTAGAGTAACCAGTTCTAGTACATCCTGTTCAAAACCTATTCCACAACAACCCCAAACTCTTGTGGTGAGGAGGTATTATAGGGTAAGAAGGGAACCTGAATGTTTTTCTCCATCTCTTAATTATCTATTACTCACTGAAATGGAGAGCCAAAGTTCTTTGAGGAAGCAATGGAGGTAGATTCCAAGAAGAAGTGGGAGCAAGCCATGGATTAGTAACATTTGTCTCTTATGGAAAATCAGACTTTGGATTCGGTAGACCTACCGAAGGTAAGAGAACATTGTAGAACAAGTGGTTGTATAGATTTGAAGAGAAAAAATGGAGGTATAAAAGATGCAAGGCCCAATTGGTGGTCAAAGGATTTACACAGAAGAAGGGTATTGATTTATATGATATTTTTATAAAGTAATGAATATAACTTCTATTAGAATGGTTCTTAGGATAGTGGTAACAGAAGACTTGAACTTATAGAAACTAGATGTGAAGACTACATTTCTTCATGGTCATTTAGAGGACTTATACACGAGAGAATCCACATGGATATGAGGTTACAGAGAAGTAGAACATGGTGTGTAAATTGAATAAAATCTTTTATGGCCTAAAACAAGCTCCACAAAAATGGTACAATAAATTTGATAGTTTTATGATGGAGTAGGGATACTCCAGTGTCACTCATACCATTGTATATGTATGAATAAATTTGATAATGGAAGTTACATTATCCTATGTTTGTATGTGGATGACATGTTTGTAAAGGAAAAACATATAAGAAATAAAAGTACTCAATGAATAACTTAGTGATTCCTTGGCTATGAAGGATTTGGGGGCGTAAAGAAAACCTTGGTTTGAGAAAATCTTAGGATAGGAAGGAAATAAATATGACTTTATGTCAGGAAGAGTACATTAATAAGTTCTTGAATAGATTTAGTATGTAGTATGTTAAACTAGTTGGGACTCTTTTGGCCAACCATTTACAAGCTTATCAAAGGAGAAATATTCTAAGACAGAGGAGGAGATAATTTAGATGTCTAGGGTACCTTACTCATCATCGTTGGAAACTTGATGTATGCCATGGTGTTCACTAGTATATATATTTCAAATCTAGTGGGATAAATGAGTAGGTTCATGAGTGATCTAGGTAGAAATCACTAGAAATTAGTGAATTGGATCCTTCGGTATTTGAGAGGGACCATGGGGATAGTTTTTTTCTATAGTGGATCGGATGCCAATTTTTGTGGTTATGTAGATTTATACATGGCTGGAGATTTTGAGAACATGATGAGCACGTCAAGTTATGTGTTTACTATAGGTGACAAAGTGGTGAGCTGAATTTAGTGACTAAGGAAGCTTATGGATTTTCTAACCATAGAGGTTGAGTATGTTGTTTCCATGGAGGAAATCAAAGAGATGATTTAGAGATAAAAATTTCTTAAGGATTTTGGGCATAAGCAAGTGGAAGGAAAGTTGCATAGTGATAGTCGAGTTTTATACACCTAGAAAAGAATTCTACTTTCCAATCTAGGTGAAGCATATACAATTAACATAACATTTCATTAGGATAGATTTGCATGAAGAGAAGTTGAAGCTAGTGAAGATTCATACTAATTAGAATCCTGCATACATGATGACCTAGGTGGTCACAAGGAGAAATTGAATCTATGCTCGACTTTGGTTTTCCTTCATGGACGATGGTCGAGGGTTTAGAATTTTGCTCTGTGAAAAATAGTCTCCAAGTGGGAGATTATTAGGTTGTGAATCTTGTTTTCATGTTAGATGTGTTGTAAATTATACACTAAATTGTGACTTTATGAGATATTTTATCAAGCATAGCTCCAAACAAGATCTATTCATTGTATTTTGAGAAGACTTATCTAAAATTTGAGTATACTATTGTTGGCACATAATAAAATATGGGAAAGCATTTCTTGGTTGATGTAGTCCACATTGGGTAAACCACGTTAATTCATATATTCTTGTTGTGTATTTTTTTATGTATTTTCTATTCATAGTTCTTATTATTATGTCATTAAATTCTATGGGATTGATAGATGCACATATATATTTTTACTTATCCCTAAAAATTATAGGCATGTATATGAGCAGAGTTAATATGACCATCACTTGTGCACTAACATGGTGGTTTGATTCAATTGATTATCCACATGCTTATTGGATTCCTTCCATGTTCTTTTGTCACATGTTTTATGCATTTATTTTTCCATTTATTACATCACCATTTGGTCCTAATTTTATTTGTTTCAATATTGGAAGCCATCCCTTTGAGCATGTCATTTCTTCTCATTATAATGTGAACTAATTTCTATTATGTTGTTGAACTACTATGAATCAAGAACTATTTTAAGGAATTTGAATGATTTTCTACGCACATGATTTATCCTAAATTTTTTAGTTCGTGCCTCTGCTCTAAACTCTTGGTAATAAAAATAGTATTGGATACCATTCGAATTATATTAGATTCAGTTTATTTTTGTAACGATTTCACCACATCTATCAAATACCCTCGGACTAAGTCCACATTTTCCATATTTCTTAATTGGTTGTTTTATAGGTTCTCTCAATGCATTGTTGTATGATTGGAACTTCTTTCCATACATCTCCAATCAATATTTGACATGTAAATTTATGATCTAATCGAAAATTCCTTTGGTTAAAAGAAACTTGGATTATTATGAGTATTAGATTGTTTGGATTTTTTTAATAGTTCTATAAGTGGTTTGAAATGCATATGTAGCCATCTAGATGAATTATTTTATTATTTGGAATTATTTTCTTAGTAGTCAACTCATACAAAGTATAGTTGGTCTTTTTGTAATAGATCTATATTATTTATTTTAGGACTAAGCACATGTATCATCATTATTTTATGCCTAAATTAAATATTTGATTTAATAAAATTTAAATCTAAGACATAGGCACTATTGATTAAAAAATATGATAACATTCAAGCAATATTTAGCTAAATAAGTACAAGAAAGAGTGATATATATGGTTTATATAAAGACTCAACTTGTAACTATAGGTTTATACCGATTCTAGACTGATATATAGTTTGGAATGGAAGATCCTGGACTATTCAAGGTCCGATTCAGAACTAGAATGTGACAATCTTAGGGACAAGATCACTGGAATGGGATAGGGTCTTCGGGTGCTAGTGTCTGTTCTTGGCATTGGTGTCTACATGGTAGCTCCGGTACTTGTTCTTTTTGTTTTTCTTCTTATCATTTCTTCTTCTTTATAGGTCATGTTAGGTTTCTACAAGTTTTCTCATCTCGCACATGTACTTTTAAAAGAAACCCTAACTACCTACATAATACTCAAGTGCACCTTAGATGAATAAAAATATGCATTTGCTTAAGTCCGCGGACCTAAATTATCACCCCAATGTGATTATCATCACATTATACTACATTTCGGACTCAATGTAGTTCTAATGTGTGTTTTATTGGAATGATGTCCTTTGAGATAGGATTCCTTATTGTAAGTGGCACAAATAATATTGGGATATAACTACTTTACCCAACGTAAAATGTCCGATACATGGATTTCAAAATAAAACCTCCTATGCGTTTGAAATATAAAGTCCCAAAATGTAGTGATATAGAAAATAAATTCTCCTTGTAATAATGTATACCTCTTGAATGCAAGATGTTTTCTCCCCTAATGAAATTAAATAAGTTATGTGTGTGTGTGTGTGTGTGTGTGTGTGTGTGTGTGAAAGGTCAACCTAAGGTGATAACCAAAGATAAGAAAGAAATAACATCTAAAAAATAGACAAAAGTGAGAAAGTGGAAAAAAAGTGCCCGAGAGGAGTAGTAGTCTATGCACGCTTTACCCAATAGGAGGTTATGTACAAGGTGCCAAAAAGATAAAATAGTGGAATCAAAGCTGAATAATATGTCGGCTATTGTGCAAAATTGTAAGGTGTAAATCCATAAAATACAAGTAACAAAGATAAGAAGGATAAAAGCAATATCAAAGCAAAACAAGTGTTGTTAATGACTAGTTTTATTGCTTAGGAATCATGCATATAAATGAAATATTTAGAGGCTAGATGTACATAGTAAGTGTGTGATTTAGTGACTATATTCACCCCCACTTTATGGTATTGAATGAGGATTTGGTACCATGAAGTAGAAAATAAAATTGTACCTTGGGGGTTAAAAGAAGATTGTGCCCAGTGAAGACGTTGAATGAGTGTTGTAGCATGCCAACCATTTGGAATAGTGTAAAATGTGTACCATAGAATTATAAGGGAAGGGAAGGATAAGGATCCTAGGGGTAACCTTTATGTACATGGAGTGATAATGATGTGTGCATGTAGTTCCTTAGAATATCATCTTTGTCGGAGCATGCTTGAGATTTGCTTCATGGTTGCTTGTGTGCTTTTCCTTCGTTAGGATAGGATAGGACCTACAAAAGAAAACAAGTGTAATCAATGCTCTAGGTAAATCTAATTGAACTTTAACTTGAACAATATGTAAAATTGGAAATTTGTATTGGAAAAAAACTAAACCAAGGGTTGGAGTACACCTGAAATGTTGAAATATAAAGGGGTACAAATTTTTCCTTCTTTTGGACTTGTTTCTTGGGAGTGGTTGGAATATATGAAGGATTTGGGCATCATGTCACCAAACTAGGTATTAGATTATCCCGAGTGCTAAACTTTGGATTTAGGCATCATGTCATTTGATTAGGGAAAGTGTATTGAGAGAGATCATAGGATTTTCCTCCAATAGTTAATGGTTCCTATATGACACGAGAAAATCAACACATGACCTTCTTCACACCCGACATCTTGAGGTCATGCCGAGACAACCAAGTGTAGAATGGGAGTGGATGTGAGTGTGGTAATGGTGATCAATATAATTAGGAAATCTTATGTCTTGACACGTAATATAGGGATATGTGAGTCTAAGATGAAGAATGCTCTCCCAACCTAAAGTGGTGTGATGGCTCGAGTGCGATATAATAGCTTCTCGAGAGATTCCAATCGATATGAGATCTTCCTACATTATGTTTATTAATTGTTGAACACGCGTAAAGTGAACAATGGGTGCCTCATATGGATTTAAAAACAAGGTCATGGAAGTGAGAACGAGAGACATAGTGAAACCATAGGGATTGTGGGTTATTTTCTAGTCTGGTCCAGAAGGTATTAGCTTTGATCGCTGCTATGTTCGAGTAAGGAAAGTTGCACAATAATGTTAGGTGGAAATAGTGAAGATCACGAATACTAATGTACACAAACTAGTGTAAATTCCTAATTGGTTAGCAGGCCCATTAGGTTGTGGGACTTGAGGATCACAACCAAAGACTCGTGGAGGTTATGGCCCTTGTATGGTCATACATGTAATCAAACCCTATTGCTAAGAGTAGTCCAATAATCATAGGCTTGATTAGTAGTGATGTTTAGCATGTTTATTTGTTCTATTTTCTCAAAGAAATGTAGTAGGTGTGCGTAAAGATCGTTAACGTAAACTTGTATCAATGTCAGTTATCAATTCCAACCCATTGGGTATGGGACTAAGGGATCACAATTGTACATCTTTTCTTATTATGGACTGTTAATGGTCATGTGGAATGAATTGAGATGATTTCAATAAGAAAAATAACTATCAAAGGAAAATCTAATATATGTTTTTATTTTCACAATATATCAAAGAAAAACAATGGAAGAAAACTAATCTCATAAAAGTAAAATTTTTTATCTTTTCTAGATTTTAAGTAGTACGTTCTAATCTAATAAATAAACTAAATACAAGGAATCATCCTTATGTAGCTAGTAATTTGTGCAAATATGTGAATCGAATATAAAAAAATAACCTAATCTAGTTAAACCATTCAAATCCTACCTCAAAGATGAAGAACAAATCATGACCGTGAAAGAGATATTGTTTGCCACAACTTCCTCGGTAATGTCAGAGAGCAAAATTTATAATAATTTGATCTACTTGTAATTTCCTAATCAATTGAAACAGACAATTTTTCTACTCTATTTAACATGTAATTGGAACTAATGATTCAAAATTGACAATTTTGCAAATGAAGGAAACGAACAAGTAATTCCAACCTGGATAAACAAGAACTTTGGAAAATCTAGTTATATTTGTTTATGTCCCCTTAGTTTGATCATTTATTTATTTGTGTGTTCATATGAGTCCAAGGAATTGGGAATGCAAGAACATCAGAAAAAGAATACGCTTGAGAAATGGTAGCTTCAAGGCATTTTGGTTGTAATGTAAGTGGTAAGAGAGATAGCACAAGAGATGTGAGCTTGGCCATGCAATTCCTAACAGGATTTTGGTAGCAATACAATGCAAGATACATAAAACTTATCAGCCTTTTGCTTGAAAAAAAAAGCATGGAATATATAAGAATTGGGGTTGGGATGTGCCTTCATGCAAAAGGCAAGAAGAGGTGGTTCTAACTACCTAAAGCACATGCAAAATAGAAGAGGAAGGAGAACCAAGCAATCAAAACTATTTTTAGACAAATCAATTCACAGATGCATCCTAAAAGTGAAGTTAAGTGAATCATCGCATGTTAAAAACACGCATGACAGAATCTAAAAAAATTGATCAAGATCACCTCCTGCACATGGTGGTGATTGCATGACTATTTCCCTTCTTGGGTGGTGGTTTTGGAACTGCCGCCGGGTAGGTGGCGATCTTGACACTAAAGGCCAAAACATTCACGAAAGAAGCGGTGAAGCTGGAAGAAAAGTGCGGGAAGGCTAAGTAAGGATGTCTATGCTACAAATATATATTGCGAATGGGTTTCGGAGCTCAAACACATTCTTGAAAGGAATTGAATCATCATTGTAGAAATTTGTAACCATTTTTGACAATGTAGAACATGCAATTTCGGTGCGCATCTGTTCCCCATAGATAAGTTCCATTGTAGATTATCAAAAACCTGATTTGTAACTTACCTTAGGTGACACATTTTCTAGGCATATTTTTATCCTACATATTCCCTATACCACTTCCTTATTTGTTCCTTATTTAGTTCCTAAGTTCCTTTTAGTAATTGATTGCAATATAAAATTGACTATGTAAGTCCTAAAACTAGAGAAGATTGTAATTATGCAACTACTAAAAAATTCTCTCGTAATTATTTTTTCCCTGAAATGTTGAAAGAGAAAGGGGTAGAAATTTTTCCTGCTTGTAGAATTTTTTCTTAGGAGCTGGTTATAATAATATGAATGATTTTGGCATCATGCAACCAAACTAGGTATTAGATTGTCCGACGCTAAACTTCAGATTTTTTCCATACATATCTATATCTTGCGTATATACCCTAGGTACCACTTCCTTATTTGTTCCTTCTTTAGTTCTTGAGTTAGTACTTTGTGACATGCCACTAATTTTAGTTCTTTTTAATAATTGATTGCAATCTAAAATTGACTATGTAAGTATTAAAACTAGAGAATATTTTAACTATGCCATTGCTAAAAATTCTCTCAGTAATTATTTTTTCACTAGGCTAGGAGTGCCAAGGTAGGACACTATACCCCACCGTTCATGTATGTAACACCTTGGATAAAAGCTGTTATATTTCTCTTTGCATTACAAGCGTTGGCATGTGATTTTCTTAAATGAGGTGTGTTTCCTTGATCGGTTGAAAATCATGCTTGTTATGGATAAATCATCTTTTCTCTTAGGTTTTTAGAGTTGCAAACTTATCTCTTTTGACTGACTCATCCTTGGATCAATTTTAGTGATCCAAGGAATGTTTTAAATCTTCTTAATAGACTAAATGGTAAACTGACATTCATTGGTTAAAATACATAATGGACTAAACTTGTGTTTGTTGCAAATTCTTTATTATCTTGAAAGATCATGCCTGCATTCGTTGTGTGTTGTGCTCGGCTCTTCTTGATTGACCTTTGCAGGGTGCTTAATGGCGTTAAGGGAAATAGAAACTTGCTTCAGGATTCTTGAGAAAGAGAGAATATAACGTGTCCTATATCTAATAAGGTCTATCCTAATGGGATTCAAGACTTAGGTAAATTTTCCTAACTCTTTCTATGCCACTCTATGTGGGATGACATCCTAACCTAAGTTGTTAATACTAAGTTAGTATGTAGGGAAATAACCTAAGGGATGCTAAGTTATTTCTAACCTATTGCCTAATACTATTTGGTTAAGCTATGTCCTAACCTAAGGTGGCAATCTATTTGATTAAAGGTTATATCCTAAGGTTATAATTTTAAATTAACCTAAGATCTAACCTAAGAAAATTGTATCTATCCTAAACTAATGGGGTATGAAAGGGAACCTAAGGGTCGATTGGTAAGTGGGAGCTAAGCGGCGGTTCCTAAGCTTTTAATGAGATGTGATTTTGATTTGATTTGGTATTAAGGCATGGAAGTACTGCCAGTTTGGTAGGGGCTAGTTAAATTTTAGCGGGGCTTACGTGGAGGCTTCGCTAAGTATGGAATTACATGTTGGATTGGGATTGGCATCCGCTAGTTTTGGGAGGTGGTGGCAAGGAGAGATAAGCGGGAGAATAAGGAGTTATGGCATTAATGAATCTTAGTTTTTGTGTGCAAATCATCTTGGAAACTTGAGAGGTGGGTTTGTGAGAGGTTGTTTGGTTTTGCATGCATCACGTATTTTGTTCTGCATTGAGCTATCTGGTTCCTTGAACCAGCAGTTTGACTTCTTCTTTTTCTTGGCTATTTTTGGTTTCTCTAGCCTATTTTCAATCAGAGGAATGTATAAGAGGCATTGTGGAAAAAGATTATTGTTGGTTGATCTTTCTTAGAGAAGAAGAGGTGTTGGAAACTCAGCTGGAAGTCTTCTTCGAATTAAGAAAGGAACTATCGGGCATGATAGGATCTACCCATTAATATTACTTGTTTTCTTCTAAATGATTCATTAAAACAACTCTATTCACTATAAATATTTTTATACATGATGTATCCGGTTGATTACTTGCATGATTTCATGAAATCTATGTGGTTTTTAGAATGTGAATCCTTTGCTGTTAATGATACTAATTGGGAACTTTATCTTTACTAATTATTAGAGGTATTCATGTGAATTTGTATTTGAAGATCTGTAGCTTGTATTGAAGCTTATTCTTACATTCGAGACTAATGTTGAATGGTGGCTTGTTACTTGTTTGGTTTTGAATCTATGTTTAGTCTTGTTTTTCATGAGCTTGAAATGGAGCTTTGTAGTTGTCCTAAGGTTCTATTGAAGCTTCAGGATTTGATATGAGATTTTGTCGGGACTTTGTGTTGGTGTTTGACCTGAGTTTGAACTTGGTGTAGTTGAATTTTGTTGAATCTTCATATTCAACAATGCATGTACTCATATTCAGATTCTTTATGAATGTTGAACTTACTGTTGAGTTGTTGAGTTTTGTTCTGTACTTATGTTCTGAACTAGAATTTTATTCTCATTTAAGGATTTGAGAATACTTGGACTCATATTAGAGCATTGGTGTTTTGGTTTTGAGCTCATATTTAGGGCTTCGTGTTTCTTATAGGCTCGTATTTGATCTTGTGTTTGTCTGATCCGATGTTAGAGCCTTGTAAAGTCTGAACTTATGTTCAAAGCTCATATTCGACACTGTACAGGTATTTCATTATTGCGTGTTCTGGATTTATGTTGGAATCAACGTGTTTACCTATATTATGAGTTGGGTTTGGTTGATATTTGATTTTGAAAAGCTTTATTCTCTTTATAGACTATCTCGACGACAGGCTTGAGAGTTTAGTTTTGGTTTGAAGCCAATCTGGTAATCTCCTTTGTGTCACTCCTTGAGTGTGATTGGTTTTTTTACTTCGACCTTTAAACTATACAACCTTCTTTGAACTCGACAGGTGAGAGAAATTGAAGTTTAACCTATCCTTCTCTCGCCTCGGAGCTAAACCATGTCTTGCGAAAAGCTTGACTATTTTGTTCTTAATATTATAAGGGGACGGGAATTATGTCTTGTAATGGGTTTGGTTGGTCTTTTGATCATTTAGAATAGTTGAATAAAGTTTGATGTTATGGGAATGATGTATTACTCTCTTTGGACCTTCTTAATTGGTTTCTTGGGTTTTTGGAAGTTGAATTTAAAACCTAGAATATTGAATCTTGTTTAAAGTATGTATATATATATATATATTATCTTTGTTTAGATAATTTTGTATATTTTTTCTTGTTTGGGACATGAACTACATACTTCTTGTATCAAGCTATTAAAGCCGTGTAATAAGAATTCAATTCTTGAGTTTGCAATTCCTTCTGCACTTGTATATCTTCTCTGTTTGTGGATTCTTATTCCTTGAGGGGATCATAGAATGAATCTCTCGGGTTTTAGGAAGAGAAATGAATATGAACCATGGGGACAATATACAGTTAGGGACTGTACTATGTATTTCTTTCTGAGATTTGAATTTGTACTTGAGCTTGGTGAATGGAAATAGGAAACCAGCTTGTTAGTTTTGATTGGAAAGTTGTAGTGTGCATACCTTTAACTAGGCATTCAGTTTTGTGTTCTCTTTTGGGAACTAAGTAAAGAATTTATAAGTTTAAATTAGATAAGGGATTTCATTTCATAGTATAAATGAAATGAAATATGGAATGGGTCTTTTCTGTTTGAGATCATTTTTATTGTGTATAACTTCATGACCTGAACTTCTCTTTAATTGACTCTCTTCTGAGATGGAAATTTCTTGTGGATTGGTTAAGAGATTTAGTTGCTAAAGTATAGCTTGGATTTGTGGGCAGTCTGGTTTCAGATCTTTGCATTATATCTACTAACAGATAGAAGTTAGTAAGGCTTTCTGTTAGATTGTTTTAAATCTGCTTGGATTGAATTGGGACTCTTGGTTAGATGTTGCCTCTTTATTTATGGAATCCTTATATTGATATCTTGGACTGAGGGTAGCATTGTGTGTACTAAACCTGATTCTATCCTTCAGATGAATTGTGTGCTGGGAATAAATATTTATTGATTCTCTTCTTTGTTATATAGAAAGATGAAGCATGTTATATCGAGTATATGTTGTCACTAACCTCTTTTGCTTCTTAGAAAAGATAAATGTGTATTTCTATTCATATGGAATTATGAAATAATTGAATGACAAGACTTGCTGACTTTTTAAAGTAATTGATAGGATCAATTAAATCTTGTGATATAATTCTGATGTTGCAGATTATATTATGCTCTTGTCTTAAAAGTGAATTGATTATCTTAATTGTACTTCTTTCTTGACGTTATTACTTATGATTGTTTGTATGGTGTATACTAATTGTTTCATTAAAGCGAGTTGTTTAATGAAACAATTAGTGGAATGCACTTTACTTTAATGCTTAGTGCTTATCATGCTCATTTGATTGAACTGACCCTGCTAGCAATTTTGCAAATGTACATCATAAGTGGTAAAAGAAGACAAAAAAATTTCATGTTGTATTAGCTTATTTAATTCTAGATCTTATGTAAAGAGTTTTTTCGATTCATCCTGGTAGTGGACATCCCAACATCATTTGGCATTCTATTGAGTACAAGTTTCTGCAGAGACTTGGGTGGAAACATAAAAAAGGTGAGATGAAGACATTGCTGCCTGTAAGAAAGATGAAGTTCACAGTGTGAAAGTTTGATGATCCAAAGGAAAACATTCTTTTTCAAGATAGTGCGCTAGGCAACTACTTCCTCACATCAGAAAAATATGAAAACTTGCCACTCTTTATGGAAGAGGAAGAAGATCAAGTTTGGACAATGGAATTCGATGGTAGTCATTCTAGTGCAGGTTTGGGAGTGGGTGTAGTGTTGTACTCTCCTCTGGTGAATTGTATCCATTTTCCTACAAGCTATAATTCGATAATACAAATAATATGATAGAATATGAAGCTCTCATTTTAGGCATGAGTGTGGCTAAAGACATGGGAATCAAGAAGCTGAGATGCCGAGGTGATGCGGAAGTGATAGTAAAGCAAGTCTGGAAACAATACCAAGTGAAAAATCCAAGACTCGGCATTATAGAAACAGAGTATGGGACTGCATTGAATATTTCAATGCATTTTCCATCGAAGCTATCCCAAGAGAAAAGAACGAAAAGGCTGATTCTCTTGCAGTATCATATTCTCTAGTGATACCTCATCCTTCTTTTGGTAAAGATAAGGTGACCATAGAAATGGTGTTTAGGCCTAGTGTACCAGATAATGCAAATCATTGGAAAGTATTTAATGATGATAACTAAATTCTAGCATTTTTAGAACAAAGGGATAATTTCAATAACCTCTTCTTTGAAGGAAGTGAAAATCCACACCGTGAAGCGGTATCCAAAGAAGAGAAAGAAGGAATCGAAGGTATTGATAACGAAGGAGTGATAAAATTGAAAGGGAACAAGATTCCCAAGGGCCTAGTTTCTTTGGAAGACCTCTTTGACAAACACGATAGATTCATTCAAGAGAAAGAAAAAAATCTTCTCGGTGCCCAACTGATTTTGATAAGGAAAACATCAACACCCCAGAGAAACCAAGGATGGTCAATATTCGAAAATGTTTCTCTCCGAGGAGACCGAAGGTTTGTCACACTTCGCTCAAGAAATATTCAGACGTTTTGGCCTACTCTTATGATGAACTCAAATCCTTCCAACCAAAGGAAATACATCACTCGATTCCTTTGAAGCAAGATGCTAAGCCATTCAGAAAAATAAAGGCCATATAACCCAAAGGTTTTGATACCATCAAGGAGGAGGTAATGAAGATGCTCAATGCAAGAATCATCTTTCCCATCCACCATTCAACATGGGTGACTAACATCGTGCCAGTGCGGAAGAAGAATGGTGAAATAAGAATATGTGTAGATTTCTGCAACTTGAATCAAGCATCACTGAAAGACAATTATCCTCTCCCTATCATGGACCACATTTTGCAAGTAGTCACGGGATCCGAAATGCTCTCATTTCTTGACAGATTCTCAGGGTATAATCAAATCAAAGTGGCAGAGGAGGATCGTGCCAAGATAGCCTTCACTACGCCTTGGGGCACTTTTTGCCTACAGCAGAATGCCTTTTAGTCTAATCAATGCGGGAGCTACATTTCAAAGGGTGATGGATTTGGCCTTCAAATATCTAAAACATTGCATCGTCATATATCTTGATGATCTCACGGTATTTTCAAAGAAGAGGGGAGACCATATCCATCACTTAGAACAAGTACTTGCAAGGTGTAGAAAGCATGGCATATCACTAAATCCCAAGAAGTGCATTTTCGAGAGTTACGGAAGGCAAGTTATTAGGGCACATTGTGAACAAACATGGAGCACATATTGATCCTAAGAGAATACGAGCCATTCAAGCATTATCTCTACCCACAAGCAAGAAAGGAGTTCATTCATTCTTGAAAAGGTGAATTTTCTTCGTTGCTTTGTTCCTGAGTTTGCTGAATTAACAAAGCACATCACCACCATGATGAAACCACAGGTAAAATTCAAATGGAACAATGAAGGAAGGAAACATTTGAACAGATAAAAAATCCATTGCCAAAGCTCCAACTCTTGTGTCTCTAGATTTTAACAAAGAGTTCATCATGTATTGTTATGCATCAGAACATACCCTCTATTGTTCTTGTTCAGAAAAATGATGAAGGCATGGAAGCACCCATCGCTTTCATGAGTTGTCCATTGAAAAAGCACGAACTAAATTACAGCCAATTGGAGAAGCATGCTTATGCAGTGGTTAAGGCTGTAAAAAACTTTAGGTTCTATATCCTCAACTCTCATACAAAGTGGTGATGGTCCCCGATAGTGCAATCAAGTCCATCTTAACACAATAGGATCCTGGAGCAAAAAGAGGAAATTGGATTGCAAAGACTCAAGAGTATGACTTGGAGATCCAACCCTCCAATTTGTAAGGGGAAATGGTTTGTGTAGGTTAATTGTTGAGGATGAAACACTCAAAGCTCAACACGGTGAAGAGAATTGTGCTTGCCTAACTTGTTTGAAAACAACCCACATGTTCTCTTTGTATCCACTACTGATGAGTGGTATGTTGATATTGCCTATTATTTAACTTATGGAGAGTGCCCTCCTCATCTTGATTACAAGCAAAAGAGAACACTCAAGTTGAAGGCAACAAATTTTGTAATCTAGAATCACACGCTTTACAAAAGAGGCCTAGATGGATGCTTCCTCAGGTGCGTGGATAAAGAGCAACAAGCAAAATTGCTTAAAGCATACCATGACCAAGCATGTGGTGGGCATTTTCAGTGATGGTCACTACACACAAGATCCTCCGAGGAAGATATTATTGGCCCACCCTCTTTGCAGACACTCAAGATTGGGTTTCCAAATGTGAAGCATGCCAAACATTCATTGGGAAACCACAACTTGTGGCACTTCCACTCAGGCCAGTTGTTATTGAAGAACCATTTCAGCAGTGGGGACTAGACTTCATTAGTGTTATGAATCCTCACTCAAGTGCAGGGCACACCTACGTGCTCATGGCGATAGATTACTTCACCAAGTGGGTGGAAGCCATTCCCACCAAGCAAGCCAACACTAAGACAGTATGCAGCTTCATCAAGGAAAACATCATAATACATTTTGGAGTACCACAAAAGATTGTAGTAGACAATGCCACCTATTTCTCTTCAAGGGATTTGACCGAGTTTTGCTATGGTTACGGAATCTCTCTATCTCATTCATCAGACTACTACCCACAGGGAAATGGACAAGCCAAATCAAGCAATAAGAACATTGTGACCATTTTCTATAAACTTGTAGATGAGAACTAGAGGAACTAGCACAAAAATTTGTATGATGCATTGTGGGCAGACAACCTCACTCCAAAGAAGGTAATAGGTATGTCACCATTTCATTTGTTATAAGGAGTCGAGGTAGAAATCCCAATCACAATCAAGATGCCAGCTCTCAAGTTGTTGCAAGGAATAGAAGATGGTCAGTAAAAAGCATTCCATTGAAAAGAGGATCCTCTTTCTTGAGAAGCTAGAAGAAAATAGATCCCGAGTGGTGGACCGTATCAAAGAACACCAGTTAAAAGTAAAGAAATTTTTTGATAAGAAGTCAAAAGCAAGAGAGTTCAAAGTTGGAGACCTCATCTTTGGCTCATTATGGCTTGCTCCATTCCAGTTCGTGAATATTGTGGTAAGAATGTTTTTCTAATCTCATATTTGGATGGAACGCCATTGGAATTACCTAGCATGGGAAATACCTAAAATTGTATCATCAGTGAAAGTGAGTTGTCCCATGCCTTGTACTATAGGTGATTTCTAGGTGTGTTTCCCCTTTTTTGTGTTTCCTTTCCGTCTGTTTTGTGTGTGTGTGTTTGTACTTCCTTCTTCTAATATCTTCCTTTCTAAGAATTGTACATGACTCATCGAGAGGCCCAATGGATAAGGAACTGGTCAATGAACTATATGGTCTAAAATTGAGATTCTAGATTGCCATTCCATGTCTTCACTTCTATTGGTCCATTTCATTTCCCCAAGCTAGATCCAGCTGTTGTCATGCAAATGTGCAACAGGGAAATTGGAAGTTTCCAAGCACGACAACTATACCCCTATGCCAAAATTTTCATGCTTTATCATTCCTAGGCAACCCCAGCTCTATCCAATCAGTCCAAATTACCTCCCAACCAATTTTATATCATCCCCTAGGTGATTTAGGAAATTCCATTCATTCCCCTAGGTGATTTTAGGACTTCATTGAAAATGCAAATTTTGGGGAGTCACGGGAAGGGTTGTCGTTGGCCTTCCAGGACTGGATTGACCCCCTGGAGTAGAATGGAAGGGAAAAATTCAACATGGAGGTGAATGGAATACCTTATGACATAAAATAAATGATTTTGGAAGGTTTAGAGAAGTTTTTCAAGACTTGGAGTAGTCGAGTGAAAAATAGGGTTTATAAACCTAGACAATACACGAGCCTAAAGCAGCCACCTTTGGGATTCGTAAGAAGAAGATTCGAGAGCTACAAATGGAGTTGGAAGTAAAATGAAACATATTCAGAAATGGGATTCCAAGATCTACATGATAGTGAAATAATATTTTTCGCAACACCTTGGTGCATATGATTGGAAGGCAGTTTTCTCGTGCACAAGTGGAGTCCCAGATAAAAACTCCACTTTTCAGAGATCATATGGTCAAATTAAGAAATTATATCCACATAATTGGATTAAAAATTCCATTTCTAGTCAGGATCATATAAAATTTCACCAAGAACTTCCACCAGAGCTCAAGTTATCGCCTTCCAAGTTACCCTCTCAAAGGCAAGTTCAAGACTTAGTCATTTTTTCGAGAGGAACATGTCAACACCCTGGGATCCTGGTGGGATTTCATGTCCCCAACGTCCACGAGGTCAGGTACATAAACCCTTAGAAAATTTACCCAGCCCTCATGTGACCCTTGGGACCCTCATATGACCTCCAGACTTGACAAATCAACCCCAGTGTGCTTATTTGGAGCATGCCTTCCCGACATCGGATCGGGCGCCATGTGTCAGCTCCAGGACCACCGTGGAATTTTATTTCCCTTGTGCACCTGAGGTTGGGGACATCAGACCTTGGAAAATTCTCCCAGCCCCCATAGGGAGTCTTCGGACACCCATGTGACCTTCTTTCAACTCCCAAAGGTGCTTCAATGTAATTTCTCCTCTTCATTCCTTGCCATTGGATCAAACGCCATGTGTCATGCTCTTGAACACTATGGAATTTGATGTCCCTCACATCCCTGAGGTTAGGGACATCAAACATGGAAAAATTCACCCTAACTATAATATTTCATATCTTTTAAAAAATTTCCAAGTGCCGCTTTCTTCACTTCTAACTTCTAACACTTATGTGCACTCCATTCCTCCATTCTTCCTCTGCAACATTCTACCATCACTCCACCATTGTAAATGCTCATACCATCTAGACCAAAACACTGAAAAATATCTCATTGGTGACTTTTAGGTACGGAAGGATCTTTCATCAAAAAAAAGAAGGAGAAACGAAGAGCAAGAAGAAGAAAATGGTGAAAATCTCCATAACCTAAAAACAAATATCTAAAGAAATATTGCAAGTCGATGCATGAATCAAAGAACCATTTTTTCTTTTCATTCCTCTATCCAATACCATCGAGAAAGACAACTTCAAGCTCCCCCTCATGTGAAAAATCAGCCACAATTAATAAATCTCATTTTTGGCTCAACGAAGAAAGAAGTGGGATTTCCCGTCAAACCAGATTGCGGATTGAAGTAAGATCGCACATGATGCACCTGAAGAAAACCCCACATAAAAATATAAATTTCTTTATAAATGGACGAGAAAACCAAACCTTCAATTTTCGAGGTCCATTAATGGTTGCCGCGTACCTGCAGGCATCGCTAGGTCTGAAAACTAAAACTTTAAAATCTCTTGGACTATTAAGCGGGAGGACCTGAAATTGCGGTGGGAGGATATTGGGAAAAACCCATATCAAAAAACTTCATTCCATGTCAATCCAACTCCCAAAATCCAAATTTCTAAAAATAGCATGTCTACTACATAAGAACTGTTATTTTGGGAAAGTCAACAACAGAAGAACCTGTAGAGGAGACGAAGACATTGGAGGTAAACTACAATTGAATATTCACCAAAATAGTCATTTTTGGAACTTACTAAAAATAGTAAGTGGGCCCTCGAGCACCTGCTAAAAATAGAAATTTGATCCAGAAGGAACGAGGAACACAGGAGAGATAGGACTAAGTCATGACATCTAATTGAAGATCGGGGACTTGCTTTTTTCATACTTACTAAAAATAGTAAGTTGTTTTTTCAAATGGAGATATGAAGACAAAATGGATGGGTCGTGAAAGTAAGCCACACCCTTTGCTTGCAAGTATGATGTGGAAGATAGTGATGTCTTGTACATGGACCTAAACGACCTCAAGACTCGCATGATCTCCAAGGGTTGAAGGAGGATTGAGGACCCAGATATTCCAGTGGCTTGTTTGGCTGCTGCGGGACATCTAGTGTCTCGCAAAGTCTCGAGCTAGTCCTAGCCTGCTCCTTCCACTACAAGCTTGAGACGTGAACCATCCGAGCTGACAATGGTACAATGTTGGTGGTCATTAACCCTAGAACCATTTCAATCTCTCCAAATACCGACATCCCCCAACATGGTCATCATTTCCAAGGAAAGAGCCGTGCACGATTGGGAGACAATGGATTCATATGTCCAAGGGGTAGCACTCGGCTCGTGGTGAAACTGGAAGAAATCCTTCTAGGATTCCCAAGAATCTACCAAGGTGTGAGTTCGAGAAAGGTATTCTGATGTCATCACTCTCCTCAGTAGAGTAATGGGCAAAGCAAGCACAAGAGACTTCCAAGACTGGATGGGCCTTTTCATCCTGACATTGACAGAAGGGAAGCAGAGAATTGACTAGGGGCAGATCATCAATGACAATCTCCATCTACAACTTCTCCAAGTACCCATGACAAAGAAGTTCCACATGACTTCTTATCTAGTTTATCTCCTCAAGCTCACAATCATTCAAGGGATTGGATCTCACACGAACATTTCTTCCAAGGTACCTACATTCGAGAAACTTCCACAGTTGATATTAGAGGAGAGAAACAAGCATTTCACCCACGTGAATGATGCGTTCACCATGTACATGGTCCGAAGCTTGGAAGGGGATCTTGAAGCTAGGATGTCACCAAAAGTGGCATCCTTGATTAAGGAATATGGCTCGTACTTCATATAATTCTCAACATTCTCCTACATACGAGTCATTGGCTTCAACCAAGCTCCACTAAAACTACCCAAGTACCTTAGTGACCAGATTTTATTATTCAAACTCTGCAGGTAGATCACCCAAGTAAATAACAAGCTCAGCTCTATATCTCTAGGGGAGTTCACGTGCAAAATCTCAAATGACACATCCCACTTGGAGGCCGCTTTCGCACATCTGACTTTGCATTCTTGCATCACCAGGCCTAACTTTAACATCTGAGCAGATCTTGAATCCTTCTACATCCCAGAATTGTAACATGAGCCACAAGTTGAGGACTACTGGGCCAATTGTATTGATGAGTTCAAAGTATGTAAAAAAGATCACATGAGGATGACAACTAGCGAGATGAAGAAATTCAAGTTCTCTTGGTATGAAGACATCTTACATGATGATGGGATAGAGATGTATGATCTTGAGTACATAGCAGTCAAGATGTCCCCAATGCCCCAAATCAACTGGCACGTTCGTGAATCAGGAGATATGCTGGAGCGGACTGAAAAGGTGGTGAGGAGAATGAGGAACTAGTTTCAAAAGAAGAGGACTATGATCATTCGGTCATGAGGAATTTCTCCAAGCCTAAAGCAAGCTTCACATCATTCATCTTCAAAATTGGTGGAGGTAAATTCTAGCTCTAAATACTTTAGAGTGAGTTCAAAAAGGAAGGCCACGGAATTGAAAACTTCTCCCCATGAGAAGACATCCAAGAAATTCAGGAAGAAAAAGATTCATTGGCATCGCCGCAAGAGGAATATGTGATCCCAGTAATGCAGACAGAAAATCCTATAGCAAATGCACAAGTGAATAAGGAGTATATGACTCATGATCCTGTATCCAAGCCACTACAAAAGGTCTTGCATGTTACTGATTCCAACACTCCTCTCATTCAAGAATTACCTCCCAATTAGAACAAAGAGTGGTTGAGGCACTGTCATTGAACCTTAATCGATAAGATGTTTCCATGGATGTGGGAAATGATCATCCTCAACACTCGCATGGTGCAACAAGTAGTAGCTCCCGATATATCAGTAATTATCACATTGGCTAAAGAAAAAAGATCAAGAAAGATCGTGTAGACAACATCACGATTCTACAGTGAGGAGACAGGTAATCAGTATATTGAAGTAGCTCAGCCAAAAGTAATCAAGCCAGTGGATGAGATGACACTAGCTGACTATGAGATGAGCACGATACATTGGGACTAGCTACTCATGAGGGAGATTTACACATATTCCAACAATCTTACGCTCACATGATGGCAAGGAATAAATAATACAAAGAGAAGATAAAGGGACTAGAGGAGCAAGTGAAAACTCTTTCATCTTATGTGCAACACTTGGTGGAACCAGAGCACTCGTAACACTTCCTATCGAGAAAGTGGTTCCCCTCAAAGCAGCTTCAATCTAGAATCCATCAAGAACACACGATTTCATGATGTAGGGATGAGAAAATAAATAATGGATCGATTCAATCTCCGAAAAGGGAATTCAGCGCTTCAAGAGGTAGTCAAGCTCTTTGCATACATGTGCACCACCGTCAAGTAACATGAGCACTTAAAAAGATGTGGGGAAAGAAAGATATTATTGGGAACCTTTGGGACCAATAAGAGTGAGATGAGATACACCCATCATCAGAATTGATTGATAAAAAGGTTTTGGAACTCCCTGTAGAAGACTTGACACGTGTATGGGTGAGGGCCCTGGCAATCAGATTTGAAGCAATCAATCGGGCCTTCACAAAGCTAGAGGAGAAAGAAGAAAAACATACAAGTTTCAGGATAACATAAATCGAAAGTTCAAAAACTTGGAGTACCTGCAATGAGTGAAGACTCAACACTGATGAGTTGTTCAAGCCCTTTCAAAGAATACATCAAGAAAGGGGTGGGCAACCCATTGTCCTTCACTAAGGATACCCTCAACTTCTTCTCAGAAATCCAATCCTCCATTGCACTTATCATAGAAAAGCATTCATCATGGTTTGGGAAGTGCAAGGATGTCAACAATATGACCAATGGATGGATGAAACCTTGAGCTGCATTCGTATCCCTCATGCCGACAAAGTAGAACCAAGTAGTGACTCGTTTCAACCAGGAGTTTGGAAAGATAGAAGCCTTCTCAGGATCACAAAGTGGAGAGCAGTCAGAGAACGGAGCTAAGTCCACCACAACAGCTCATCCTTTAGCATAATCCTTCTTCTTCTTCCTCTTCTTTCTCTTTCTTTCTCTTCTCATACAACACCCTCTCTCCTCAATGTTATATTTTTACGTTGAGAGTTGCACTTTTTGATATGACTTAAGTGACTTCAGAAATGTAATGTAAATTTAAGTCACCTTGCTATTATAAAAGGGAATTAAGTATTTAAAAAGGAATATGAACAGTCTTAAGTCACATTAAGGTATTCGAAAAGTCACCAAGAAGATGAAAAGTTTTCCTCCTCTTCTATAAATTGTAACAAGCTCCTCATTTGAAGGTCTTCTGAATTTTGCTTCTTAGATGTTGGAGCTATTTTTTGTGAATTCATGAGAGAGTTATCCTTGTGAAGAGAGAAAGAGATAGCAAGTTTCTTCCATTTCTCCTATTAAAAATGTCTTCTACTTCTCACACTATGTGCAAATTCTTCTTGAGCTTCAATAAAGGAAGAAGGAATTTTAGCCTCTTTGATTGAGGAGTTTGTTGGTACTTTGTGCCCATTAAGCTTCATTTGGTCTTGTAGCTATTACGTAGATTTGTTTTCTTCTATATTCAAGTGCATGTAATGAAACTTCTGGCTGGTGTATGCAATTCTCTGATTTTCTACTTACAAAGCATTAGTTTTTCTTTTCTAATTTTCCCATTCCCTTTCCCTCCTTCCTAGCAAAGTCATCTCTTACAGGGTATATGCAAGAAATTGTTATAGGGTTAGTGGAGTGCCCCTGTTGGATCCCGACCAAAAATCCACTAGGATAAAACTCACATTTCACGCATGCATGCACATACGGCGATTCTTGCACCGGTTAAGTAGAGGGACTTAGACTCCCAAAGCGTTGGCAAGATAACCACCAATTTTCCCAGGACAAATTTTTCGCCAATAGGACTATACTGCATGCATTTATTTTTTAGATTTGAATTTGTACTTGAGCTTGGTGAATGGAAATAGGAAACCGTTTTTTAGTTTTGATTGGAAAGTTGCAATGTGCATACCTTTAATCGGGCATTCATTTTTGTGTTCTCTTTTGGGAACTAAGTAAATAATTTATAAGTTTTAATTAGATAAGGGATTTCATTTCATAGTATAAATGAAATGAATTATGGATTGGGTCCTTTTCTATTTGAGATCCTTTTTATGTTGACTGTATAAGTTCATAGACTGAACTTCTCTTTAATTGACTCTCTCTGAGATGGAAATTTCTTGTGGATTGGTTAAGAGATTTAGTTGCTAAGTATAGCTTGGATTTGTGGGCAGTCTGGTTTCAAATCTTTGCATTATATCTACTAACAGATAGAAGTTAGTAAGGATTTCTGTTAGACTATTTTAAATCTGCTTGGATTGAATTGGGACTCTTGGTTAGATGTTGCCTCTTTATTTATGGACTCCTTATATTGATATCTTGGACTGAGGTAGTGTTGTGTGTACTAAACTTGATTCTTTCCTTTAGATGAATTTTTACGGGAATAAGTATTTATTGGTTCTCTTCTTTTGTTATATAGAAAGATGAAGCATACTATATGAGCTATGTTGTAACTAACTTCTTTTGCTTTGCTAAGAAAAGATAAATGTGTATTTCTATTCTTATGGAATTATGAAATAATTGAATGACAAGACTTGTTGACTATTTTAAAGTAATTGATAGGATCAATTAAATCTTGTGATATAATTTTGATGTTACAGATTATATTATGCTCTTTTCTTAAAAGTGAATTCAGATTCTCTTAATTGTACTTCTTTCTTGATGTTATTACTTATGATTGTTTGTATGATGTATATTAATTGTTTCATTAAAGCAGAGTTATTTAATGAAACAATTAGTGGAATGCACTTTACTTTAATGCTTAGTGCTTATCATGCTCAGTTCATCAAACTGACCCATGCTAGCAATTTTACAGATGGACATTGTAAGTGATAAAATAAGACAAGAAATTTCATGTTGTATTGGCTTATTTAATTTTGGATCTTATGTAAAGAGTTTTGATTCATTCTTGAGTTGTATTGAAAAAGAAAAGTTGTATTCTTTTGGAATAGAGGTTGTTTGTTATACAAGTATGCCTAAAATGCATAGTCTTGTAAATGTATAATTTTATAATGATGAATTGAAAGTTGGAGATTTACTTGTTTTTGTTGTGTAAATTATCTTGTATTTTATGAAGGAGATGGAAATCCTATCTTGATGATATTCTTCATATTTTTATATGCTTAATTTGGATAAACTTGATAAGTTAGATAAAGGGAATTAGTTCAATTTCCCTTATTAAGATGCAACTTGTTAAGTTGCATAAGATAACAATCTTTATCTAAACAATTCTAACATAGTAATGGAATGTGTAATGAATATGCAGTAAAACTATAGAAATTGTGAAAGATAAGAATGGTATGACAAACCCTAACACTTAATCAGGTAGAGGAAGACTCTTCCTCACTCAAAGGAATGTAATCTAAAGAATGGTGATATGATCGTTAATCATTAGACTTCATTTCCTATAAAGTATACTATAGTTGAACCTATTTTTTGGCTACACCTTCTTTGAATGGTTAAGTTACATTATAATGGAACTTATGATGTTTTTTCTTGAATCTACGGATATCTGTTTACTAAGCCAAGTAAAAAAAAATATAAAAATCAATCATAAGTTAAGAAAGTTATTTAATGACTAATTGAATCAAATATAGAAAATAAATTATGGAGTGTTGGATTAGGGTTTAGCATGGTTGTTATAATCTGTGTAATAATCTAAATTAATAAAGTATTAATAACCTCCTTGGGGTATGTACATTGTGATGAGGTAGTTTCTATAGGATGTTGGCACACACCAACTGCAGACTATACCTTTGAGAAGACAAGGGTTTTCTCAAGGATACAACATTGCAGTTGACATGTGGCAACACCCTTCTGCATTGATCATCTAGATCTACACACAAATAAGGACTTGAACTTAGTTTCTCTCTAGGTCAAGTTAGTAGCATGTTTAGGATAGGTAGTAGCTTTCAATGGCTCAGGGTACCTTGGCACATCCGTTTGACTTAGTTCAATTGAGTATGCCCATATACCCTAAGACATTGTGAGCGTCTTCCTATAATAAATTATGTTTCTAACCCGGACTAGGGTTAAACCTTGGGCAAGTGGACTAACGGTAGTCAGTAAATACCAATCTAGATAACATAAGAGTGAGGTGAAGGACGTATTCCAAAATGACGAGTATGCCATCTAGGAATATTAACATGAATAGTATGTTGAAAATCTTTGGCCAAAGTATCACAAGATGCTGGTTGTGTTATCCTATGTCACCTAGTTTAAAGCAATGTGATGTTAGATGAATATTGGTAACAAATATTTATATAGGTTCTTTAAATAGATCACTCAGGATCTGAAATAGGGTAGGAGAACAAAGTATACGTAGTATACATAAAGTATTCTATACTTTAAATTAACATGAGAGATCGGTTGGTAACCAAGTCATTACAAACTGCATATGGTTATATGTTATGAGATTTCTTGTACGGAATGTGCATTCTAAATGATGTTTTATGTAGACGCAGAGAACATTATGTTTCAAAAAATCCCTTGTTTCTTATATCTTAAAATGGGAATGTTACATCTTGGTATCAGAGATGAAGGTTGTAGCTCTTGGACCTAATATGTCCATAATTTGATGAAACTTAAATTTTCTTGTAATGAGAAAATGGTTAGAACAAGAGGAAATGTTACAAATAACCTTCTGCTTGAGGAAGGAGTAGTAACTACCCAAAAACTCAATGAGATCCTTTATGCCCTTTTGGACACAAGATATCATTTGGCTATACTTGAACAACAAGTAATGGGAAATGAGGAGGAAGAAGATGCTAAAAACAATAATCAACCACCTCTTGGGGACAATGCCAATGTAGGTTGTTGATAATAACAATGTGAACATACCTCATCATCTGGGAACAAAAGGCTAGGCTAGCAAATTGGTGAACTCGCTAATGATATAAAAGGATAAGTCCACCCAAGTTTGATAGCACCACATTAGGAGATGGGGATAAGAATTGGCTCAAGAAATGGAGAAATACTTTCCAATAAGGAATTTCTCAGAAGAAACAAAGATGATATGGGGAGCATATCATCTTTCCCATGAGGCATCTTCATGGTGGGACAGCCGTAAGGCTAAGTTAAACATTGATGAAATGAATATCACATGGGATCAATTTAAAGGTTACTTTTAGGCAATGTTAGCTTCCAAAACTTTACTATGATCAAAAATGACTGAATTCGAACTTAGCTCAAGGAAAGCTAATCAGTAATCGAGTATTGGGAGTAGTTTACTAAAATCCTCAAGTATGTACCTCGATACCAAACTCATGAGAAGTTCAGGATATGAAAATTCATCATGGCATTGAATCCCCTTATAGGAGGAGAGGTGGAAGTTCACAGCCAACCACGATGGAAGGGGTTGTTGAAAAGGCCATAAGGTAGGAACAGAAATTGAAGGCAATTTTTGCTCATAAGGAGGAAGTAAGGAAGAAAATTCCTAACTCCTCTTCATCATCTCTTGCACCTAAGAAAGGACCATGGAAGAAATTCAAAATGAAAAGTAAGTTTTCATCTGATACTAATAAGAAAGCAAAGCAACAAACAAATTTGTTGGTAATGCACAGAACAACTTTGTCAAGAACAATAATAATGGACATAAGTCCTATGGGGGTCAGAACGATAACTCTAGGGCTGGAAATAAACTCGAGCCTAGAAAGGGACCTATAGGAGGTTGTTATAACTGTGGTAAAGATCATTATGCAAATCAATGCCCTTTGAAAAAGGAAAATCGTAATTAGAACACAAGATGCACGCCGCAAGAGTATTGACAAGTATTTGAGAAATAGGCCACGCCTATAGAAGTTCGGGTAAGTTATTTGGTTTACCTATAACTATTCTTTTTGATACCGGAGCTACTGAATGTTTTATTTCTAGTAAATTAGCATCAAAACTAAAAAGAAAAGATGGAAACATGGATAAAACATGGACTGTATAGTATGGAAACAATGTTGTTCATACAGTTAGTATGTGTCTTTTTGGAGTAGTCCTTGATTTACCTAACTTTTCCACTAAAGTTGATCTTTATGTTACACCTTTAGGGTCTTATGATGTAATCATAGGTGTTAATTGGTTAGCAGAACATAAGGCTAAAGTGGACTATTTTGAAAAACACATTAGTTGTTTAGATGACCTACAGAAAATAATAGAGATTTAGGGTGTGAAACATGATATTTCTGTTAGAAAATTGTCAGCTATGCAACTTAAAAAGGCCAAAAATAAAGGTTGTACCTTATATGTAGTAAAAATTATAGAAATAATTGAAGAGAACAACGATGTCATGGAACGATATCCGCTATTACGAGACTTCAGTGACGTATTTTGGAAGAATTGCCAGGTCTTCCAACCAAAAGGGAGTTTGATTTCACAATTGAGATCAAGCCTGGAACCAAGCCTAATTCTAAACCACCATATTGAATGAATACTACGAGAATTAATAGAGCTTAAGGATCAGTTGCAGGAACTTTTGTCTAAAGGTTTGATTAGACTAAGTGTTTCACCTTGGGAGCCCTTGTAATTTTTGTGAAAAGAAGGATGGAACACTTAGATTGTGCATTGATTACAAAATGTTAAACAAAGCAACAATCAAGAATAGATACCCACTCCTAAGGATTGATGATCTATTTGATCGATGCATGGAGCATCGGTATATTAAAAGATATATCTTTGATTTGGATATCATCAATTACAGATTAAGGATGAGAACATTCATAAAATAGTGTTCAAAACAAGGTATGGACATTATGAGTTCACGGTTTTACCTTTTGGATTAACAAATGCACCTGCAACATTTATGAACTTAATGAATAATATCTTTCAAGAATACTTGGAAAAATTTGTTCTCGTATTCTTGGACGAAATTCTCATATATTCTAAAATTATTGAGGAACATCATGAGCATTTGAAGATAGTTTTGGAAATTTTAAGAAAGAGACGGTTATATGGTAAGCTATCTAAATGTTCTTTCTATGACACAAAAGTACACTATTTGGGACATGTAATAAGTAAGAAAGGAATTGTTGTAGATCCTTCAAAAATTGTAGCTATAACTGAGTGGCCTGCACTAAAGAATGTACATGAAGTTAGAAGCTTCATGGGGCTTGTTGGCTACTATAGAAAATTTGTAAAAGATTTTTCTAAGGTGGTTGCACCAATAACTTCTTTACAAAAGAAGGATAAAAATTTTTTTTGGAGTGAGAAATGTGAAATTGCATTCAAAAATTTGAAGGAACAGTTAACTTTAGCACCTATTCTAGCAGTACCAGATCCTAATGGAGATTTTATGGTGGTAACTGATGCATCTAGTGAAGTTCTAGGAGGTATTTTGTTACAAAATGATCATGTCATAGCTTACGAAAGTAGAAAACTAAAGTTACATGAGTTGAATTATGCTCCACATGATTTATAGCTTGTTACCATTGTGCATGTACGCATCGCAAGTTTGGAGGCATTACCTACTTGGTAAACCTTTTAAATTGA
Source organism: Taxus wallichiana var. yunnanensis (assembly GCA_018340775.1). Classification (NCBI taxonomy): domain Eukaryota; kingdom Viridiplantae; phylum Streptophyta; class Pinopsida; order Cupressales; family Taxaceae; genus Taxus; species Taxus wallichiana. The sequence continues at coordinate 750,586,638 of CM031242.1, forward strand.
AAACTAATCATCTTGGGCTGAAGTATATCTTCACTCAGCCAAATCTTAATGCAAGACAATGAAGGTGGTTAGATTTTTTGTCTCAATATGATTTTGACATCAATTATATCAAGGGTAAAAAAATAGAGTGATTGGCACTCTAAGTCGTAGGAAGCACATTTCGGGCTTATAACATTGAGAACTCAATTTAAAGATGAAGTAAAAAGTGTTATGGAATCTGATTCTTACTTTCAAAGCAAGTAAAGATACGCGTTTCTGCAGATCCTAGTGATCTGAGGTATAAAGGTTTTCACTTCGATAATGAAGGAATCTTAAGATTTGAAAATAGGGTATACATACCTTTGCTAAATGATTTAAGAAATAAATTGTTAGTAGAATTTCACAACTCACCTTTTTCTAGACACCCTGGTATTACAAAGATGCTTGCTGATATAAAACAATAATATTTTTGGAAGGGAATGAAAAAGGATGTTATAGATTTTTTGACACATTGCCTTGAATGTCAACATGTTAAAGTGGAACATATGCACCCAGCCAGTTTATTGTATCCTCATAGCATACCATAGTATAAATGGAAAGTGATAAGCATGGAATTTGTACAAGGGTTGCCTATGTCAAGAAATAAATATGATGTTATTTTAGTAGTTGTGGATAAACTAACAAAGGTAGCACATTATATTTTGGTAATCGAAGGATGATTCTCTGTGTTAGCTAAAATATTTCTACACAAAAAATTTAGACTACATGGAGTACCTAAATTAATCATATCTAGATAGAGACCCTAGAATGACGTAAAGGTTTTGGAAAACACTTAATGTAGCTCTAGGAACTAAGTTGAATTTCAGTTTTGCGTATCATCTGGAAACAGATGGACAGACTGAAAGAGTTAATCAATTTTTAGAGGAAATGTTACGAATGTATTGTATGGATTAGCATTATAAATGGGAAGAGTACCTCCCATTAGTTTAATTTGCATATAATAATACATATCATGCTTCTCTAACAATGACACCTTTCAAGAATTATACAGAAGAAAATGTAGAACCCCTGTTAGTTGGGACAACATTGAGGATAGAGAGGTAATTGGACTGAAATTCTCACTGAAATGGAAAAACAAATTAAAATGATTCATGAGTGCTTGAAAGAAAGCAGATAGGCAAAAGAGTTATGCTAATTTAAAGTAGGTTGATAGGAAATTTGAACTTGGCGATAAAGTATTTCTTTAAGTTAAACTGAAAAAGATCTCTATAACTTTTGGCAAGTCCGCCAAGTTATCACCTCGTTATGTGGCACTGTTGAGATAGTTAAAGTAATCAACCCTGTATCTTACCATTTAGCATTACCTCTTGCTTTGTCACAAATGTATGATGTTTTCCATATTTATTTGCTTAATAAATATGTTTCAAATTTATCACATGTGTTAAATTGGAATTCCTTGCAGGTCCAAGACCCAGGAATAATCGTGGTTAAACCCATACGAGTGCTGGAAACTCACCAGTTGCATTTGAGAAATCGTGAGATAAGTCAATGTAAGGTCTAGTGGGACCAGTTTAATGAAGAAAGTGCAACTTGGGAAAACCTGGACGATATGAAAACTACTTTTCCATATTTATTTGATCAAAATTGACTATGATGACTGATAAAAATTTGTGATTTTATCTTTATATGTCAATAAGTCTACCGGTTATGAATAGACAACTATTTGTTTTTGAATAAACAACTATGTGAATGCTGATTTCTAGAACTTTAAATTCGAGATATTGTTGCAAACATATGTTATGAAAGTGAATAAATTGATTATTCTAAAATCAATGATTAAAATGAGATAATCATTGGGATGATTATTCTTTTTAGGAGGGAAGTATGTAACACCTTGAATAAACTGTTATATTTCTCTTTGCATTACAAGTGTTGGCATGTGATTTTCTTAAATGAGGTGTGTTTCCTTGATAGGTTGAAAATCATGCTTGTTATGGATAAATCATCTCTGCTCTTGGATACAATGGACTAAAATGATATGGCTTTCAGGAATCCATTTTCACTTCTTATTGATAAGTTGCAATCAGATTTTTAGAGTTACAAACTTATCTCTTTTGACTAACTCATCCTTGGATCAATTTTAGTGATCCAAGGAATGTTTTAAATCTTCTTAATAGATTGAATGGTAAACTGACATTCATTGGTTAAAATACATCATGGACTAAACTTGTGTTTGTTGAAAATTATCTATTATCTTAAAATATTGTGCACGATTACATTTGTGTGTTGTGCTTGGCTCTTCTTGATTGACCTTTGTAGGGCACTTAATGGCATTAAGGGAAATAGAAACCTGCTTCAAGATTCTTGAGAAAGAGAGAATATAACATGTCCTATATCTAATAAGGTCTATCCTAATGGGATTCGAGACTCAAGTAAATTTTCCTAACTCTTTCTATGTCACTCTACGTGGGATGACATCCTAACCTAAGTTGTTAATACTAACCTAAGGGATGATAAGTTATTTCTAACCTATTGCCTAATACTATTTGGTTAAGCTATGTCCTAACCTAAGGTGGCAATATATTTTATTAAAGGTTATATGCTAAGGTTATACTTTTAAATTAACCTAAGATCTAACCTAAGAAAATTGTATCTATCCTAAACTAATGGGTATGAAAGGGAACCTAAGGGTCGATTGGTAAGTGGGAGCTAAGTGGTGGTTCCTAAGATTTTAATGAGATGTGATTTTTATTTGATTTGGTATTAAGGCATGGAATTATTTCTAGTTTGGTAGCCAATTTAGTTAAATTTTAGTGGCGCTTACGTGGAGGCTCACTAAGTATGGAATTGTTGTTGGGGTGTGGAGCCTGTTTTTGGTCTTCTTGAATCAGTGTTGAAGTGTTGGAGCTCAAACGGTTAAGTTTGGAGTCTTCAGGAGCATTCTGCAGTTGTTTGCTATGACGTTGTTGTGCAGTCGTTGTGTTGTTGCTGCGACATTGTTGTTAACATGTTGTTAATTGGCTATTAATGTCGGGATTGTTTTTCCAGCCATGGGAAGTTGAAAGATCATGACTTTCAAACTTCTAGGGTTGGCTTTAGGACTTCTTAAGAGGATTTTAATCCTATAAATAGAGGTGTTAGGGTATCTTGAAGATATCTTGAGTGTTCAAGAGGTCTTGAGTCTTAATGATCAAGAGGTGATCAAGAGTGATCAAGGTTATGCAATTGGGTGTCAATTGGGAAGTTGAAATATCATGACTTTCAAACTTATAGGGTTGTATTTAGGACTTCTTAAGAGGATTTTAATCTTATAAATAGAGGTGTTAGTGTATCTTGAAGATATCTTGAGTGTTCAAGAGGTATTGAGTCTTAATGATCAACAAGTCATCAAGGTGATCATCACCGCTACCGAATACTACACAAGGCGGGATGAATCCATGCCACTCATCTCCATGAAAGCTAAGAAAATATGTGATTTCATCAATCACCACATCATATGTCACTTTGGTGTTCCTCATCACCGATAACGGAAATCAATTTAAAAACAAAACATTGTGAAAACTTTGCGAAACCTTCGGCATTTAGCTAAGTTTATCCTCACCTTATTACCCATAAACCAATGGCCAAGCTGAATCCACTAAGCAAAACCTTAAAAAAATTCTTATGAAAGTGGTTAATGATATTGGGAAGGATTGGAATATTCACATTCCTTTTTCCTGTGGGCATACCACACTAGTATTCACACTTCCTCTGCCACCACACCATTTTCTCTCGGTCCGTGGTACCGAGGCTATTCTACCTCTCGAAGTTTGGATTCCCTCACTCTGAATTTCTCTCTACGACATGCTCAATGATGATGACTTTCGTCAAGACCATTTAGCACAGCTTGAGTTATTAGACGAATGTCATCTTAACGCTCTTTATCACCTTCAAGTTTACGAAAACATATCAAACGTGTCCATGAATGAACCTTCATATGGTCGGTGACCTTGTCCTAAACAAAATCAACACGTAACCAAAGTAGAAAAATTAAATAGGAAAAATTTGCTCCTAATTGGCTTGGACCATACATTGTGACTCATACTTATGGATCAGGTTCTTATTGTTTATCTTCACTCGATGGTAAACTCGAACCAAAGCCCCTTGATGCCTCACATCTTTGATCATTCTATCGTTGACCTATAGTTCTACCTCACCTTTTACATCTTTCCATGCTCATCCCTTGAGCACTACTCACTTCCTACATCTCACCGATGACTAAAATGAATCATGTGAGTACTGTCACTTATTATCTTCTCTTGAATATGTGTACCGCAATGCGCACATAGCATGATTCTCATGGATACTTTTCATCTACCTTTAGATGAGATCCTATGGTCATTTCACCCTGATTTTTGAACAAGAATCCTATTCTTCATCTTGGTCTTGTCCATGACTTCAAAGACCCACATGGGACCTAACTCCTTGATTCAAAATTCTAACACAAAGATGACTCCCTCAAAAGGACATCTTCCTCTTAGCAATCGATGTTTTAAATAGACTGCTCCCTCGAAGGACAACTATGTAAAGCCAAAAAACACCAAAAAAAAGGGTAAAGGAAAAGAGAAGCGAGAGAATTTGAAGCTTCCCGCATCGATCAGCTTCACAAATACCTCAAGGAGTTAAATTCATCATCCCATATAGACTTCCTGCGTTGATCATTCTATCTCAAATACAATTTAAAATAGAGAAATTTTTAGTCATGGAATTGCCCATTGTGACCTTGGATCTCTTACCCAAAGAGCATGCCACTTCATACCATATAAAAATTAACTACCTTTCGCCCTTCTCACCATTCCCATTCCCATTTCCTACCGCATCAAGGACCTCTTCAAAACAAGACATTTGGTGATCATGTGACTACTTTTCATCTTAGAACAATCAATCATATAATGTCTTTTACGGTCTTATGTTCACCACCTCCTCCAAGGTATGATCTACTCGGTATGATCCTAACCAATCAGGTGGCTTTATTTCCTCCTCTTATCTTTTAAATGACGTTATTTGCGTTTTGATTACCTTATACGAGTGATTTGGTCCTTAACACTTACATTTGGGGTAATCTTTTTATTTTTCCATAATTGACATCACCTATATCACTTTACCTATAACCCCCCACCCAACACCTAATGGACCTAATCCCTCACAATGCCTAAAACCTACTAACTCGTTCTCATACCTCATCCTATTCTTCCCTAGCTCATGGGAGAACTACACTCACCTGAGGTCCCTTTTCACCGGGACTATGTAGGTAGCACTCCGAGGGCATGGGGCCCTTGGAGGTTAGTTCGGCCCTCTCTACCCTAACCAATCCATTTTTCATCTTTCTAAAATCACATTTTACCCCTACGTAGTTTCCTTTTTATATCATAGAATTGGAAATTAAACCACACTAACAACAAGTTGCAACGCATTTTATCATCAACACAACATACATTTATTATGACTACCATTTCTCTACCATCATCATGAATATATTATAACACATCTCACAAATGAAACATTTTATCATTCATTGCACAAAATACCGAATCACAACTTCCACTACTTTAAACACAACCACCCTATGACCTGACTTGATCCATGCCTAAACCAACCTGACTCGATCCATGCCTAAACCAACCTGACTCGATCCATGCCTAAACCGACCTGACTCCATCATGCCTAACTCACCTAATTTCCATCCATATCACAACAACAAATCAAAAGTCTCAGCAAAACACCAACAAATCAAGCATCTCACGTATCTCATCATATAAATAAATATGTATCTCAATACAATGTACACAGGATATCCAATCATGTCCATCATCTCAAAATCATTGGCATGTAGGATGATACTCAATATAGAATATCTTGGCACATAGGCCGGTCTCATACACAATAAAATAATAAACCAATACAAAATCTCTTGACACTTGAGCCCATATATGCTCAAAAATACAAAAACTCTCATACATCCTCATTATCTTCAGACTTTGTTATCTCATTTTAGTGATTCTAGCTAAAATTAAGATAACCATAGAATTTTTTGAAAAAATCTCCTAAAATTCCCTTTTGAGGAGATTTTCAGTTTTCGGGTTTCAACAACATGAAAACATGTTTTTTACATGCTATATGCAAATTGTTTCCCGAAACCCGAAACCTAAAAAAGTTAGTATTTCAGGTTTTGGAACTCATGAACATCGGAACATGACTTGCAAAAATCATGCTACATGTCGCTTGACTTCTGAAACCCAAAATCTAATATGTTCCTTTGTGTGGGTTTTGGAACCTTGGAACATCCAAACATCTCATGTTTCATGTCGTTTGTTTCCCGAAACCCGAAACCCAAATTGATAGCTAATCCTTTGTATCGAGTTTTCGGGCACTCCAAGCATGATGACATGGCATTAACTCTGAGTTTTGGGTAGTTGGAACATGTGTCGGTGAAGTGTCATAAATACTATGGTTTTATAAATAGCCCAATTTTACACATCATTTTTTGGTTGTAATTTTCTGCGTGGTTTTTTTATTCTTTTGCTGCTGCAACCTGCAAACCTGATCGAGCTTCTTGATCAATTGTGTGCTCTGTTTTCTATTTATTTTCAAGATTACTAAAGGTATTTTACTTTTCTTTCCAATTTAAGGTCTTTTGGATTCATTTTTAAAATATTCTTTTGATGTTCTCCATCCTTTCCTATTTTTCCTCTAGGTTTAGGGTTTTAGGTTGTTTTCTTCATTTTATGTTGTATTCCATTGAAATTTCTTGTTTGGAATTCACCCCTAGGGTGTTTCTTTATTTTATCCCATGGAATATACCCTATTGATTATTGAAAAAACCTAAAAATCCTAACTGGTGAAAACGACAAGAATTTTGCATGTCCTGACACCTCAAAAACCTGATTCCTTTATTTTCGGGTTTTGCAGGGTGTTCAACATCTCCTTAGTTCCACCAGTGTATCAGGTTTTATCAAGTGTTGGACATCCATCAACCTCCGACATACACTTTGTAGTGTATCAGGTTTCTTTGAGTGTTCGACATCCTCTGATTTCTGTCAGTGCATCGGGTTTCACCAAGTGTCTAACATCTACTAAGTTCCGACACTCTCTGCAGTCTATCGGGTTTTGTGAAGTGTTTGACAAGACCTTATTTCGACATACATTCTAGTGTGTCGGGTTTCATCAGGTGCTTTACAAGTCCTAAAATCTAGATAGTGTGGCGGGTCTGTGGGGTTGCTTAACAAGCTTCCAAGTCCGATTGTTTAGATAGGAGTTTTCTAGGCATTCTTTCTTCAAGGATTTCTCATGTTGGATCCTGGATCATCTAAAGATAAGTCAGATAGGTCGGGAAGATGAAATACAAGTATCAGAAAATGGAATCCCCCTCCTACATAGATTGTAATTATGACATCCGAGATACGGAGCTTCAGTAACATTGACATGGAGGATTTTTGGAACAAAACCAAGGATTCTTCTCAGAGTCCCTAGATGAAGTCAATAACCAATAGTGGCCTCCCTCTTGCAACAGGATTCCCAATGTCTACTCAATGCCCTAAGTTCATTTTGGCATGTGCTTCCAATTATGACTCGGACTCTCGCTCAGTGAAAAATCAAGTAGGAGAAGTCATAGTGAAGTTAGACGGGGTTACTTTGATGACCTCTTAAGATTACCCAACTTTCAGGAATATGTTGACGTAGATCTTAAGTCAACATAGAAATCTTGGGACAAAGATCAAGAAGACTGCATTAGGCATGTGAATAAAAAGTTCTTGATCAAGGCCAAGCCAGCCATCTCAAGGTTTCCAAGTTTTTCCCTAAGAGTGATTTCATCCTTGAAATCAACGACATCATCACCTTGCTAAGTCGAGTATTTGGACTCCCTGAGTCAAGGGAATTCCAAGGATGGATGTATCAATTCATGGTTATTATGAAGAAGAATGAACAAGGGATCGATTGGAGCAGTCTCATAAGTGATGAGATTGATTCCCAAATGAAGGTAGTCTGACTACGGGAAAATCTATATGTCATCGTATGTCACCTATGCAGCAGTTGGCATGAGAAATTATCTAGGGTTGGATGTAAAAGGAGATAGGGTAACAGAACACATATATCGGTATTTCCGCTAGCTGACAATGAAAGGTTCCATAGATTAGTTCAGAAGAGTGAACAATGCTTTATTTTATGAAAATATCTGCAGGATGAACCATGATCTAAGGAAAATAAGGTCTCTCGACAAAGCATGGGCCAAGTATCAAAATGTGGTTGTATCTTCTTGTAGTTCAAGAATTTCACATACCTTTAGGTGGTCATGTACCCAGTGATCCTTTTTCGATTGCCCAGATTCCCAGGTGATAAGTTGATCCTAATGGATTTGGTAAGACAATTGTTGGATTTCCACAAATTCCAACAAAGCAAACACAAGGTTGTTGTATCCTTCCCTATTTCCATCGGAAGGTACACATGCTCGATGGTGGTCAAAGCTAAGAATGTGGTGCATGAGCTTCAGGACAAGTTGAAGAAGCACATGAAGCACAGAGATGGATTTGATTTCCGAGGAGTCCTTAAATCATACGGGACTTTATATCTACATGTTCCTAGCTTAGAAGATATTTGGGTTGATCTTCGGGATGAGGTTACCATCCAAGAAAGGACAATAGTAGGTTGAAATTGAAGAAATCCAGATGTTGGATTTATCTGACATCCCAAAAGGCACTAAGGACAACGAGTGTCCTTGATGCCTCGTATGATGGGTTGAATGAAGATCAATATGTATTCCTGGCCATTGATTGGTCCATTGCTGAGAAAGCTTCTATCACGGGAAGAGCCACTCAAATTCTTTCCCGTACTAAGGTGTGGCTCATTTCTTGGGGAATGAGTTATAAAGAAGGGATTTTTACAAAGCTAGATACTTTGGAAGTGGGACCCTCAAAAGGAAAAAAGGAAAAGGATAAGAACCCTTCCAAAAGGCCAATGAAGGTTAAGTTTGTAAGAAAGGGAGAAGATCAAGTAACTACACTAGTGGCCACTCTCCCACAAATAGTTGAGGTTCCTGATTCACCTCCACAACCAGAACAAGGAATATTCCTTCAAGAGAAGAGATTATTCAACCTTCCATTCCTCCTTTGGTAGACATTTCATCAGAGGTAAGTCTCCCTCCCACCTCTCAAGCTCTAATTCTAGAATCCTTGCCTCCTCCCATTCAACCTTCCTTGTCTCATATTTCTTCACCAAGTTCCTCAGCTATGGCTAGTATCTTCTCTGGCCTCTCACCTCTCCCCATTGGACCCCAGTCAACCATGGACATGCCTCCTCCTATTGCACCTTCATTTCGAATCCTGAATACACCATTACCACTCCACAAGCTAACCTTCCTCCACCTGAAGATGTGACCATAACACTTGTAATGGGAGCAACTTCTTCCAATACACCTCAATGGTTAGTAGATCAGACTCTAAGGAAGAGGAAGGTGGTTGTTCCATTACCAGCCTTTGATTTCAGTTCCCTCAAGGTCACTCCTACCAAGTCAGCCAAGAAACCCAAAATAGTCTCAAGGATTTTAGTGGATGCCTTAGGGCATAAATTTGTAGAGATTGCTACTCCCACACTGATAAAACTAAGGATGATATAATGGTCATAGATTATCAAATCACAAGGGTGGCTCTAGGGAAAGTAACAACAAAGGGAGCATAGTAGGATGCACAAGATGCCATGAATGTGTTGTGCTAGAAGTTGAGGGAAACTAAGGCAAACAGAGATGAGTTAAAAGAGAAAGTACAACAGCTAACAAAAGTGCTACTCAAGCTCTCAAATCCTCCTGAGTCAACACCATCATCCTCTACTCCTATCGGGTTCGATTTCTCATTGGTACCCATGATCGAGAAGATTAATGAGAAGGGGAGAATGGTTGATGAATGGACCCAAAGGCTACTCCTACAAGGAAAAGAAGTCATCGAGGATACCGTGGAAGTCTACAAATCCTTAGAGGATATAAAGAAGGTGGAGAGAAAATGGATGATGAGTTTTTAGTAGAAATCAGGAACCTAGAGTTGACTTTTGAAGCTCTCCAAACGCTGAAACAGTTCCATCCCGCATCTTGGTTGAAGAAGGCATCATTCCACATGGGGATAAACATTTTCAGCTAACCAAAGCCATTAGATTAAAATAAAGATTCTCAATGAAGCTTGCAGCAAATTGAGGGAATCAAGAGATCAATTGGTCGATGGCAAGAACGACTTAGAAGAAGAGCTAGTCAAGATCTGTGCTAAGGTGTTGAGTGAAAGCTTGGGTATCCTGTCTATTGATGATCTTTACAAATAGATCCAAGAATCAATTCAGCATGAACCAACTTATGGATTTGGCCTAGAAATCATTGACAGGTTTGTGAAAATTGAACATTCTTTGGAGACTTGAGGAAACTCAACAAGAGTGAAAAAGCTTCACAGCGTAATACTAGCGATACTCGTGAAACATGTGAATTTCGAGTGATCATTCCACCGCGCTTGATGAAAATGAGATGTAGGGTATAAATCTGAAAATTCCAAGAATTTTGGGACAAGCAAGCTTTGTTGGAGGAAGACAAAGATGATGATATAGAATAACTTAATGTGACATGTCATTTCAATCCCGAAATCAACATGTTTTTTCATTTTTGTTTCATCACATAAGAAGCAAATTTTGACTTGGTCTCCTGCATGAGAGTCAAGAAAAAAGGAATCTCATTAAAAAGACTATTTTCTAGGATTTATACTATCTTCTCTCAACTCCTTTTATTATAAATAAGGGATGCTTATGCATTCCAAAGGGTTGATATTTTTGGAATATTGAGATCTATTGTGAAGAAAAAAGACTTTGTGTTTTCTTTTAATCATTTGAGGAATAGAAATTGATGCTATTTAGAAATTAATGCTATGTGAGATGTATCTTTCTTATGATATTGTTCTTATGTTCATAATCTTAAGCTATTCTTTGTTTGGCATCTTGATCATTCTAATCATTTCAAACATTACTTTTGTTATCTAAAAGCTCGTGTGATTATTTAGTGTGCTCTGTGTTTACTCAAAAGAAAATACGTCCCTCTCATTTCCTTTCCATTGTGTTTCCTCCATAATAATAATTTCTTGCCGACCCATTTCACTTTGAAAACAACAATATTTGCACCTATTGTGGATATGGATTTCGGGATTCCATCCTAACCCCAATGGTTAGAATAGTGTGAATATCATATCTATTATTTCCGTTGTGTGTTTTAGATTAGTAATAAACATGTAGCCTCACTGTCTTTGAGGAGGGTTTTAATCCTATGTACTATGGTTGAACCTCATAATTTGGCTTGACAAAATATCCAACCAAGAGGCACACAGGCTAGTATATATCAAAAACTGACTATAATACATCACCAATAAGGAGCAGTATCTTAGGCATCTCTGTGTACATCCTCCATATTTATGTCACCTGTACCCTCTACCTCCTTGACCCCGGCCTGTCAGTCATTGCTGGCACCTCACATGGAGCTGGTCTCCGTGAGCTGGTGGCCTCTCCATGATCTAGCCTAGGAGCTCGATGGCCCTCATGCTCTCTACACTGTGAGTTTGGGATCTAGTCCTCTCGGTCAAAAAGCATGTTGTGCCCAGTACTCTCCATAAAGCATACGAAATCTATCCCAGATGCCATCAAATGGTCCTGGTAGTATTTGGCCTCACCTAGGGCATCCTGTAACCTAGATATAGGTATGGTCTTTGGTGGTCCCATAGGCATCGGCCCCTGTACCTATCTTGCGGGACCCTACCCCACTCCTACCTGTGAACTGGGACCTGGTCCCAGTGCCTGTGGGTGTGCCTCTGCCCCTGCTTCTGTATCCGGTCCAGTAAGACCCCAATTTGTGCACTAAGCTATGGCCAACTTGCCCTTCAACCCTATCACCTATGCCTATAAGGCTGCCACCCAACAATCATCCTCATCTCTGTCTCCACACCCACCCCCGACCATCTAGGCCCGTGGATCGCCACATGTACATGTAGCTCTCTCACCTCATCCACTAAGCTCACAAGTTGTGTCTGCACCATACCCAACTAGGTAATTAGAGTAGCCACCTACCCCTGTAGGGTGTCTCTCTACACACCATGATGGTAGCTAGATCCGGCACTGGGTGCGGGGTGGTATGGCTCGTAAATGAGCCACCCACCATTGTCTATACTGTCTCGTGACCTGGTATCATCTATCTCGCTAGTCCACTACCTACTCCTCCTACCCTATGGGCATCACATCGCTGTGGTAGAGGTAAGGGCCTCTCCACATCATCTCTCCTATACTATGGGAAGGGTGGACGACGTCTGTAATGACCCAAACTACCACTTTGACTCACAACGGCAGGATCATCTCATGCTCCCCAACACGGCGACCCTGTATCCATCTCAATAGCTAGAGCTCACTAGCTCATCACACATCTACCTATATGAGGGGAAGCCCACATATGGCCTCCAAATGATATCCACCCTAGACAACCCCTCCAATAGTCAGAAATAGGCCACATCATGTGTGGGCCTAGTTGATCTTCGCTCTCCAGCGGGCACCCATGCACTATACCCCACTCATACATAGCCTGGTGGAAAGGCATCAGCTCGGGGCATCCCTACTAGCCACACACAAACTATGTGCTCATAAGCCCAACAATGAAGTATAAATGTACGGCCAAGACAAAGTGAACTCGCACAACTATCCATATGCCCATAACTCCCACTGTATAACCGCACGGGAATGTTGGTGCCTGTGAAAAGTGATTATGTTCCATCATCATCATGTTGTGTAGTAGCCCCACCAATGAGAAGGGAAATATACCACCCTCTCGCATGTGACAGTGTAAAGTAGAACACAACCTCCATCAATAGAACTACTAGCCTCATCTCCTCCTGGATGGGCTAGGTACATCTCTCCATATCAAATCTAAAGACTATGGAATGTCATCTCGGCCATCCCATCTTCAAAAACCATCAAGATCAGCTCCTCCGAGGTCTCGGAGGAGATATATTAGACCTATGTACCCAATATGGATAGCCATAGAATCTTGAACATGTCCTCTAGGGTGAGTTTGTGATCTCACCAATTGGCGGGTGGAACGTGTTGGTTGCAGAATCCCATCTATCAATGATGCGACCATCAAACTAGGTTGTTGGACTACACGCTAGTAACATCGGACCCCACTCGGGCCAACCACCTCCACATGTCATAGATCCTCAAGGGTCATTACACTCACGCACTATCACAAAGCAAGGTGGAACCCTATGGTACATACGCAATTGATCTCTACCCTGTATCTAATACAAACAACACATTAATCTACATTTATCACACCCTATTTTACCCCTACCCATCTTAGTCACCCAACCTGTGGCACTTTTGGCCCCTTGTCCCCCAAAACCTGACCGGTGCAGTTCTCTCTAACCGACCCCGGTCACCCCTTAACTGGCATCGGTCACCTATTTCGTGACCTATACGAGCCATACCCTATCGAAGCCTGCCAAACCTGGCTGATCTTGGTCAGTTTGTCATGGGAGAAAACCCGCGACCCCCAAACCCCCCTTTCTCAAAAGTAACCCACCCTTGCACTTCTTCCACCTAAAATCACCTACACCTCCCCCTACACCTCATCACCTCCCCTCCTCTCCTACTTATCTCTCTTCCCCTCCTCTTTTACTCAATTGACCCTCCCATTTCCAATTTTTTTTTCCCCCACCTACAAAAAAAAAAAACCAATTTTTAAATCATTTAATCTATCTAACCAAATACAACTAGAGTTGGATGCTTACCTCATCATGTTTCCGTCATCACGGTGGCATGTCTCGCCGTTGCACCGATGGCCCACCTAATCCCTCGCTTGACCTCGCCATCACCTAATCTCCACCCACGTCTCCAACTAATCGAATCACATGCACCAATCCCTGTGGACCCACCTCTCACCACTCAATCACCCGTTGTTTAAACTTGCCAACTTAACACTCTGCTCCATCCAGGACACTTTTTCCCCCTTTTTTCTCTCTTTTGTCATTTTCACAAATCGCTATATGACAAACGAATAACAAAAAACACGGATTTTTATAACAAACCCAACCTAACCAATGTCGGTTTACCCTTCACGACATCGGTCATGTGCCCTACCTTACCATCGTCAATTTCACTAAAGCGGCATCGGTTACACCTAACCAAACATTGGTCACCCTCTCTGGCCCATATTTTACCCTATCACCCCGCCTATCCTCCTTTTTTCCACACCCAACCTTTACCTTGACTATTTACCTCACCCTCTGACCTCATCCTTTAATACCTCCCTTCTTCCTCCTATGGAGACTCGTTATTTCACCCATACCTCGGCCCCACCTGTATCGTGACCTAGATATTTGGACTGAACCATCGCTAGTGACCTTTTGACCACATGTGTTCACTATACATTCACAGAAGCTCATTACTTGTGTTTTTGGTGAAGGGTATTCTAGTGTCGGTTAGGTCAGGTTTGTTATAAAAACAAAAAATATATGTTTTTTATTATTCATTTGTCATATAGTGAATTGCAAAAATGATAAAAGAGAGAGAAAAAGGAGGGCAAAAAGTTTCCAGACGAAGCGGAGTGTTGAGTAGGTGGTCTAAATGGTGGGTGATTGAGTGGTGAGATGTGGGTCCACAAGATCGGTGTGTGTGATTTGATTAGTTGGAGATGTGGGAGGAGATTAGGTGATGGCATAGGCTAGAGAGGGATTGGGCGGGTCACTGGTGCATCGGCGGACATGCCATCGTGACGATGACAACATGATGAGGTAAACATCCAACTCTAGTTGTATTTGGTTAGATTAGATGATTTGTAAATTAGTTTTTATTTTATTTTATTTTAGTAGCCCCATCAAAAGCGGTGAATAGATGATGCTAGGGTCACGAGACATGTATAGATAGTGGTGGGCAGCTCATTTCAATCCATACCATCCAGACCGGGCAAACGGATCTAACCACCATCATGGTGCGAGAGAGATGCCCTAAAGAGGAAGGGCTACTCTGATTACCCAGTTGGGTATGGTATAGGCATAGCTTGTGAGCTTAGAGGCAGAGGTAGTAGAGCTACATGTACAAGTGGCGGCCCTGCAGGCCCAAATGGCGAGGGTGGGGGTGGAGATGGAGATGAGGATGATGGTCAGGTGGCATCCTTACAGGCACAGGTGATAGGGTTACAGGGCCAGTTGGCCATAACTTAGGCATAGATTGGGGTCTTACAGGCCCAGATATAGGCACAAGGGAGAGGGCACCATCACGAGGCACATGGACCGGGTCCCGGTTCACATGTAGGAGCGGGTAGGGTCCCACGGGATAGGCATACGGGGTGAGGCCTATGGGACCACCACAGACCGTGCCTATATCCAAGTTATGGGATGCCCTAGGTGAGGCCAGATACTACCAAGACTAGTTGATGGTGGTCGGGATAGATTTCTATCCTATGGAGAGTACCAGGCACTGTGAGATTTGAGTGAGAGGACTAGATCCCACACTCATAGTGTAGAGAGCACAAGGGGCCATCGAGCTCCAAGGCCAGATCATGGAGAGGCCACCATCTCACGGAGACCAGTTCCGGGTGAGGCGCGGTAGTAAGTAACCTAGATTTCCGGGGCTAAGGAGGCAGAGGGTACAGGTGATACAAATATGGAGGATGTGCACTGAGATGCCTAAGATACGGCTCCTGATTGGTGATGTATTATAGTCATTTTTGATATATACTTTGCTTGCATGTGCAAAAGATAGTGAGGATGTATGAGATTTTTTGTATATTTTGAGCATATACCAGCTGCGTCAGAAGATATTTTGTATTGGTTTATTGTTTGGTGTATATGAGACCAGCATTTGTGTGTGCCAATGACATTACGTATTGAGTATTGGCCTATGTCTTGACGATTTTGAGATGATAGACATGATTGGATGTCCTATGTACATTGTATTGATATACATATTTATTTATATGATGAGATACGTGAGATGCTTGAGTTGTTGGTGTTTTCTTTGAGACTTTTGATTTTTAGTTGTGATATGTATGGAAAGTAGGTGAGCTAGGTATGATGGAGTCAGTCGGTTTAGGCATAGATCGAGTTAGGTTGGTTTAAGTATGGATCAAGTCAAGTTGGTTTAGGCATGGATTGAGTCGGGTTATAGGCATGGATCGAGTCGGGTCATAGGCATGATTGAGTCAAGTTGGTTTATGCATGGTGGAGTCAGCTTGGTTTAGGCATGGATTGAGTCAGGTTTGTTTAGGCATGGATTGTGTCGGGTTGGTTTAGGCATTGATCCGGTCAGGTCATAGGCATGGTTGTGTTTAAATTAGTGGAAGTTGTGATTCATTATTATTTGTGTAATGAATGATAAAATGTTTCATGTGTGAGATGTGTTATAATATACACATGACGATGGTAGAGAAATGGTAGTCATAATAAATGTATGTTGTGTGGATGATAAAAATGTGTTGCTAACTTGTTGTTAGTGTGGTTTAATTTCCAATTCAGTGACATAAAAAGGAAACTACGTAGGGGAAAAATGTGATTTTAAGAAGATGAAAGATGGATTGGTTAGGGTAGAGAGGGGCCAAGCTAACCTCCAAGGACCCCATACCCTTGGAGTTCTTCCTATATAATCCCAGGAGAAAAGGGACCTCAAGGCCGATGTAATTCTCCCATGAGCTAGGGAAGAATAGGATGAGGTATGAGAACGAGTTAGTAGATTTTAGGCATGTTGTGGGTTTAAGTCACATTAGGTGTGGGGGTTATAGGTAAAGTGATATAGGTGATGTCGATTGTGGAAAAAGAAGAATATTACCCCAAAGGTAAGTGTCGAGGACCAAATCTTGTATAAGGTAATCGAAACGTAAATAACACCATTTAAAAGATAAGAGGAGGGAATAAAGCCACCTAATTGGTTAGGATCATACGAGTAGATCATACCTTGGAGGAGGTGATGAACGTAAGACCCTAAAAGACATTGCCTGATTGATTGTTCTAATGTGAAAAGTAGTCACATGATCACCAAATGTCTTAGTTTCTAAGAGGTCCTTGAGGCAATAGGAAATGGGAGTGGGAATGGTGAGAAGGGTGAAAGGTAGTTAATTTTTTTATGGTATGAGGTGGCATGCTATTTGGGAAAGATATTTGAGGTCATAATGGGCAAGTCCATGACTAAAAAGTTCTCTGTTTTTACTTATATTTAAGATAGGTGATCGATGCAAGAAGTCTATATGGGATGATGAAATTTAAATCCTTGATGTCTTCGTGAAGATAATCGATGCGAAAAGCTTCAAATTCTCTCACTTAAAATAAGATCTCGAAGGTCAAGTAGTTGGTTTTGGTTCTCTGGTCGAAAAGGTCTCGGGAAGGTAACAGGTGATTAAGGGTGATGTGAGAATAGGTGGGTGGGTCATTACGGACTCTATTGGTAAATACGAGAGACCGATGCTGGTTAAAGGTGGCCAAACCTTTGGTTGGGGAGAACCTAGGTCTTTGGTTATTATGGAAAATTGGGAATGCCACAAAATGAGCTTTGGGTCTCCCTTGTGATTACACAAAGGACTTGGTTGTCCGCATGATGAGGTATTAGGTTTGTTTGGATGGGGTTTGGTGGGGTTTTAATAGGTATGTGGAGGGGTGAGTATTAAAGGAGGTCAATGGGGGTCTTAAGAGAACAAAGGATGACAATACAATGATAAAATGAATGAACCCAAGGAGTAAATTTTTCTACTTAAAATCTAGTTCTTGGTTCTTTTGAGTGATGGATGAAGGTCTTTGGTAAGAAGTTGAATGTGTTGAGGATCACCAAATGTTGGAAAGCTCCTGCATGGGCTGCATGTGCATTCCCTTTTTCTTGGTTGGAATGAATCATGCTTTGGGTGATTCCCGGGTGAATGCTAGATGTCTGTGTAAGAGAAAATGCTTGATCTCCTTCCTTGCATGCATGTTCTCATAGAAACTTGTTCTCAAAAGATTGATATCTCTCAGAATCTACCAATGTTTGCCAACGTTTTTTCCAACCTCGAAAATAAGGTTGTTTTGGGGATTAAAAGGTGACCGATGGCAGTTCGGCTTAACCGGTGACGATTATGGGTAACAACGTCGGTCAAGGTAGGATTTTCTAGGTTTGCTAAACTAGGCGGATCCCCTTGATTTTAAAGGATGAAAAGATTAGAGCTAAACAGGGAGAAAATGGAGAATTTCTAGGATTTCATACCTTCACATTTTTACGCTTGAGAAAAAATAGGGAAAAAGAGTCAAAAAAGTATGAAATTCCGTAGTTCGAAAGTCCAAAATTTTGGACTTTCGGGTTTTCGGGTCTTAGAAATTCTCAGGCGGGAAGTTGGAAAATGGAGCCAAAATTTTGAAATTATGAAGTCGAAAGTCTGAAATTTTGTACTTTCGGGTTTTGGGTTTGGAAATTCTCAAGCAAAAAATGGAAAAAATCGCATGAAATGTCCAAAATTTAAAGTCAAGAAAGCTCTGAAATTTCGGACTTTCAGGTTTTTGGGTTTCGAAATTTCGGAACTCTTAGAGCACTTTGGCGGATGAACAATGTTTTTTCTCTTAAATGAAAATTTCTGAAATTTAGAATTATGAGATTTCATAGGTTGCATACATTTTAGAGTTTGAACTCCTAGCCCACCATTTTTACAAAATGCGCTTCAACCTTCAAATGGCCATAACTTTCGAATGGGAGCTTAGATTTAGACAATGGAGGAATTTTCGGAGAAGTCTCACAGGTCCTCTACCCAACTTTAAACGAGTAAGACTAAGTTCTTAAAAAAATTACAGTTCACCATTTTTTAGGGTTTCCAAGGTGTGTCACATACAACCATAATGAAGGAATGGGCTTCCTTCCTTGCCCACTAAGGAAACAGTACATGCAGGCATGGGATTTTCATGGTTCCCATCACATTGTAGAGAAGAATTCAATGCATACTAGGGTGGTTGGACTAGGATTTTGAATTCTTCTCATATCCTCTCTCATTCTTCTTTTGTAAATTGTATGGAGGGCCTTTTTCTAAAATTTGGACATTTCGGCTTTGCCCCTCCCTTCTTCTCTTTGGCAGGTGAATTTTTGGAGTTCAAACCTCCTCATTCAAACTGTAATGAAAGTTTGTACCTCTTGGACATTGTAGTGTACTGTATAAAATTTTGGAGAAAATAATGCATGTCTGTGGATGATTTTCAACCCTCTCTGTATTCATCGGCTCCATCTGATCTCTCATTGCATTTTGGTTATCTGTGTTAGTGGTTGTATTACATGTTTTATGGTTTGTGTTTAATGGAAAAGCAGGTGTTCAACATTCCTTTGGTGCATCACCTTGTTAGTTTTAGGATTTATTTTTATGCATCTTCTTAACCTGTCTCCTTGGAAAGTTAGAGTAGGTTTCAGAGTAGATCCTCTACAATATGAATGCATGCACCTAAACAGAGGAATAGGAACCAGCCTTCATTTGGAGAGTTTTTCCAATGACAAGGTCCCACATTTTGAAAAAATCTCAATGCTATGCAATCACAGCGATAGTTTGACCCATGGAGTTGCAGAAAATCGGGGTGTTGTGATTACGCATCAACAACTCACGTCGAGAAAATTTTCCCACAACCATATCAACAACAAAATAAATTCTCATATAATCAACCCAATTCGTGCTCATCTAGTATGCAACATCAACCACAACATGACCCTATCCAATATCTAATGAACAAAATATATATCCTTTAAGCCACATCTATGGGTCCCAAAAGTACACTATCATACGAACAAATATGCAATGAACGTATTCATCCATCTAAGCTATATAATGTTTATCCTCCTCACTTGGAACTTCCTAATTTCCTAAAATTTTATAGTAAATAATACCCTAAAGAACACATCGGGACTTCGACATGCCATCTACCTTATAGTTCATGATTAAGACCTTATACTAAGGACATTCCCTATGTCCTTAATTGCCCCTACTTTAGATTGGTATAACAACATCCCACAATACTCATTGTTCTCATTCACTCAAACTTGCTCGAGATATTCTT
This sequence comes from Taxus wallichiana var. yunnanensis, assembly GCA_018340775.1. Classification (NCBI taxonomy): domain Eukaryota; kingdom Viridiplantae; phylum Streptophyta; class Pinopsida; order Cupressales; family Taxaceae; genus Taxus; species Taxus wallichiana. Next base: position 750,606,695 of record CM031242.1, read on the forward strand.
CAAACAATTTTCAATCAATATCACATGTAAAATCACCATCACCAACCTATACGTAATCAAACAATTCAAAGATAAGTCCATTACATAATTTATAAGAGAGAGGCGTTATCAATCAACTGTCATTTCCCTCACACAAAATAAGCTAATAGAGTTAATCTCTAACTCTTGTGCCAAACATATCTCATCTACATTACAAATTCAATATTTTTAGACATTTGAAAAAGCCTTCACAATGGCTCACAAGCTTGAGCTTCATGCTCTTGAAGATGGTAGAGTTAAAATTAGATCAAAAAACCAAAAATTGATTTTCATCCAAACCTTATTCTATTCAAGATAAATATAAATCATAAACCATCCGGTAGAGCTGTAAAAACACTCCCAATGAATGTTCAACCCTTTGAACTCTCTGGTCTTCAACACACTAATACGCTTTATAGGATAATCTTATAGTGTTGTTTTTTGACAAACTTATAGCAGCTAACATGATCACTCTTCCCTCTATCGACCTATCAATAGGTTTGTCTCAAAACCCTCTTGGTATAGATAAAATGATTACTATAAATACCATAGGGTCAAGGGCCATGACATCGAAAGGTTTCATTTAGTGAAACTTCATCCAATATTTTATCAAAAAGGTGCGCTACTGATTGGATAACCCAAATGCACCTCAAAATAAAAAAATGGATGTATTTAAACAACCTTTCCCAAATCACTCCCCATCCACCAGTCAACCACAATCTAATACCATTCAAGTCCATCACACTATCAACACAATCACAAAATCCACATCCCAACCGTCTACCAAGTAGCTCTATCACTGAAACAATAAACCAAGAATCCACATAAGAAAGCGCATCCGCTAGTCTTTGTAGAAAAGAAAACACTTTCATCCACATCCACCCCATCCACATCAAATTCATCCACAAGCTCTTCACATATGTTACAAAATAAATTGATTATAAAAATTGTGAAAATATCATATGATGATAATGTTACCCAATATCATTTACATGCCTCCTATAATCCATTCATACAACCACACGTCCCTTCATCTAAAAAACTAACAATAATAACACATCGCCATGTTATTCCTTCAACACAAAATTCAAATCCCTTTCCCTCTATTATAGGACTACATCCTTCATCAAATTTACCAATCTTTGTTACACAATGAAGACCCTTACCCAATGCACATCTAAAGAGACCATACCTAAAATAGTACCTTCATCATTCGTCAAATAAAAAGAATTATGACTTTATTCAACTCTACGCCTCAAAATAATCCTTCAACAATCTATCATAATGTTTTCTGCTCTTAATCCATCTAGTTCTCAAGGGTGAATCCTTCTGGTATGACTTTGAAGTCTTTTGTGATTACCATCGCACACCGGGACATCATACGAGATAATTGTAAGGCCCTTATTACCGCTATAAATCCTCACAAACAAAGGCCTTCTTCCTCCATACTTAGCCGCATCAAAACATCTCTTAATACATCTACAATCATCACATCCAAACCATCAGTAACCACTGAAAGTGGGGATTCTTCCAAGAAAACCCCTTTACATCAAATCGCCATAGTACGCATAACCACTAGAGCATATACCCACGAATATAATTCTTTAGATCAAGACAAGTCCAAATTTTCTATCACGCTCCCTCACGAGTTGTCTAACCAAACACTACCCACCAATCTAAAGTTTCCATGCTTGTCGCTCCTCTACACAATCCACTACCACGGTACAAAATTTTTTTATCAAATAACTTCAAGCTCTAGTCAAGATGTACCTTAATGAACTAGTTCAAACTTCACCTTCATACCACCAAGCCATGATTGAAGCTCTTCAATCCATATCATTTCCCTCAAATGATCAATATCTATTTGTGAATCTAGTACGCACTCTTAAAGCATCCGTTAATATTTCTTTCGATAGTTCTAAGATACCATTATTACAATTTTAGAATATCATGATATTCCCTCATCATCACCACCCAAATAAATGATATCCTAGTTAAAAAGGTTCATGATCAATAATGGTGCCAATATCAATATCATATCATCATATGCCTTTAGTAAAATTTGGATACCTAATACCATTTTTGCTCAGGACATTAGTCGTGCTTCATTCCTTCAACTATACCATCACCCCACATTGGTAATTATCCTCTTATCACTTAAATTCAGCGTTAAAACCCTCCTAGACTCTTTTATTTTGTTGAATGAGAGTTCTAATATAACATCTTTCTAGGATGACCATGGATATGTACTACTGTTTTGTTCCCATCAACACTCCATCGATGTCTTAAGTATGAACACAAATGTAAAACCTTTATAGTTGACACGGATCCTAACCCTTTGAGCTTGTACAGGACATGTCATCCTAATGACATACTTGTTCCTAAATAAAGTCTAGGATCCTCTTGTGAAGCATCTACCAGTTCATCCATTCCATCATCCAAACTACCAAATGACTCTTCCTTTGACAATATTATGCAATGCCTTTCACTAGGGAGTATCATCTCCTCATGCTCAATTCACTTCCCACACCTAAGACATATGGAAGACTGATAAGCATCCCATGTATGAACCCAACATTGGATATGTCATCTCCTATGGTCCCCCACATCTGAAAACAAATCTTGTCTACGGAGGGATTGACTGCCCCTCTACACAACCTACTTATCAATGTCATGCCATGTCATTCATATCAGACTTCAAATTCTTATATAATCAATTCTTTGCATAGATGTATCTCCACCATTGTGCTGGAAAGGCTTTAGATTTGGACGTTATGAGCAGGGTATCCATGATATAATCATTCAACATTCCCTTAAACCACATGAAAAATACAAACTAAGTTATGAGAGACCCCTTTTTGAATCTTCCACATGTACAAATCTAAAACCATCATAGAGTTAGAACCATCTTCATCATCCATGTAAGGCGACCTTATGGACACGAGATGATATTGTCTACATCTGCCTAACTTTTTTATTCAATGTTATTACATTAGTAACATTTACTTATCAAACTAACCATGGTCTGAAACCCTTCCTCTCATCTAGCCCAAAATAATTAAAAGGATTCACCTACCATTATGTTTTCACTCATCCAAAAAATGTGTGACATTTTTTGAAATTTTAACTTTTATGGTGAAATGACCTCTGTGAAATTTTTTTTTCCTTTGTGAAGTCTTGTGGAAGAGAAATAATCCCAATAGTTAGTAATTTTTGAGTATTTTGAGTATTTGGGTCTTTTCCTTTGCATTGCGCGTGTATCGGGTTTTGGAGAACTCATGTCCCTAGTTCCTCTGGGCCTCAGGTTCTCCACATCCCCTCCTTTCCACACTTTGTTAAGGCTTTTGTTGCGTGCTTTGGATTTCTTCGGTGAAATGTTTTGTCTACGCTTTGGTTCTATGCATCCTTTTGTTTCCCGCAATTACCTTACTTCACAAACATTGCACTCCTTCATATTACAGACTTTATGACTATTTGAAGATCTCATGGCCTTTGTGCTTCCCAAAATTTATTTCTTCACATCCCCAAGTTCTTCGTACTCATTGCTAATCTCTAAAGTTTTCATCCAAAAATTGCTAAATGTTTCCATGTATTGTGGCTGTGATTTTCATAGAAATCATGTCCCCATGTCTCATGGGCCCGGTGTTCTTAAATCGGCCTAATTCTCCGTACTTTTTGCTTTCTTTGTATTGTGGTATTTTGGATTTTCAAGGAACTTGTGTCCCATGTGCATCCCAACTCTCTATTCCCCATGATCCCACTTGTTCCGCACACTAAATCCTTTCCTATATGTTGCAAAGATTTGAGAGTTTTGCATCCCTTACGTCCCTCATTCCCTTGGGAATCTAGTTCCTGCATCTCCGTCATAACTGCAATATGAAGGGTAAAGTGGGTAAAATGTGCCATGAGTTACTTTGTTCTCTCTAACATACTATGGGCCTCTATTTAATGCATCTAGCGACTCTACTTGAGTGGAAATTATAAAAGGGTAAAAGGGTCCCTTTTTTACAATCATAATGGAGATATTTTTATAGATGAGTCCCATGATTTTCCATTCCTATACCCTCGAACCCATTCCTAGCCATAAGCTGAACCATTTCTCATCCAAATTAAAAAATCAAATTACTTTGTGATCTAAGAGGAGTGCATTTCCTTTTCTGACCTAGGTAATTGATTTTGAAGCTTCCTACTGAGGTTTTGATATCAAATTACTTCTGCACCCTATCATACCATTTATCTTCAAAATTGTCGTTGATTTTCCATTCCTCTGAGTGTTTGTTTCCTAACCTAACCATCATGAAGTACCATTATGGGGTTATGAACATATTTCATTCCTTTAGACATCACTCACGAACACTTTGGAGATAATGATGTTTAGCATATTGACTTCAACAAATTTTAGGCACTGTATTTACGATCAAACCCTAATCCATGACTTAATGAAACAAAGATAGTGGAATTTATCATGACATTAGTTTTCCTATCTTATTTCAATGTGCAAATACCATTTTAGCTTGTGCTTCTAGTTTTCATTCAGATTCAAAAGAAATCAAATATCCTTAGGGCTAATTAGTTGATAAATTGGATGTTATTTACATAAATGGTGCCTTTAGAATCCTATTGTTGAAAATGTCAATACTCTCACTATGGCACAGGCTCAAGGCCTTTTGAACAAGACAAGGAGAAATATAAAACAATGATAGCTAAGTCTTGGTTCAAGGTTCCAAAGAAAGGAGCATCCAGGTTGCCTAAGAATATGTACAAGGCTGATTTCAAAGAAGAGTTGTTTGATATAATCACTTTGTTATCTAGAATCATGGGCCTTCCCTCAACCAATGATTTTCACTTCTGGATGTTTCCTTATATAAACATTATTTATGAAGGGAAGCAGATACATAGAATCGGGGAGAAATAATATGTGAAACCCTCATTGAAACAGGTTAGTCAATGTTCGTGAGTAAAACTTTCTACATGACCTCATATTTGATGTACACCATTGCAACATATAGGGTCTAGCTAGGTCTTACTCTAGTGGATGAAAAGAAGAATGCACCAGTGTATGAGTATTATCCACAACTGACTCTTGAAAATAACAAACATCATTTTAGAAGAGTCAATGATGCCTTCATAATGTACATTGTCAAACTCTTGGAAGGCAATACAGCTGAGAGGGTATCTGTTGAAGAAAAACAATTAATCTCAACCTATGGTAGTTTTTTCATCCAGTTCAAAAGGTTCTCATATATCAGATTGGCTGGTTTTGAAGGTGCACCTAACAATCTTCCCATGTACTACAATGATAAACTAGTTTTAGTGGAAGTTTGTAGGAAACTTGATATGTTACATAGAACATGCAGGGACAAAAAGATAACATGTATTCAATTCCCAATCACTTTGGGAAATTATACTTATAGGACAACATTAGATGCTCAGAATGTAGAAAGGACCATCTTTACATTCAACTTTTATACTTTTCACAAAAGGTCTTGTTTTGACATCAAAGGCTTCATTTCTAATAACCTTAGAATGGGTTTCTATCACTTACCTTCCCTAGAAGATTATTGGGAAGATTGTTCAGATGATTATGAGGTGAGAAGAAGATACTTTGTTGGCTTTCTTTGCAGCAGATTAAGGATTTTGGAATTTACAAAGTTCAGAGGACTTGTCAGATGATGATGAAGACTTGTATTCTCTTGAATACAATAAGACTATTCGGCATACCCCACTTCTCACCATCAATTGGTTTCAAAAGGAAAATGATGATCTTGAGGAGATAATAAACCCGATCATGGTGAGGACCAAAGTTTGGTTTGATAGAAAGATGAAATTGTATAAGGTAAGAGTGTATTGATATTCTTCTCAAGGGCATCATCATCTCATAAGGAAGTTTTTGTCACACACACAGAGGTACCAAATCAGCCAACTCTTTCTCCTCTACATGTAGAATCTTTAGTCCAATTATATTCAAGGAAAGATAATACTAAGAAAACTAAGAAGATAGAACAATTAATTTAGGAAAAATGAAAATAGTCTCTCTCTCCAAGGAAAATAGAAAAGGTTCAAAGGGTTGAACAAATTTTTGATCTTTCAGAGGAAGAAGAAAAGGGGACAGAGGAGCATGAAGAAAACAATTATGAAGGAGGAAGTACTAAGAAGAAAGAAGATGAAGGAAATAAATTGAAGAGTGCAAAGTAGGGGTTTGAGGTATTGAGCATTCCCAAGCTCAAATCACCTATGAAAGAAGTATCTTCTTCAAGTTTTGGATCACATAATCTTGAGGTATCTATTTCTTAGACCCATGGTTCCCTCAACACACATTCTCTAGGCCCTCTTATTGCTCAACCTTTTATTGAATCCTTCACATGGGTCCAAACCCTAATTGATAACAAGAAAAGGAAAGCATCCTCCTAAATCATTGCTCCTAAGTTTGATGTTGTAGTTTCCCTCCTAGGTACAACTTCCACTCCCTCTACTAAGAAAGCCAAGATTGCTTCAAGATTGGTTTTGATTCAAAAGGTCATCAAGTACTTGAAATTGTAAATCCAAGAGTGGAGAAATATGAAAAGGATCTAACTATTGTTGAGTTGGAGTTAGCAAGAATTCCACTAGGTGAATATACTCGACGAGGGGAGGTTCATAAATTAAAAGAGATAGTTGTAGACACCGAAAATCTACACCCCTCATCTTTATTCAATCAATTAATTAAATAAATCGATATTTCATACCCTAAGTCATACACTACACCCCTCACCTTTGACCCATTAATTAAATACATTAAACATCCCTCCCATCCTTATTCAATTAATTAATTAAAAACATTAACACCACCCCATATCCTAAGTCTCATTATATTTATCACATTTATCTCACATAATCCATCTTACAAAATCCTATGTAACCACCTAGATTAACTTAATCATTTTCTAAACCACCCAAATCAACCTAAATCTATTTATTTATTTCCTAAAATCCATCTAAGACCACTTTTAACCTATTTCTAACTCCCTTATCTTGACAAAAAAATCATTATCATTCACCCACTTATCAAAATCATCTACACACCTATCAAAATCATCTACAAACCTAAATTAGAAAAATCCAAACATAAACAAAATCAAGTATAATCTAACCTATTTTTTCACCCTCCAAAACAAACACAACACGTTCCCCAAAAACTTAACAAATTACACCTCGAAACCCAAAACCAAAATCCTTGTTTTAGAAGTTGTTTAAACCATTTTTTCTCACAAAACTCAAACAACCCAAAATTTCTGATGATTCAGGTAATCGCTAGTGATTATTTAAGCTAGTTTTCTAGCCTCTCTCTAGGATCCTCAACTTTAGTTCACGATTTATTGCTTTCAATTTGGTTTCACAACCTCCTATACATCATCATTCAACATTTGGATATCAAAATCAATATCAAGCATTATTATTTACATTCATTGAGCCTCTTGGAGAAATTTTGGATCATCTGTGAATCAACTCTTCACCCTTCAGTCTGTAGACTTCATCAACCACCACAGATTACTCTACAGTGAGGTTTGAGGCTTCTTTTAGCTCCACATCAATCTCCGGTACCTCTTATTTGTTTATTCATCTCTTTTACATCATATCTAAATATTTATCACTCTGCAACATTAGTTTAAATCATTAGACATTTGATTTTATTAAACTATTTAAAATTACTAGAATTGCAAAGAATTGGCCCAATCGCCAAAGCAATTCCTTGATTTTACCTTTCAGAAATATTTATCAGTTTTCCATCAAATATCTTTTATTTATCATATCAAATCATGGTTATTTCTAAAAAATTGAGCATGGATTAATTTTAGATGGTGATTTTTTCCCTTCTCATGAAATTACCAACATCCACTCTTTGTCGATAATCCGACACCCTTTCTATTAGGAACAATATGATATTTTGCATGATTTGAATTTGTGTGCCATCCATCACGCTCTTTTAGATGAATTGGAGAACATTTTTGAGTTCACTCAGGAGATCTGTCAGCAAGAGAAGACTCTTTGCGCACATGTATTTTGATTACATACTCATCAAAGTTATACTTGTTTGGGTTGCGTACGAGGCTCAATAAGACATCCCTTTTAAGCTCGAGTTCGGGCCATAATTTTTTATGATCTATCTCTCATTCATTTCTTATATATCATCTATTTTCTTTGTATTATCTTATCGTTTCTCAAATATCCATCTTATATCATGTATCACCTATTTGTTTCAATCCACTTAATTTTTTAAATAAAGAGATGACATCCTTGAGGAAGCCCTTTGGATTCTGGAATAGGCCTTTGTCGAGCAAGCTCACTTATCCATATTTTTTATCATATCTTATGTAGTGTCTTTAATCGCAAGTCTTCTTGACAGGGAAGAATTTTGTACACATATTTCACGGAGTGCAACATCGAGCATCGTTAATCAACATCATGGATATCGCTAAACCCCACATCTTCTAAGGTAGGTATATTTCTATTTTGTTGTTTTTTTAATTCAAGTTGAAGGATCGGGAATATTTCTTAACATCTTGGAATGCCCAAGTGATAAAAGGAATGATAACAGAGCGTACCAAGCCAATAATACAGATGCTTGATCAAACACCATGATCAATAAGATGAAAGTAATTTTCCAGAATAACTTTACATAAACCTTTGCAAACAAATGAGCAAAAATATCATATATTATTATGGAACTCAATGAAATACAATGAGAATGGGCCTTGCTTATATAGGCAAGGAATAACAATCTAAGAACTAGTCAAGGTCATAGATCAAGCCATAAATCAAGGAAATAACTACACATCAAAGAACTAGTCATGACCATAGATTTAGGAGAGAAATAGACATCAAAGAACTAGTCATGACCATATATTTAAGAGAGAACTAGACATCAAGGATCTAGTCAATACCATAGATAGGAAATAATTATACCTAAGAACTAGATAATATTATATCTAAACTAGATAAAAGAAATATCCACACACTAGATAATGAGGATCTCCTAATAGGTAAATAAACTAGGTGAACATGAGCTAAGGAAATATACTCTAACACCCCCTCAATGAAGCTAGGGGCCAAAAAAAGGACACAAGTATGATTCCCTTTGCAACTAGGCTCGGAGGTACTCCAAAACGTGAGAAAAAGGACACCGTGAGGTACCCAAAACCAGTAACAACAAAGTAGAGAGAAAAAACCTACTCTTGCAAGGCATTCCAAGAAGCTCATCTCAAAAACTTGTATAATGCTTAAGAATTTTGGTGTGCACTATGGTTTAAATCCACTGCTCGATCACAAAACTCAAAAACAACTAACACTAGGATTCACCAGAATATCTCCATACAAGGAGATTGTCAATGGAGTGATGTCGAAAGTGTAAAAAATACCAAACATAATTTTATCAATTTACAAGTTACAAATAGGTGTTTCACGATCCGAGAACAATAACCAAAGCAACAAGGCAAGGACACAAAATAAAGAGTGTTATGATCCAAGGAAAACCAAGGTAACAAGGCAAGGACACAAAACCTAAAGAAGCATGATCAACACCACACCCTCCCATACTACTGAATGGGTGGAGGGATGCTACAAATCTGTATAAGTTTTCAAAACAACTACTCGAACACTGAAAAACTAACACTGGACTACACCATAATAGATCCCCCAAGAGATACTGTCAACATGCCAAAAGTGTCAAAAATATAGATACAAAATCTCTTAACAAACAAGAGAGATACACTACACCTGCTAAAAAAATGCTCAAAACAAGAAGCATCACAATGTAGAAGGTATAGAAAGTGGAGCAAGAGGCTGAATGGTGGAGGAGCCACTCCTGTAGATTCCTCTCAACAAATGCCTATGTCACCGCTATGAGTGATCAAATATCCACCCCAAATTAACACGGATGGATGAAGAAGATGCCATATATGACTTGGTGTAAAATGCATAATGGGTGCATGCAAAAGAACATTAGAATGTGTGTCAGGTTGATCATGTCTGACAGCTGAAATCTTAGGTTTCTCAAGCCTGAGTGAAGATGCAGAACTCATGTGTTGCTCATGATCCTCAAAAAGAGTCAAGTGAACAAACAAAGGAGCTCTATCAATGTGTGATCCCAATGAAGTATCTACATGAAAACCAATGTCATGGCGAGAATTCCACTTAACATGTGGAAGAGGGGAAACAATACCCTGTGAGTGTCTGCCAATACCTCCGCCAGTGAAACCCATAAAATAGAGCATGCGAGAACTGAAGGCAGTGGTACGCTTCTCAAAAAGGCCATGCAGTTGAGTAGAAATAGGATACACAACATGTGGTACTGTAATAGGCACAGATGTGGAAGAGCATGCAGTAACAAGCCTCACAGGTTTAGAAGCATCAAGAGCAGGAATAGGCTCAAAGACTAACATATCAATGTCAGTGGGTACAGGAGCAATAGTTGTAAGTGGACTAGGAGCATGGATATGGTTGTCCACAATATCATGGTGATGTTGTAGGCTAGCAAGTTGTTGTTGTAGGGAGTGGATTATTGTATCCTTATCATGAATGAGTGATTGTAGAAGAGAATTTCACTTCTTGAGTGATCTATTTTCTTTAACAAATTTCACAATATCCTCTTGAAGTCCACATACTTCAGAGAAAACATATCATTCTTAGAATCCATGATAGAGAATAATGTAACTCCCAAAATTTTAGGATGTTGGGCTCATCCGAAATTACGTCCACAATTGTTTACAATACTCCTCCATATTTGGCACTTTATAATTATAGTGAAAGTATCAAAATAAATATTTCCAATGGAAAGAACACAAAAAAACAAGTACTTTTGCAAAAAACAGCACTCAAAACCAAGTTACCGACTAAAAGATACAAACCAATGTAGATCTCACGCAATCCAAAAAAACCCCAAAAAAATGTTTCCTCGGTTTCTTAACCATTAAGCACGAATCCCGAGATGAACTTGTGCATTTCACTACAACCACAAAAAAAAAATGAATGCCTCTAGAAATGTCCGAGTTTACAAATCAATCTTAGGGTTTTCTTGCCTTCGGATCCAATGGAAGCCTCTGTTTTGCATAAAACCACATGCAACAAAAAAATATGACCAAATTCTAAATATATGAATATAAAAAATAATTTATTTGCAAAATAAAACTTACAGACGGATGTCAACAACAATTTCAACTCTAATACCATAAAAGGAATGATAACTAGATCGTACCAAGCCAAGAACACAGATGCTTATCAAACACCATGATCAATAAGATGAAGGTAATTCACCAGAATAACTTTACATAAACTTTTGCAAACAAACGAGCAACAATATCATATATTATTATGGAACTCAATGAAATACAATGAGAATGGGCCTTGCTTATATAGGTAAGGAATAACAATCTAAGAACTAGTCAAGGTCGTAGATCAAGTCATAAATCAAGGAAATAACTCGTCATTAAAGAACTAGTCATGACCATAGATTTAGGAGAAAACTAGACATCAAAGAACTAGTTATGACCATAAATTTAGGAGAGAACTAGACATCAAGGATCTATTCAATACCATAGATCAAGGAAATAACTATACCTAACAACTAGATAATATCTCCTAATATCTAAATAAGATAAAATAAATATCCATAGACATAAGTGGGTGAGGATAAATACAATAAAGGTAAATAAAGTACCTAGGTGAACATGAGCTAAGGTAAATACCTACTCTAATAGGTGAGACGAAGTCCCTTATTTATTGTTTCATTCATCAAAATATCGTTATTTTTTATTTTATGGTTTTTTGTTCAGTAATTGCTAGCGATTTAGTCAATGTCCATTGATTGGGTGAATCGCTAGTGATTCAGTCAATCATCGACAATTTTTCTAAATAATTTTTATTACTTTACATTTTTCTTGCTAGTCACTATTTTATGATGTCTTTTCTATTTCTTCTAACTTTGGTTTTGCGGGTTGTTGTCTTTAGAGTCTTTTTTGCTAAATTGTTTATTGTTAAAATAAAAATTGAAAAAATTACAAAAATTAAAAAAGGAAGTGTTTATCACGGTGAGTCCTAATCCTTCTTTTTGTTTTTGTATTGCATTTACTTGTATTTCTTTCATTGAAATCAATCTGTCATTTTGGGCTTAAAGAAAACAATTGTATTCTTCTTTTCACATATTTTTAATTAGGAAAGTTAATTTATTGCATTCACTTTATCTTTCCCCACACACAACTAAATCACTCAAAACATTAAACATGCATTTAAAAAAATTCTTCCCAGGTGATAACTATTGGGATTTCATCACCCAATAGGGAAATTGACTCGGTGTTTTGGCCAAGTATAAACAACTGTCTGTCGGTATATTGGCCAAGCACTTGACTCCCTTATCATTGTGGGACCGTGAAGTGAGGGGTAGGCCCCAATACCAAGCCCCATACCAACAACAACATAGATTTGGGCCTCACATACCTTTTGGGTATATCGAGGATGCCATCCATAAACATACTTGAAACCAACCATAGACTATCATTTCCTAGGACCCATAAACCATTTTTCACATTTCACTTTTCTTAATTAAATTAAAATAATCTAAAAACTTATTTTGCTTATTTTCTGTTGTTTGTAATTAACCCACTTAGTTATCTTCATTTATAGGTAATTGTGTGTTTGTTTATTATGGTACTTACTAGACATCAAGCCCATAATCAAACTTCAGAAAACATGTCTACACCATTACAACATCATATCCCAATATCCACTTCATTATCTACACCATTACCTACACCATTACAACATCAAATCCCACTAACTCAACCAATCATATCTACTCCTCTATCTTGAACATCAATGAGCCTGGGATAAATTAGAGGAACAACATAATGAAGAAATTTGACAATGTCTCTTAGATTCTACACACCATCATCATCATCAAACATCCCACACAGAAGAGTTAGAACCACCTCATTCTCCTAGCTCTCAATCAACATCATCTAAACCTCCTTTCTTTGATAGTGGAGATCTTGTTTTTGAAGACATGTTAGATTCAAACCCTATTTCCCTTAACGCTTATCTTGTAAATAGGGGTTTCCAACTCCAACCATTTGTATCTAAACCACACATTCTTGATCCTTCATCTATTATCACATCTTATTGATACAAACCAACAACCAATTATTCAACAAATACATTCATATCAACCTATAAGTCAATCTGAAATATCTAGTGTTGTGTCTTTCATTCTTGTTTTTATTCTCCATATGATATCTTCTCAAGACGCATCTACCCAAAAAGCCACATCTTCACCTGAGCCTTATACTAGTTCCACACCTCCCCAAAACAATACTAGTTCTTCCTTGTCTACCCGTCCACTATCTTTGGTTGTCCAAACACCTCCATTAAGTTTTTTGTTTCTATTTTTGTATCTCATCCACCATACTCTCAACCGGTCAAGTAATCCCATCCAAAACATCACTATGTCTATTCCTACATCTATTCCCTTAATCAATACTAGTGTTATTGCCACCACTCATCTTGTTTCATTCCAATCCTTTGTACCCCTTATCTCACAACATATTCCACAACCATCATAACCATTAATTTCCATACCACAATTTATTCCTATTCAGAACATCCCACAACAAGAACCATCTTTTGTTGCCTCTGTAATACCCTTCCAATAACCACCTCCTTATCCATAACCTTTTACCACCACATCTCAACCGTTAGTGTCCCAACCTATTTATAACATCCCTACAAACATCCCACCTCGAGAAAAGCATTCCATATCAACAAAAATTCCTAAAAAAATCCATCTCAAAAAACATCCCATATCAACAAAATATCCCTCAATAAAATATTCCATATCAACAAAATATCCTCAAAAAAACATTCCCTATAGCAAAACATTCCCCTCGATCAAAACATTCCCCAGAGAATATTCATTATCGGTAAAACATTCCTCAACATAACATTCCCTACCAATAAAATATACCCGTGATGTCAGATTGTATATACCCACCACTAGCCAGTTCTCCTTTCAACTTGGCTCATTCTCGTAACAGCAACCAAAGACAACCCAATCCTCTCAAATCCCTCATGAATTTCATATCAAATCTTTAAGCCACTTCATCAAGATCTAAGAATGTGCTCTCTTATGATAAAATTTTGTAAAGATCTCATTCATCCCTCTCGTGTCATATAAAGCATATACACCCCATTGGGAACTTCCAAAATTTATCAAATTTTATAGCAAGGAAGATCCTCAACAAAACATATGTACTTTATGTCACACCTATTATCTAATATCCCATAGTCAAGATATAATGCCGAGGACTTGTTAGAGAAAATTCAAGATCCCCAAATGAGTTATAGATATGCTTTTCTAAGGCAAACTCATCTAGTGTGAATGCACAACATTGAGTTTTCTCCAAGGTGTGGGACCTTGCAAGGTGAGAAAAATCTCCAGATTGAAGCTAGTTCTTACTCCTCTATTTAGGTGTATGCATGCAATTTTACAGAGGTTCTGGTTCAAAATTCCTACTCTAAAACTACCAAGGAGACAGGGTTGAGAGAAACATGGAAATGGAAACAAAACTAAGCAAAAATAGAGAGGTGATACACCAAAGGAGTGTTGAACTCCTTGCTTTGAAAAAATAGACACAAATCATGAAGATTACAGCAAAAAAACATGCACAAATTACTAGAATGCAATGAAGGATTAGAAGACAATAATAACTGCATGAGAGGATTGAAAATTGATCACAAAACATACATTATCATGCCTAGATTTGATACAATACATTGCAATAGCAAAGAGGAAAAAAACATGTTACAATCTCCATGGGAGGTCTGAAACTCCTTCAAATCCACTGTAAGGGAAAAGAAGAGCTTGCAGAAGCAAGAACATCCAACCTTTTACAAATGAGCCAAATCTAGCTTTTAATGGCGAAGCAAAATGAAGGGAAAGCAAAAACATGGGAAAATTGATTTGGGACTTCAACCACCGACAAAATTCATCTAATGGGCCTGCAAAATGATGGGTTTCCATAAAAATCCCATACTTCAAAGTACATTGCTTTACAGAGAAAAATAGAGGCCCATACTTCATTAATTTTGGTGGTTGGAGTCATTTTCTGTGTTTTTGCATGCCAAAGACGTTTTTCCATTTTTCTCTTGTAAATATTCACCAAAATCCAAAATTTAACCCTCCATCATGTAGATAATTTCAACAGCTTTCCATTGATATAAAGAACATGAAAAACTGAGCTCTGGATCAAAAGATATGGCCCTCTGAAGATTTAGGGCAAAACTGGGGCAAAAATCGGGTCGGTGGGCCGAAACTTTAAAATTTTCCCATTTTTTGAATTTGGGAAAATTTCCCAAAAATTCCCGCACCCCACCACTCCACTACCATGGCACTTTCCCATTCGTTGATGGAAATGCGGGCCCAAACTACACTTTTTTCTTTAAAATTTTCATTGGGAAAATTTCCCAAATTTTCCCCATGCTCCGCTCTCCCGGTGACATGTGTCACCTCCTGGTTCGCTCGGCAGGGGCGCTTCAAATTTTTCCTTTGTGCCTTTTTTAGATTTTGGAAAAATTTCCAAACAGCTCCGTGCCTCCGCCCTTCCACCATGACACGTGTCACCTCCTCATCACTCGGTAGGCCTTCGGGCCAAAATTTGACTTGGGCATTTTAACCCCCAAAGGGCTAAATGCCAAGTTTTCCTCCGCAGGGCCCGCGCCAACCCATTTCTTTCCTTTGTCGAGGCCTATGGGAAAAAAATTTCCTTTGCGCCCTTTGAAAAAAGTTCCAAAAACTTAAACTTTTCCCCGACGTCCGCTGCTCTGCCCTGCCACGTGGCACCTTCTCATTGGTCACGGGCCTGTCTAGGGAAATTTTCCCCAAAAAACTCTCGCCGAGCCATAACTTGAGATTTACAAGGAGTTAGGAGGAAAATTTTACCTTTCTAGAAAGGTGAGAAAATTATCTATCTAATAAAGCCATTTCTAAAAAAATTTGAGTCCCTGAAGCATGCCAAAAATTCATTTAAGTGCCAGCAAAGGAAAAGGAGGAGGAGTTAGCCAAAAATAAGCAGGGGCTTATTTTGGATAAATGACTTTCCCTATGTACCTTATCAATGTTTCCCTGGATTGCTATAATAACATCCCTCACTAATCCATTTTTTCATTTCATAACTCTTACAACTTTTACCATAACATTTATCCATAAACATAGCCCGTAAAATCACTATCACTAATCTCTATACCATCAAAAAGTTTAAGGATGAGTCCATTTCCAACTTTGTTTCTTGTTGGAGGGGTATAATCAATCAACTTTCCTTTCCATTACCACAAACTGAATTGATTTAAATTTTTTCACTCATGTGCTAAACAAATTTCAACAACACTACAAATCCAATCTTTCTAGACATTTGATGAAGCCTTCACTATGGCTTGTAAGTTAGAATTGTGAGCTCTAGAAGATGGTAGATTTAAACTTTTCCTAAGAAACCACGAATTGAATTCCCATATAATTCATCTTCCAGTCTTGAAAAATCCAAATCATCTACCAATGCCATAGTAGTCAAATATTCTCCTAAGGAAAAGCCCACTACCGAGCATTCTCGAAAACAATGTAGTTACACACCCATAGGAGAGACTTATAGTGTGGTCTTTGACAATTTTCTCACTACAAACATGATATCTCTCCCACCCATCCGACCTATCGATACATTTGTATCCAAACCCACTTGGTATCGAGATAATGATTATTGTAAATACCATAGGGTTAAGGGAAATGACATCAAAAGGTGTCACACATTCCATAACATCCTTCAAGATTTGATTGACAAGGGTGAACTCAACTTAGACAATCCAAATGCACCCCAAATTCAAAAATCTTGATATATTCAAACAACCCTTTCCGAATCACTCCCCATCCATTGATCAACCACAAACAAACATCATTCACACTCATCATACTATCAACACCATCACTAAAACATTACCCATTCTGAGTCCACATCAACACCTATTGAATCTAAATCCACACCTACAGAACCAACATCAACTTCTACCAAACCTACATCGACATCTACCAAGTCCTCATCCATTAGGAACACTACTGAAACCATTCTCCCATCCTTGTCACATGTTATTACTAAATCCACTTCCACACCAATCACATATTCTAGTATAACCACACCTACATCTATGCCTCGATTTACAAATATAACTATGATACCTCTTGAAACATTTATGATATAAAAACCTCCATCTAAGGAAACCACAAACCATATTTGTCCCCCATCTATAAAATTGATTATCTCTACACCAACTAAATCTGAAACCTAAAAAATCTATAACTCATTTAGATATCATTAACCACATTATTTAAACTCTTCTTCCTTCATCAATACCTACCTCTACATCCACACCTATCTCATCCAAAACCACAAAAGGACCTCATAAACAAGGTGTTTTTCAAGTTTTTAAAATCCCTTACTATACCTTCCTTGAACAATACCATTTTCATGGCCCTCGGCCTTTTCTTCCACCTCCTCCTAGAAAGGTCATTTCCACTCCTAGTAATCACCCTGTCATGTCAAGTCCAAGGCCTAGCTACCAAGCCTCCACATTAGGCCCTCATCCTTCATCTGTCACACCATCTAAGACTCCTTAGCGAAAAACAACCCAACAACCCACAATCAAAGTCTTACTTCCTCCCAAGGATAAGATACACAAAACTTCATTACCATCCACATCTACACCTAGGGGTGTTATGCAACTATTCTAGATGACCTCCTTTAGCAATCACTTATAGCATTACCACATCCTAAAATATATGACCCTTAAGGATGGAAACCTAATTGGTATGACTTCAATGTCTCTTGTGATTATCATAAGACATGAGGGCATTCCATAGAGGACTGTAAGGCCTTTCACCCGATATCACGAAACTTAGAAATCCAACCTTCCTTCCTTCCAAACCACTTGCAACGTCATCTTCATCTAAATCTAAAGAACCCATGTCTAAAATCTCTCCCCATCAGGTTGATGTCGTACACATAACCACTCACTCACATAACTACAACATAGATCCATCTGAGCCTAAGAAATCCAAAAAATTTATAGCATACCTCACCTCCCGAGTTATTCGCTCCATCGATAACCTAAAGTATATATATTTATAGCTCTTGAAGAATCTAATCAAACAATGTCACCCAAATCCAAAGTTTCAATACCACACCACCCTTATCATCTACCTAAGTACAAAAGGTCGTTATCAAACAGTTACACCAAGCTCAAGTAAAAATGTCAGTAGACAAGTTGGTACAAATATCACCTTCCCATAAACAAGCCATGATTGAAGTCCTTTAGTCGATATTCATGCCTTTAGATGACCCTTCATCTTTCATAAACTTTATAGGGGCCCTTAAAGCATCCAAATCCATATCATTTAAGCCATTTGAGATCCCCTCACTTAGACCAGAAGAGCATGACTTACCACTCTTTATCACCGCTCAAATCAATGATGTCCTCATTAAAAGGGTCATTATTTATGGGGGTGCATACATCAACATTATATCATCCATTTCTTTCAATCAACTTAAACTATCTCCTTCCATCATTGGTCAAACTCTAGTTTTACTATGATCCTTCAACAACACTATCGCACCCACATTAGGTATCATTATCCTACCACTTAAATTTGGCATTAAAACCTTACATGAACTCTTCTACATTATAGAAGGATATTTCTAATACAACATATTGTTAAGATGCTCCGGATTACACTATGCAATGTGTTCCTTCTACACTTAAATATGAATACGAAGGTCAAACATTCATAGTCCCCGCAGATCCAAATCCCTTCACCAAATGTTATATGACATATCACCCAAACAACATCCTCATGCCTAAATCCACATTAGAATCATCTGATCAAGCATCTAGTTGTATGTCCATCCCTTCATCCAAACTACTAGATGATTCCTCCCTTATTGACATTGTACAATTCCTTACGTTGGGGATTATTGGTGATAGGACCCCTATAGCTATATGGGGGTGTAGACACCAAATTTGTGTCTTACGACCCCCTGTGCCCCGCATCCCATTTCGCAACCTAACCTCATCACCTAAACCTTACACAATTATTTATTAATTACCTTATAATTAATAAATCCACATCGCCATACCTGCCACCTCATGTCGCCACCTCATCATGACCTAGTCTTAACCCTAAACTAACCTAATTAAGACCTATAACTTGGTCCAAATCCACACATATGACTAATTACTCCTCACCCGCACCTAAAACCAACTTCATAATGACTTGACCAAGCCCGACCAATCCCTTGGAAGAAAAGGGGGAAAGCGGCTATTTTACCAAAATAGCCCGCTTTGACCTGACCAATACCGGTTCCTACTCGACCACTGTCGGTTGCGTAACCGCCATCGGTTCCTTGTAAATGACCACTTCCAACCAAAAACAAAGGATCGGATTTTCATTTGATCGAAAAAGAGGAGAGATTATTGAAAGGATCTGGATTTGCTGAGCTGAGCAGAGACAAGTGAAGAAACAAGAAGAGTTTGCAGAGAAGGACATCAAGCCCAAGACTGCAACCGAATAACCGGAGCCCAGTAATACTCATCCGAGCATCAGAAGAGGAGATAGCTCATCTTGGATTGTCAGATCATCCTACTTGAGTCCTATCTTCGTCATCACAGTCCTGGAACCTGCATCTTCATCAGGAACGAGTAAGTAGTGTTTTATATGTTTCTAAGCACCATTTCTTGAGCCTGTGGGTTGATAGTAATCGTAAGTTTATTCCTAGATCTACTACCAGCAACATACTGCACTTAACCTCCATCCATACATCCTGGTATTGCCCTGAAGACCATTTTATCCCACTCTAAGTCTTCCCTGTCCCCCATTATTCCCTCAAAGCCATCCACCAATCTT